>ML778208.1:742493-818570 GCA_009831015.1 Picea engelmannii
TTAAAGGGGGTAAAGTGAAGAAAGGGAATAAATTAATTAAAATACGTGGTGTTAATGGTAAAAAGGAATATAAAGTTAAAAAAACATGTGAGAGTATAAAAGTAATGAATTTAAAAATATAGAAAGGATTAATAAGCGCATTCGTCTTTTGGGTTTAAAAATAAAAAGAGAGAAATAAATAATAGAAATAAGTAAACTTGTAATAAAGGAAACTTAATAATGGAAAGTAGGGGACATAGGGTAAAAAGAAAAAAGGAATCAGAAATTAAGTTGTTACTAAAATGAACTAAATTTTGGCAACTTCATTTTAGGAATGTTATTAAAAGCATGAGAGGGGATCTAGGAACCCTAGGAGTAATTTTAGGAGTGACTAAAGGGGGGTGAGGGAAATGAGTCTTTTAATTATTAAAAAGAATTTAATTTTTGGAGAAACGTGGGGGATGAGTGACACTTGGACGACATAGAATTTTTAGAGGATTGTAATTAAAAATTTAATTAATAATGATTTAGGAAAGTAGGTGGGTCTCAAATTTCTATAAAAGAAGGGGAAAAGAAGGAAGAAGGGATGAACGGTGAGCATAACGTTACGCTGCCGGATTGTGGCTTGACTGTTTGCTTGTGAGGAGTTGGGAATTTCTCAGCTGTATTGGGGTGGTAGCTAAGCCTTGGAGGTGAGATGAGAAGCTAGTCTTATCTCTAGATCTTGTGTGGCCCCTTTGCGGCTCGGGGGGCTAAGGGGGAAGCAGAGTACCCCTAGCGATTGGCTGGGAGGTACCGGTGAGGTCGCTACGGTCGGCAAGCAGGAGCGGCAAGGAGCGTGAGACATCAATCAAGGCGTGGACAACATACAAGGCCAACACAAGGAAACATGTACGCTCGTTTATTTTATGAGTATAATGCATTAGATATTACGCTGGGAATTGTAAGATGTTGCATTAGCTGTGTAGTTCATTTTTTAATGCTACAGTGATACTGTTCGGGAAACCTTTTGTTTGGGTAGATGTTCTGAAGGTTGGTTCTGGCGATCTCGCTTGCTGATATTTTATGGAAGTAAAACTAGATCTGGCATTCCCTCTGGCACTTTTGTTGGTTTGATTTCTAAGATCAGATGATCTGGTGTTTAGATCTGGCATTTGTCTGTATGAGTGATGGAAAATGTTTTATTTATTTATCCTTCGATCCGCTGACGATTTCGTTTTCAGGGTTGGTTTCGTTGGGCGTTTCTGAAATTGTTGGCTTTCTGCATTCGTTTGGTGGTGCTTCAATTCATTGGGTGGTTTCTTTTTATTTATGTTGTGGGAAAATTCCTCTCTGTGAGCGTTTAAAATCTCAGTGGGCGTTTTTCATGAGCCGGTGGCCGTTTTGATTAGTGTGGCATTTTTCCCATTTGCCGGAGGGCGTTTTTAATTATTGTTGGGCGTTTTGATTATTGTTGGACATTTTTAATGATTGCTGGGCGTTTTTAATTGTTGCTGGGCGTTTTTAATTGTTGCTGGGCGTTTTGATTATTGCTGGGCGTTTTTAATGATTGCTGGGCATTTTTAATTGTTTCTGGGCGTTTTTAATTGTTGCTGGGCATTTTGATTATTGTTGGGTGTTTCTAATGATTGTTGGGAGTTTTTAAGTTTGTTGGGCGTTTTTAATTGTTGCTGGGCGTTTTGATTATAGCTGGGCATTTTTAATGAATGTTGGGCGTTTTTAATTATTACTGGGCGTTTTCTTTCAGACTCGGCATTGTTACATTTGCGGTTTATTTTATGTTTGGGTCTGCGTCCTCATTCCTAGGCGTAATCACAGTTGTGTTTTTCCCTTTTAGGGGTCTACGTTTTTGCTATTCTTTAATGCCTGTTGCGTAGTAATGATATTCTTTTTACTCCCCAAGATATGTTGCGTAGTAATGATATGATATATAACTTATTCTGCATGATGACATTGACTCCGCCTTCTTGCCCCATAGAAATTCCTTTTTGAAATACCTACCATCTAGGTTCCTTATTGTATAGAATAACCACAGCAAGATTTTGTTTTTTGTAGGAAATTTTGATTTCCACATTATTTTGTGCAACAAAAAAGATGGTCTTCTCATCCGCCCTCTACCAATTCCTTGTAGCCTATTATAGGAACTAAATATCAAACAAATATGCAGCGACAAATCAAATGGTCCTCCTCATATTTGAGGCTATTATTGTAGTCTTTAAGGCTGTCTCTGTACTTATTTCATAACTCGACATATTCTTCCTCAAATCCTATCTCTTCCCAAGATAACTGTCATGCCCATAACGTTTACTCATTTGTTATCTACTGCCATATAGTTAATGGAATGATATTGTTATTTAATTGTTTATTAATTGGTATACCCTGCAATGCTGAATAAATTGCATTTTTAACTATTTACTTGCATTATGGTAACATTACTACCGTTGGGTTGTTTTAATTGCCATTACTATAGGGTAGTAACATCACGGGTTTTAATGTCACCAATATTATGTAATTGATGTTAATTCTATATATCGACCCTTTTAATTTTGGGTATGTATAAGTATTGTAATTTAATATTGTTATTTGTCATTTTCACATCTTGTCCTTTGTCATTTTAGCGATTGTATTATTATATATTGTCATTTCTAAATATGATCTTATTTGTAATTTTTCAACTATGATGTTACTTGTAAATAGGGTGTTATTTCTAAGTATGTTGTTATATTGTTAATTTCAATTATGAGGTTACTTGGAATATGTAATTGATGTTAATTCTATATATTGACCTTTTTAATTATGGATATTTACAAGTATTGTCAGTTGATATTGATATATGTGTCATTTTCAAATCTTGTCCATTGTCATTTTAGAGATTGTATCGTTATATATTGCCATTTCTAAACATGATCTTATTTGTAATTGTTCAACTATGATGTTACTTATAAATAGGATGTTATTTCTAGGTATGATGTTGTATTGTTAATTTCAAATATGAGGCTACTTGGAAATATGATGTTATTGCATTATTATTGGAACCTATGATGTTAGATGACATCGAATTGAGAGCTCCTCATGTTTATTGAAATGTTTTTATCTTGTAAGGTCACTGAAATGTTGGGGTTGTAGCATATAAGAGGTATTGTAATTATAGAATCATGGTCCGGATAGGTGATATAAATGGAAGGTGTTTAATATTTCATGGCAGTGTTATTGTAACTTTTACTGTTATTAATATACATTTACGGTATACTAATCTGGATTAAGTACAATAGGACTTCTGAGTCTGTAATGAGGGTGTTGGTTCTTATAGACAAAGTTGTACTTGGTTGACAACCCTCTGGGTGTTGGAACTATTGTCGGGTGGGATGTAGACACCCCCCCTGGTAGCCTTAGGAGACATGTCGGTGGATGTGATTTTTCTAAGTAAGGAATCTAGTGTTGTATCAAGAGTCTCGGGCCCTTTAAAGGCAGGGTTTCCACTCTTGCGACACACCTGACAGAGATTACTAGTTTCTGCCTGAGCAGTCATCCAGGAGCCTGTCTAATCTTCTTTCGAGAAGATATAAGACTAAAAGCCCTGCTTTTCTGTGCAGAAATGGTAAACTCTACTATTGGATTCTTCCATCTGTGACTGTACTGTACTTAACACCTGTTGTCATTTTCTGCTTACAGCTGCTAGTTGTACGCCTTATGTCTAGGGGCATTTATCGCTTGTTGTCACTGTGATATGTTGGGGTCATCTTGTTGTGTTCGTCTTACTTGCGACATGTTCTAGGTCGGGTTACTAGTTTCTGCCTGAGCAGTCGTCCAGGAGCCTGTCTAATCTTCTTTCGAGAAGACATAAGACTAAACGCCCTACTTTCCTGTGCATAAATAGTAACCCTAACACCATGGATTCTTCCCTCTATGTTCTTACTGTGCACCCCCAGTATGTCTTAATGTTTGTGCTGTGCGCCTTATGCCTATGGTCGTATATTGTTGCAATTACTCGTTGAGTGCCTTCAGTCTTCTTGTGCTGAACATCGTGGTTGCGTCTTGTTGGTTGTCAAGTGGCGACGTAGAGTCAAGTATGTTTGTTACTTCTACATGCGCGCACACACCTTAAACCAAAAAAAAAAAAAATTTCACTTGTTCTCAGAGTTGTTGTCGTAACGAGGAGGGCGTTACATTTGTACAACTAACAAGACCTCAAACAATGTTGTATATTTTAATTCCTTACACAATTCTAATAGTTTATCTCTAACATGGGTTGTTAATCTTTGACATGACAATTTTTCATCATGAAATGGAGGTAGAATAACTGAGGAGTTCCTAATGTTTAGTCTGGGAAATTTGAATGCTTGAAAATACTATTTAGGTTTCCTAGTTCTTCTTCATATACCCTTTTCTTCATTCATTACATAACATTAACTTATCTCCACCCATGTCTTTCCTTTTCTAGGAATGGATATGATTTCATGTACCTAGCTCACTATCACAATTTAATATGTATAATCTATGATTCTCTAATTTTCCCAAAACCATATTAAGTTCATGTTGTGAAACTAGAGAATCAAAGGCTCACACATTGATAGAGTAAACATTCATGTTTGTGATCTGTAAACATGGGAATTATATTCCACATGTTTCACCAACATGGATGCTTTGTAGAATTAAAAAAAATTAATGTGTTCCCATACTTATGTAGATATCTCTATCCTCAGTGGATTATGAGGATTTTGAAGAGCCCTGTAAAAGTTGCTAAATGGGTTTGAAGATCCATAGAAAAGTTTCTATATAAATTTTAATTAGTGCTTGATTTTAGGTTGTTGTTACTCAAAGGAGTGGTCATGAAACTGATGACATTTTGAATCGACTCTTTAAACCATGTAAGAGGAAAATGAACTGGAAGAATTTCAAATTCGATGAAAACTAGTTATGTGAAGGAGCAAGAGGTTTCAAGCAAATAAATAATTTCTTGATTGATTACTATGTGTGCGCTGCTAATGAAAAAACATATGAGATAACTATACAGATAAATGGAAGCAAAATGACCCAAAGTTTAAAAATACCATGCAAATGTCATAGTTCACTTAGTACACCTATACAACATTGAATCAAATGTCATCATTTCTAACATAGTAAAATTTTATAATTATAGATACTACCATACACATCTTAAATACTCATAAGGATCATGGGGGCTTCACCTTGTTGACCAATATCTTATCACATTCATTCATAAAGGGGATTTTTTAATTATAAAAAATAGATTCAATATATTGTAGGTATTGGGAACCTTGTTTAAGGTAACCCAACCTTGGAGAGAGATATAATATCACCTACATAACAAAAATTGTGATGTGAACATGTTCTATAATATTATCAATGAGGAAAACATACCTATGTTGATGATGATAATCATGTTAATTACAATATGAAACCATAACATGTGTAACATGATACATTTGAATTCAGGTCATAATACCTCTATGAAATAAATGTTACTTATGGTTGGAAAATTATTTCTCAATATGTGTAATACGATCCATACCCAAAAGTTGAAAAATATGATTGCAGAGAAAGTTTTGAGATTAGGTATGAGACAAATGTTTAGGTGGAATTTATTAGTGGATTCTAGGAACATAATAATGCAATTTCTAGCGGTGTCATTGAAAGTCTCAATGCAATAACAAAACAAATTACTATTGGGAAAGTACATGTTTATGAAGCCACTATTGAAGAGCATTCTGAGAAGAACTCCAAAGAAGCCAACAATTGATCTCATTCAGGATATGCATGCTATATGACCCTTGGCATTCCTAGTGATTTGTTTCTCAGCTCAATTTTTCCTCTAATTTTGGAACAAAATAACCATAGACATTACACAATGATTTTTGACAAACCCCCTATTTATGCTATGGAGAGTCGATATGACCAAAAGGGGCCAAATTTTGGGCAAAGTAATTTTTCAAGTTTTATTTCGAAGGAAGAGCAGTTTATGGTCCTTAGTTATAGAACCCATACGCATGATTCTACTGCAATTACTCAACTAGGTGAAAATGTGTTTGGCCACCATGAAGACTATGATGATAGCACTACAAAAAATATTTGTGGTGACGAGAGTATCATTATTTTGGGGACTAATGTATATGATTTTTATGATGGAAATGGTGGATACCCCATTGAAAATAATGCTACAAATATGAATCCTTTTAGAGAATCCAAGAAGGCCAAGGAGAAACTATTTGAAAATAGAGATAACTCTGATATTCTGTTCCTACAAGAACACTTTTAGATTGTGCAGGTCAATAGGTCATGTTGTGTTGGGAAAGCAATCATGGAAGATGATTTTCCTACCTTTGTTCCCAGTCCAAGAAATGCTATGATTGTTCTTAGCCATAAAATATAACTCACCTTCACTAGATCTCATGAATGTGACAATTGAAATTTGCGTCATCATTGTGATAAATATGGGGAAGATATGAATGAAAAATTGCTATGTTTTGATGCTAGAAAAATGTGTGTTTTTTACTTTAACAGTAATGAAACCCTCTGTTTTCCATTGGAATAGGATAAGAATAAATATTACTTTGTCAATTTTGAATACCCTCTAGTGCATGATATTGAAGGAGAGGATGAACATAATGATGTTGTGGCTGCCCCAAATAGTGGACATGAAAATGGGGATCATTTTGGTGATAAGTTTGTTGGTGGAAATAAGCACATTGAAGAAAACATTGCAGGCCTAGTGGAAGGTTTATCTTTACCTATAGCTTCCATTTTGAGGTGATCTATCTACACATTACCTATATTCTTAAAATTTGTTATTTTGCATAGGATAAACCCATTTTTGGGTAGAAAAAACCCTAGTTCATAACGATTTTGGCAACATTATTGGTGATCTAAGAAAATCCCCCTTGGATTTGTCTCTGTCGCTGTCTCCCCCTTGGTTCTTTCTCTGTCTCTGTCGATGCTATCAACTGTTCACTTTTGGGGTGCTCCGATCCATGGACACTACTACTCCTCGAATTTTATGTCTTCCCTATTTGTCTCCCTATTGAAAGAAGTGTGGCCACATGGCCTATATTTTCTCATGGTTACACCGAAATGCTACTTTCCTTCCACCTCCTAGTTGTCTATATGCTCTATTCCTTGCATGAAGAAAATATTTCTCTATCTCTTTCACTGGATTCGTCTTGATTTATCTTTGTCTCTCTTTCTCTTTCTCTGTCTATGTCGTTGTCATGCTCTACCTCCAACTACTAACTAGCTATGGAATGGGCGTTGGTGTGGACGTGGGCTTATTATTTGTTTTTTTGTGTGTTTGAATTTTTATGTGTTTTGATTTTTTATTATGTTATCATATATATATATATATATATATATATTATAATAATTATATTTTATTGTTTTTTTTAATGCTTTTAAATTTTTTGTTTTGTTTTATTAGTTATATAATATATATATAATTATGTAAAATTAATATCCTTAATCTAATTAACATATTTAATACAATTAATATATAACCTTATAACAATCGACTCAGAGCTAGTTCGGACAAGGGGAATCTAACTATTTAATTAAAACAAGCAATTGTGATGGTCCCTGTGGATGCTGACACAATGTGATTTTTTCCCAGTGATTTGAATGTGAAAGTCAAGAAATTCAACCAAGCACAAGTAAACGACGAGAGTAAATATGACTCTCTTAAGGTATCCAAATTCCTCGTCATCTAATTGGTGATGCACATGAATGGATTAACTAGAATACCATTATCCCTATCTATTGTCTAGTGAAACCATGACCAAGGGAATGGGCTTAGCATAATCAACAGGTAAAGAAGACCTTGTTGAGATTGACTCTAGCACGACTTTGTGAAATGACTTGAGAAGTGTAGAATAAGTGGGATTATTTTTCGGCACAAATGAGATACAACTACTTTTAACGTCATTTTACTTATTATGTGGGGAGGAGAGGGGAATTTACCCTATTTTTGGCCTTAAGACACATTCCAATTGGTCGATATGGGCGAAAGACATTGTCAAGTGGGGATTTTGGATGGGGTGACACATCTGTTAAAAGATAACATAAAATATAATTGGTGTAGATAGAACATTTGTATTTGGGATATCCTAGTGCGCAACCACCCTTATTACATTTCCCTCCTAATTTTTAGTTACATCCAATCATTTCTAATTTGAATCTAGTCTCCTCACTTGGGAAATATGGATAGATGTGTGAACCCTAACCCCCATTTTCTACTACCATGATATGGGAGATCCCTAACCATGAACGAAATGTTCCTATGGTTTCCAAGGTTATCTCTTCTAACTTAGATTTGTTAGTCCCTACCCGTGATATTAAAGATGTCAAAACCCATTTCCATAAGACTATGGTTACATACAAAGAGAAAACAAAAGGTGGACATAAAAATGCCACCCATTCCTCCTCGGGGTCCTCCCTAGGATCTTGTTGTATCTCATAATGTTTCGCAGTCCATTAATATCCATGTTGTTATCAACTTTTTTGCTATCCCTTCTCATCATGACAAGGTTTTATTTGCTGCCCCTCTATTTAGATATGGAATGAGGATTGTGATATCCTTTCATGACATGCACTAAGATTCATTTACCCCTATGCAACCCACCACATGTTGTAAGGTTAAGATATGATTTAACTCATGAAATCATCTTGTGTAAGGCTTATTCCCTTATTTTCGACACTATACACACTTCTTCACATTCTTGAAGCAATATTAAAACATGGTAGGCTACCATAATCTTGCATAAAGAATATTTTGTATTGTCTTGGTTCCTCGAAAATCTCCACCCACCTCTCCATAATGGGATTCATGTATCAAGTGTCTAGTTTTTTATGGTTGAACACATCTTCTCAATATTACATTCATACCTATTATATATAGGTTCACTAATAATATCTTAGATCTTAATGATTTATGTGATAGGTTTATTTACTTTGTAACATTCATTCCTTAGGATTCTTTACCATATTCAAGTGATATACATCCTCCACGTACCCAATTGTTTTCTAACCCTAAAACAAGTTAGCATTAGGGAAGTATCCTTCCATCTGCTTCTCCTCTACTCCATTCTCTATCCTAACCAAGTGGTCTATTCCCTCATGGGAATTGATGTGTTTCAAAAATATTTTAAAATCATATTCTTGAAAACTAATTAAGTAAAATATACATAATAATCCTAAGAAGATGGTCTTGTTTACTCATCTTGGCATATCCTTTGACAATTTTTCTCTAGTTCCATACGTGGCCCAAGAAAGACTTTATTTTGCATAGGTTTACAATTGGTTCCATATCTCTTATTACTTTTATACTATATGGATCTAATGACATACCGTCCTTGGTCCATCTAGCCAACTGGGACTTGATCTCTCGACCCAAAACTCTTGGGGGTTGGCGTATTCGTAATATCCATTGGTTTTCTCAATATCTAGCATTCAAATCTCTCTGGAGGGATTTTTTTGGTTATGGACTATGGATAAAAGATATAAAAAAGAAATATATTAAAGGTTCAGATGCGGTCTTCTGATTGTGTTTGGAGAATTACAAATTCTCTATAGCTTCAAACTTTTGGAGGAATTTTTGAGCACTCTGCCATTGCTGAAAAAGTGGCTTGTGTGGTCTGTTGCTAATGGATCTTGGGTTTTGATAGGAGAAGATCCCTTTGTTGGTAGTGGCCCACATTTCAAACTTTTGAATGCTCTCATACAATTTTTAAAGTCTCTACAGGTTTTCTCTCTTGCTCATATTGCTCATGGTTTTGTTTTAGTACAAATCTGGATCTCAGGATTGGTTAGTTCCTGTAGATATTGGTCTTGCTGGGGATGAATGAACGTATCTTGATTCCAAGAATAATTTATTGTATACTGAACTTGGCCCACCACATATTAATTCATCTCTAGTCCTTCATATTAATTATTCTATAGGTTTGTTGTTTGATTGTGAAATTGCTTGTGCGAGTCATGTTTGATTCTAGAAACCCTCCCATATTGTCATTGCATGTGACTAGTCTAACCATGTCAAATTCCAGTCATTACAAGAACAAATTGAAAAAAATTCAACGTTGGCCCCATTCACATGTCACTCATAAGGGGGGTCAAGTACATGAGAATGTGCGCCCTATTTTTGGGTTTTGATAGAATAGACAAAGAATATTTGATTGTCAAATCGTTTTTTTGAGTCATGTTTGAGTCTCAAAAACCTTCCATACCATCAATGCATGTGTGGTATCCTAGCATGTCAAATTTCAGTCCATAAAAGCCCCATTCAAATTGGCCCCATTCACATTAATTATTCTATAGGCTTGTTGTTTGATTGTCAAATTATTTGTGTGAGTCATGTTTGAGTCCAAAAATCCCCCCATACCAGAAATGCATGCATCTAGTCTAACCATGTCAAATTTCAGTCCATACAAGCTCAAATTGGAAACAAATTCAACATTGGCCCCATTCATATTAATTATTATATAGGCTTGTTGTTTGGTTGTCAAATGGTTTGTGCGAGTCATGTTTGAGTCTGGAAACCCTCCCATACCATCAATGCATGTGTCTAGTCTAACCATATAAAATTTCAACCTAAAGTATCCCAACATATAAATAAAGTATCCTATCCCAACAAGTAAATAAAGTATCCTACAACCTAAAGTTGTTTCTTTTAAAAAAATTTCAATATGCACGTCACCACATCTAGTATTGCAAGGGCATGCATTAAGATCAAAAAATAAGAACTTGATAAATTTCACAATCTTCAGTAGTTATGTCGTGTCTTTTTTTTTTCTCTCATCTAAGTACTTTTTTGCTCCATAAAGAATATTAGTACAAAATCATTATTTAAATACAAAATTCCATCTAGCGTCTTCTTCTTTCCACCAAAATCATGGGCCAAAGTCCCATGTTTTCAAACAGTTTCGACGAAGATGCTATAACAATGAAAAACATCATGTTCATTGAAACTTTGTTGCTGCAATACTATGACAAGAATGATGACATTTACGATGATGAAATTTACTGATCATTCCAGGTATATTGCTCATTCATGAGGGAAAAAGCATACTAGCTCATGCATATTTAGAACTTATTATGTAGCACTGATTTCATTAAGGTATCGTATTTTAACTATGTATTTCTCCACAAAAAAGAGAGAGAGTTAACCTAAGGTAGTCAATTTTATTTTAAAAGAGATTAATAATAGTTTATACTTGCATTTTTAATGACCTAATTATTCAGTGACAAGGGTTCGTAACCATATAGCACTTTAAATTGGTTAATTTTGGAGGTAGAGTAATACACAATATCATACCAATATTTTGTTAGATGAAACCACCTCATACATTTCCTTTGCTTATGCCTTGTATACATTTGAAGATACCCCCTCCTCCAAGCACTTATAAACTACCTTTGTTTAATGGTGATAGGCATTAGGCTTGTTGTTTGATTGTCAAATTGTTTGTGTGAGTCATGTTTGAGTCCATAAACCTTCCCATACTGTCAATGCATGCATCTAGACTAACCATGTCAAATTTCATTCCATACAAGCACAATCTGAAAAAATTTCAACGTTGGGCCCATTCACATATCACTTATAAGCATGCTCAAGTACATGAGCATGTGTGACTTATTTTGGGTTTTGATAGAATAAACACAGAATATTTTATTGTAGAATTGTTTTCTTGAGTTGTGTTTGAGTTTGGAAACCCTCCCATGCCATCAATACATGTGTGTGTGTGTGTTTTCCATAGAAAAATTTGTAATTTCATTAAGTAGATACAAAATTACATTCGTAGATATATACTGACTATGTGAAAATAGCCAGGTATATATTGAATTATAATGGAAGCACTTCATAATATATACCATGGAGTCATATACCATATATCCCTCTACCATAGAACCCTCATGACTTGCTCTTTGTCTAACCAAATCCTTCAATGATTTCAAGTGCCTCTCCACCATCCACATTCACCTTGTGTGTACAGGTCCACACATTTCAATCTCCTCAACTTGGTGTATGAGGTAGTGTTCTTGTGCATTGAAAAATGATGGAGGTAGATACCTCTACATTTCACACATTAGCTGAGGAATTTCTCTCTTAAAATACTTTATATCATCTTCATGGATTTATTTCAATGACAACCATCTACAGATCATGACGCAAGAAAATAACATGTTTCAACAAAACACAATACATATTACATTACAAGTAAAACTCATGTCATTAAGTAAAACAAAAAAATGAATTTTGTTTTTGCATATATATTGCATCTAATTACCTCATGTATTTTCCAAGATCATATATAACTTGTTTGACGTTGTTGTCAAAGTCGTTTGGGAGAAATAGAGGTAGAACATACCGTAACACTAAAAACAAATCGTTACTTGCTCAAAACTAGAAAAAAAAAAAAAAACTCAAAAAACGTATACGAACAATATATAAATATGAATACTAAAATTATTAATTACCTTAATGAAGGTATTCCAATCATGTGTATTTACCCCACCAAATTCACCTTTCTTCATTAAGATATTCTTTATGTTTGAACAAAAACCTTTGGGAAATTTAATTTTTTGAATTACCTCTTTTACACCATTGTTTTTCTGCTCCGTTAATAACCATGGAAGGTTATTTTGGTCTCCATCATTATTTGATCATATCACACTTTGCATTGCATGATTGGCTTCCCAAATGTCATTACACAATTTGACAATTTTTTCTTTACCCCTCCTACCATCTATGAGTCGCCATAATTTTTTTGTCACATTATTCCCGATATGCATTGTATCAAATAAATGAACTATTTTTAGGTCCTCATAGTAAGGCAACCTCATGAATTGAGTGGGATAAAATTTCATTCCTCGTGGAAGCCCATTATTACTACCTTCATGACGATGACATTGATGAAGCATAACACAAATCAGAACACTATTTATCAAATGCGCTAAAATAAATTGAATAACTAAAATAAATTTCAAAACATGATTCCATTTACGATAAATAAAAAAAATGTGTATATTGAGGATTAATTATGTCATATGCCAACTTCCATAGGTGAGGTGCCATTCTTTGTGGTTTTAGTCTAGTCTCTTGTTTCCCATTGAAAAGATCTTTTTCAGTAGTATGATACTTATGGTTCTTAGAGAGGAAGTGTCTATACTCACCTCCTTTCTTAAAAAATTTGACCGACAAGATTTCATCTTAGTACCACAAACTGGACATGAAAATTTATCCTTTGTTTGAAGACCTGCAAAAAATGGTTTAATGTGAATTATTAATATACAAAATGATTATTTAAACAACATGCATGATATATTCAAATAATTATATACTATTCAAGCGTGCAATATGAAACGTTACATACCACAAAAATGTGTTAGTCTTGGGGCATCATGAATTTCCCATAAAAGTATTCCATGACATTAAAATATCTTCTTCCCAATTGGTTTACAGATATCATACATAGTGATTCCCTCCCATAACTTTAGTGGATCGTTGATAAGAGACTCAATATACACATTCATATATTTAACTTGGTACTTACCTAATTGTTTTAAATTACATGAAATTACTACCATGGTATGTATATATACGTAAATAAATAAATAAAAGATGTTATGCAAAAAAAGAGAAAAATGAAAAATTTACATTCAAAACATTAATGTAAACAAATACCTGGAATAATCGTTGTCAACATTATGTGCTCCCTCTTTATTGACATCCAAGGATGAATGTTATTGTTGATAAAAAAAATAGGCCACACTGAGTAAACATACCGAAGCTCTCCAAATGGATTAACACCGTCAGTTTCCAATGAAAGCCTAACATTACGAGGTTCATATGTAAATTATGGCCCTTTTGAAGCAGTTTCCTTAAATGCATAACAATCTATAGGAATTCAAAGAGTGCCATCTTCAATTCTCTTTAGTGCATGAGAATCCATAAACTGTGTTATGCTTTGGCACCTGAACAGTCACTACAAACGTGGAATTATGAGAATATGTTGGAGAACTGTTGGGCCCGAGATATGATCATCTTCATGACGTAATTATACACTTTTTGTCATATGTACATATGCATTTTTTATCTTTCAAAGGAGATTTTTGAAGAATTTTATGGTAAAAATGATATAATCAGCATGAGGTACGTATAATTCATGTTTTTTGATTCAATCAAGTTTAATTTATCATATTTTATGGTTTCCAAGAGTTCATTCATGTTTTTCTGCTGCTACAGGGAAAAACACACCATGTTTCTTGGTCCGACACTTGTTCCGACACTTAATCCAACACTCGTTCCAGTACTTGATCTAACACTCGTTCTGACACCCAGTATTGCACAAAAACGCAAGGCAAGTTGGCGGTTATGGTATTGGTGGCCAGTGGTGGAAAAATCGAGCACATGGGTTTTATTTGTCATCGCCCCCTCCAGCTACTAATCTCAAGACAACTCGATTTCAGTTGTTCAAAGAGGGCGATTATTGGGTTCCTCCGTTTTGTTAGTTATGGATGCATTTAATGTAATTTGCCGAATTTAGAGGTCGTTTGACCCTCCTGTGGTCAACCACCTGGGTTGTAAGATTATAAATACCAATAGGATGATCATTAGATTGTTAACCAAGTAGCATAAGCATTTTTCTCTATTTCTAGTTTTACATTTCCAGAATAGTGCCAAAACTTCGCTTTTGGATTTTTATGGTGAATTTGGCCTGCTGAAGTCGTGGTGTGCTTTTAGAGAGTGACCACGACTTGCTGGGGGGGCCGCCAGCAATCTAGTAACTATATTCATGTCTATTTTTCATTTTTCTAATTTAATTGTCTTTTCATTTTCCTATGCATGTATATTTTTATTTAATTAATTAGTTTGTTGTAGCTTACTGTTTTACTTCTTTTTGCAGGTTAGATGATGATTTGTGATAGTATGTGTTGATTTTATAAATTAGAAAAGGCTTGCAAGTCTCTAAGTCTCTTTACTAATTCCATGTTCAATTAAAAAGTCTCTCTCTCATTATACTAACCCCACATGTAGTTAGATGATAAATTGTGTTTTCTTTTATATTTTTACAGTCAAGCTTAGAACATATTTTTTTAATTAGAACAGAGCATAGTTTTAATCTAAGTTTCTTCTGACAAAGATTGATAGATGGATAGATTTGCTTCTAGTTTTTTAATCATAGCTTGCTTACTTCAGTTTTAGATAGATTTCACTTTCTTAGTTATTGGTTAAATGTAATTGTCAATTCACTTTTTAATATCATGTTTTTAATTTCTTGTTTAAGTCATTTTCTTTATCATAGCTTGAATGATTAAAATAAACATAGTATAGTTTCCTTTCACACAATTTCCCTTCATAGATTAAAATTCAATTAAATTCCTTAGTTAGATAATGATGATCTCATTATGTTGTTGATGGTTTGTACATGAATATGCAGGGTATTTAACATTACTTTTATCATGGCTAAGTTTTCATTGGACTGTTTACTTCACACCTTTCATTTTGCCATTGAAATTAGTATTGAGCTTATACAATTAGAACTATCCTTTGTGGTTAAGTGTCATCGATATATCATCTGTCACCACCGAAGGCATTCACACAACCACCAACATTACATTTGAGTGTTTCATAGATTAGAGATAGTTTCTTGCTTTTGTAGATTAGAAGAGATAGTTTCTTGTTTTCATAAGTTTAGTTGATAGTCTTTCTTGCTTTCAATAGAATAGATTTCCTTTCATGTATTGCATTGAGCATTTAAATTTCCATTCACGCAAGAGAAATAGTTTTTCATTAGGCATTTAGTTCACTTGCCTCTTAGGTTAGCTAGTTGTTCAATGAGAAGTCTTTTCTTACTTGTTCCTTTTCTTTAGTAGGATAGATAGTTGTCTTTGCTTACTTGTCTTTTGCTTTAGTAGGTTAGTTACATGTCTTTTCTTACTTGTCTATTTTCTTTAATAGGTTAGATAGGTGCTTTTGTTTACTTTCTTGTTTGATTGCTTTCATAGGGTAGTTTCTCATTGAATGTAGGTTGGCAAGTTAAAAGTAGTTTTCTTTCATCATTTGCTTAGTATGCTTACTAGTTTACCTTTGCTTACTGTCATGAACTAGTTTTCTTTGAATAGGGTTTTTACTTGCTTTCTTAGGAACTATCCATCAGTCCTTGGCCCAAAAGTACTTAGGTTACCTAGTTTCAATTTTCTTAGTAGGGTTTGGTCATTATATAGGTTTTCTTAAGTAGATTAGCCTTAGGTAGTTGCCTTTCTTATTTAAACTATACTCCTACCAACCCTTCTACCTTTGGCATATATTTTGCTACAACTCTAAGTTTACTTACCCTAGGTTGACAATTTAATTGAGGGTATTTTAGTGTCTTTTTTAGTACATGTAAAACACCTAACATTTTGGCGCCATTGTCGAAGAGTTGTCTTAAGGTAAGAAGTAATTAGGAATTAGATCTTTTCTAGAACTTAGCATTATCTTGGTGGCAGGGGAGCTTTAAGACAAGAGGTAAGAACCTACACATCTGCTATAACAGGTTCCCCCAAACCCAATAGTAGTTTTTCTTTTTGTTTCTTTCATGAATAGACCTAGAAATCAAATGGTAGCTTTTTCTTTCTTTCATGAATCGACCTAGAGACCCACAAGGTAGATACATTAAACCAAAATCATACCTTTCAACCAAGGTTCCTTTCGATCTCTTTGGGGGAAGGAGCGTTCTGCTTATAAAATCTACAGATCGATACCGAAAAACATGAGCTATCTCAACCCAAAGAGCTAAAATAGTCTCTGAAGGGAATAACACAGGGAACACTATAAAACAAGAAATTGAAGCATCAGTCATATTAGGACAAGAGGAAAGACCACTCGAGCCTTCTGCAGAACCAAACAATATAGCTTTTGCTTTTACACCACCACCAGGAAATCCTAATTTTGAAGATATCATAGACCCTGAACAAGTGAATCTTTTGTTTGGTAGCTTAGCCAATGTAATTATATCTCAAATTGACACAAAAACTTTGGCACCGATAATCTCAACCGGCTCAAGTAGAGTCCCAGACATCCAATCAGTAGGAAGACCTTTTCATCAAAGAGAAACTTTGTTCTCTTCAAAGATAAAACCACTTAGGTATTGTCTTTTTCGAAACCAAGCCAATATGGGTGATCAGGAGGACCATAAATATGTAAGACACAGGGAGGAAGAAGAAACTGGAAACCAAACTGAAACTACCTTTGGATTTCCGATTTTAGACACCATTTCAAATGTCAACATGAATAATATTCCTCTCTCGACACTGCCTACCTTTTATGGTAAAAACAATGAAGATCCAAAGACCTTCCTATTTGAATTTGACATCTTGTGCAGGATCTACAACTATGCGCAAGATGCCCAAAAATTAAAACTCTTTCCTGCCACCCTTAAAGACTCTGCATTAAGATGGTTCATGGGGTTCAAAGAATCCAGTATTAGGTCTTGGGAATCCATGAAAGACATCTTTCTTAAGAAGTACCAAGACTACTGCAAGAGCAAAGAGTATCTTAATGACATCTTTAAAGTCCAACAGTTAGAAGACAAGACCCTTGAAGACTATATGGAAATATTTGGTTATATCTCCCAGAAGTCAAAATACCATGAGCTCCTAGAGGATGCAGTTAGGGATCTTTTCCTTAAGGGAATCTCAGAAGAATATCTAGAGGTGCTTAACATGATGGAATTAGGTGACATATCTCATAAACCATTTGTTGAAATATGTGAAATGTGTAAAAAATACTCAAGGAGTATAGCCAAAACAGGAAAGAATGTTTGGGACCCTTACAATAGAAGCTTAAAACCAATTAGTTCAGGTGGTATTATAAGAGCAGAGATAGGGAAACTTTTATAAAACTACAAGACATATATCTTAAGCACAATAGGTTCCCAGTTGGATACCCTTAAACTCAAAAATAAATAGGAGGAGGAAATTGCAGTAATGAGCATATATTGCCCAATATGCAGAAGGAAGCATTCCTCAAGGGAGTGCCCATTAGATAACATTTCAATTTCTAAATTCTATACAAAAGACCATGTGACTGAAAAATGTCCATCATTTCCCAATTTATTAGCCACCTATAGGAGTGGAGATCCCGAGGAGTCTTCTTATTCACCTAGCCTAGGAATCAACCCACATACCTAGATCTACAGTCTCAAGTTCCACCCTATTATCAAAAACAATAGTGGAACTCACCAGGTTGGAAAAAATAGTCTACTCAGTACCAACATCCTTGGATTCAAGGATGGAGTGGAGGACACAACCAAGGAAACCCGCAAGCTCCACCTATCCCCATGTACAACCATCCTTATCCTTGGTTCTCATCAAACACTCCACAAATTTTGCCAGGTTTTGTTCCACCACCTTTACCTCCTATCCCACAACAACAACCACTCCAATTTGAAAATGAAAGCTCCCCAAAAATGACAATATTACCGGCACAGCCAATGCCGAATCCCAATAATAAGCCCCCTCAACCTCTTAATAATGTTGAGATGTAGGCCTTCTCGACATATGTTATTACTCCTAATCCATTACAGGAAATTCAACTAAGATCAGGAAAAATTCTAGATAGGCAGAGACCTTCAATAGTCATCCAGGAAGAAGAAGAAGAGTAAACCACCCAACAACCCACGAATGACACTAGGTGGGAATATATTATTATCCTGAAGAATCAAGAACCCAAGCTCCCCCAAAATGAAACTTCACAAATTACGAAGTTCCCTCCTTATCTAGACTGATTGGTAATGGAGAAAACTACCACCCGACCAGAATTTTACATTTTGAATGAATTGAAAAATATTTGTGTCAAAATTCCCCTACTTCAAGCCATTAAAGACATTTCAATCTATAGTAAGGTAGTTAAATAATTGTGTATCAAGAATCTAGGTAGGAAGCAAAAGGACCCTCCTACAATATATTTGGTAGGAGGACTCTCTCAGTACATATCAGAACAACCAAAGCTAGCAAAGTATGGGAATCTAGGAAACCTCGTAGTGACTATAACCGTTAAGGAGGTCTCCATTGGAAACACTCTCATAAACCTAGGGGAAACCATTAATGTTATGACCACTACTACCTTGGAACAATTACAGTTACAACCTCTTCTTCGGCCTACCCCAACCATTTTGGAATTAGTAGATAAGACTAGGGTTATACCTGAAGGGATTTTAGATGATGTCATGGTTACTTTAGCCTCATGGGAGTACCCTGTAGATTTTCTTGTCATTCATTCAAAGGATCTTTCCCGAGGCCATCCTGTTATTTTGGGAAGACCTTGGATAGCCACAACCAATGCATTTATTGGCTGTAGAGAAGGAGAAATGACCATGTCGAATGGTCTCTCTATCCAGAAGCTCACCATTTACCCTCCAACTCAACCTATTATGGAGAATATATGGTGGCTTGAATTTCCATACGAGAACAAAGACTGGGAAGAACCCGTATTGCCTAGTGACCATGCAAGGGCACTTTAGAAGCATACATGAGAAAATGTGCTAAACCAATTCATTTATGTTATTGCATATGTGTATTTTCCACAGTATTTTTCCCAATTTGCGTACATGTTTGGGGAAGAATTTCAAGAACAATTAGACCCATCCATTTTTTCTCTGACATATTTTATTTTCAAAATAGATGAGTCTTCCATGTCTTATACTATGCCCTATGAGATTAGTCTAGGGAAAGTTTTACATATAAACTCCGGGCTAGATACAGATCAACAAAGGAAGTTAGTAGATATCCTTAAAGAACAAACAAGAGCATTTTCCTGGGAATACACTGACATGAAGGGTATACACCCTGACACATGCATCCATCATGTATACACCCAGGGGGAGGTAACACATGTTAGGCAACCCCAGAGAAGGATGAACCCAACACTCAACGATATAGTCAAGGAGGAAATCCAAAAGTTGTTAAATGTCGGATTTATCTATCCCATCTCCGACAGTAAGTGGGTATCCCCGCTAGTAGTGGTTCCAAAGAAAGTGACCGAGAAATGGAGAATTTGTGTTGATTTTCGGGAACTCAATAAGGCAACTCTGAAATACTACTTTCCTCTTCCTTTCATTGACCAAGTTCTAGATACCTTGTCCGAAAAGAAGTATTTCTTGTTTCTATATGGGTACAGCGGGTATAATCAAATTATTATAGCACCTAAGGACCAGGAAAATACTACCTTTACCTGTCCTTGGGGAACCTATGCCTATAGGGTCTTACCATTTGGATTGTGTAATGCTCCTGCCACATTTCAATGATCAATATTAGGGATATTTGCTGATCTTATTCATGATTGTGTGGAGGTCTACATGGATGAATTCACAGTTTATGGAAACACTTACCAGGAAGCCTTAGACAAATTAGAAAAAGTCCTCATCAGATGCTAGGAAATGAACCTATCCCTAAGTCATGAAAAATGCAAAATGTTGCTAACTGAAGGAGTTGTTCTAGGACATCATGTTTCATCTGAAGGAATAAAAGTCGATCTTGCAAAGATTGAGGTCATTATTAGAATTCCACCCCGAAAGAATCAGAAAGAGGTGAGAATCTTTCTTGGACATTCCAGATATTACCAACGGTTTATTGAAAATTTTACAAAGATTGTTGCACCTATGTTTGGATTATTGATAAAAGATGTTGATTTTGTTTGGACTGAGGATTGTCAAACTGCATTTGAAACCCTGAAAGCCAAGCTGTCTCTGGCACCAATTCTTAGAGGGCACAATTGGACTCTCCCATTTCATATATCCATTGATGCCTCCGACACTGCAATCAGAGAGGTATTAGGGAAGAAAGAGGACCAACAGTTCTATGCCATTTATTTTGTAAGCAAGAACTTGTCCCCTGCCGAATTGAACTACATAGTCACTGAGAAAGAGTTCTTGGCAGTTGTTCATGCTATTAACAAGTTTCGTCATTACATTACAGGTTATGAAGTATTTGTACACACTGATCATTATGCCATTAGGTTCCTCATGAATAAACCTATAACTAATGGCCGAGTGACTAGGTGGCTCTGTTTATTGCAAGAATTTAATATTATTGTGCTCTACTAACCTGGAAAGGATAATGTAGTAGCTGACTTTCTTTCTCGCATAAAGAATGAGGATGATGATATCCGTGTAGATGATAGTTTCCCAGATGAGCATCTCTTTTCCCTCTCTGGAAATACCCCATGGTTTGCAGATATGGAAAACTATCTGGCTACTAGGAAGTTACTGTCTCATTTGTCACCTCATGAAAAGAGAAAATTTAGTACACATAGTGCTAATTACTCTTGGGTTGGTCATGATCTTTTTCGCACAGGTCCTGATTTGATTATTTGTAGATGTGTCCGAGAGGATGAGGTACCTAAAATACTATGAAGTTGTCATGATGGACAATGTGGTGGCCATTTCTGTGACAAACGCACAACATATAAGGTATTACATTCAGGTTACTATTGGCCTAGCATTTTCAAATATGCTGCCAAGTATGTGAGAAGTTGTGATAGTTGCCAAAGGATAGGTAGACCTACGTCAGCTGACGAAATTCCTTTACAAACCCAAGTTATGATAGAACCCTTTGAAAAATGGGCCCTTGACTTTGTAGGACCAATTTCACCCATGTCCCATAGGAAGAACTATATCTTAGTTTGTACGAACTATGTCACCAAATGGGTAGAGGCAAAAGCTCTATTTAGGGCCACAAACAAGTCTGTTGTTGAAATAATCTATGAAGACATTTTTACCTAGTTCGGTGTCCCTCATGAAATTGCTACCATCCAAGGCACTCAATTCACTTCCAAGATGATGAAATATCTAACAGAAAAATATGGGATTAAACATTGTAAATCTTCTCCATACCACCCGCAAGACAATGGTCAGGTAGAATCCACAAACAAAGTTCTGGAAGCCATCTTGACCAAGACTGTTCAGTTACATCACTGATATTGGGCTGATAGGCTCCCAAAGGCTTTGTGGGCATACCGAACTACCTGGAGAAATACCACTCAGCATACCCCTTATGAGCTAGTGTACGAGAAACAAGTACTTTTACCAATAGAATTCTAAATAAGGACCTTTTGTATTGCCGCAGAATTAGGATTGAACCTGGATGAGGCTCATAATCAATGAGCCCTACAGTTGAATAAGTTGGATGAAATCAGGCAAGATGCCATCCAACAGACGATATTAGTCCATAACCAGAGGAGCAAGTGGCGTGACAAGTTTATTAAGAAGAAGCACTTCCAGCCTGGTGATTGGCCCCTATTATTTGATTCCCGATTCAAAAAATTCAAAGGAAAAATTACCACCCATTGGTTGGACCCTTACGAGGTAGACACTGTATATGACAATGGAGCTGTAAAAATTAAAACAATTGATGATGGGCAAGTCTCCTTTATGGTAAATGGACACCGACTTAAATTTGATCATAAGCCCATTTCCAGAAAATATTTTCTGCAGGTCATGTCAACTGACAAGGCATTGGCCTTAGTAGATGGGGAAGTTTCCCCTTGTTCTTGAAAGGTTTTTTAAAAATATTTCCTACTATATATATGTAAATAGTTTTTGTTAATAAGGCAATTCTAAGAGGTTTCTATTAATAATTATTTCACTGGGAGTACAAAGTTTCAAGGATCTTTCATTAAAACATTGTTATACTTGAATTTTGTGTCTGCTAAAGCATCAAATGAATAGTGACTTACTGTAATTAGCCATGCTTTTGCAAAATTATCATTTTTAAGGAATTCTAAAGCAATTTCTCTTGAAACTTTTCACCACTATATAAGGAAGTGATACCATAACTATTAAGCCTAGAGGTCTCTTGTACAGTTTTTCCAAGAAACCTGAGTAAGTGAGTCAAGTGTTTTTATCAAAGAGTAACAAGGAAGTCTAATTAGTAGTTAGTCATGGAAACATCAAAATAATTACAAAGGAAGAAAGTAAGTTGAGCCTAGAGATACCTTTTTGTTCTTTCTCGATGGTACCATCCGCTACACACTAAATAACTTGATTTTATCATATCTTTAGATAGGCTACATCCACTTAAGTACCCCTAACATCGGGAAAATCACTAAGAAATATAACAGAAATTCATCCTCTAACATAAATACCATCCCAATTAAAAAACAAAAAAGAAAGACAAGTTGTTTAGGGCCTCAAAACGGCTCTGGAAGTTCAGGACCCGAAAAACTGCTAAAAATAGTAAATTATCAAAATTGCTAGAAAGTTGTTTTGAACCAGTTGGAAAAGGTGGGTGGCCACCGATATCCACCTGGATTAGTGTTCTTGCCCATGGCCACAAGAAAAGACAAGTTCTCACCCAAACAACCACATCCTCCTTGTTCTCTTCACGTGACTTTTCAAAAATATTCCCAAGGAGTGCATGCATTTAATGGGTGTTGCAGAGGAAATTACATCCTCCCACACTAAAATTGTTTCTATACAAGCATATTTTGTTGTAGTTGTGATCCATAGTGATCTTTTTCAAACTCCCAAATCATGTCCTCATATTTCCACAATGACTCATATCTCTCCTAGATGTCCTCTTCATCGATTTTGTCCTTCCAATGGACATAGTAAGCATTCACTTGAGATGTACCCCATCCCAAGATGTGACGTACCAAAATATTCTCCACCTCCAACTCCATATTGTTTTCAACCATGGCTGGTGCTATGGATGGCTCAACTTTACTTGAGTAATTTGGGTCCCTTTTGCATGATTTCAACTGGCTAAAGTGGAAGAAAATATGAATATGTTGCATGTGGAATGAAAACTCCAATCTATAGGTGATATTCCCAATCTTCTCAAGAAATTTGAATGATCCCTCATACCTTCACAAAAGATATGGATCCATACCTTTAGGTGGTGGGAACCCATCTCTTCTCATCTTGAGTAAAACCAACTCTCATACTTGTAATTATACCTTGCACCTACTATGATATTCCCACTACTTCATTCTATCGGTTGCATTGTTCAATTGTGTGCGAGCTATCTCCAAATGATCCTACCAACTCTTCAGGAAACCCATAGTTTATGGATTCATTCCATAGTATCCATGTGTCAAAATATGAGGAGTAATTGGTTGTTTTACATTCATCGACTCGAATGGATTGCATCTCGTCGCTAAACTCTTCAGAAAATTGTAGCCAAATTAGGTGGCATCCAACAAGTTCGACCAATTCATATGATCTTCCTGTACATAGTGTCACAAGTAGTCCTCCTGAAGTGCAATGATTTGTTCCATCTTCCCATTAGTCTGTAGATGGTAGGATGAACTCTTCAACAACTTCATCTGCACAATATTGAACAATGTTGTCCAAAACTTACTCGTGAATCTTGCATCCATGTCTGATACAATGTTCAAAGGAATATCCCAGTACTTCATTGTGTGCTTGAAAAAAAACTTCACAACTTCTTCTACATCGCAAGGCATATTCTTCACAACAAATGTATCATACTTTCATAATCGATCCACCACGACCAAAATTCCATTTTATCCCTGCACCATCTAAAGTTGTGCATTGAAGTCCATCAAGACACTCACCCATGGTCTCTCTGAAATTTGTAAAGGTTGCAATAGAGTTGATATCATTCTATATTTTGTCTTATTTTGATATCATTCTATATTTTGTCTTATAGGTTGCGTTGTCACAAGCAACTTGTTGCAACGTTGTCTGTCATCATGCGGAAGAACTTTCCCAATAAGTAGGTCTCCAATTTTACAAACAATGTACTATTGCAGTCATATCCTTCTCATGAACAGGGTATCCCCAATCATAAAACTCCTCCAATGGAAAAGTGTGATGTGTCAGTATACACATCAAACAATTGCTCAAAGTCTGTAAACTTCAACATGGGAGTGGTGGAAATTATGAATTTCATTAGTCCAAATAGATACATGCACATCTCTATCCATTTCCACACTTTCTCCTTTTTCAACTTGTACATCAGTGGTGCAGAAATGTTTGAGTATATCTCTGTGAACTTGTGATAGTAGTTTCCTAGCCCAAGGAATACTGTCATGTGATGTGCTATCCATGGGTCTTCCTAGTATTTGATTTCTTTGAACTTCATAAGTTCCATGAGAATGCATCATTGGCCAATCCAATTCCCCAAGAATGGTATCTCAATCTACCCAAAAACACACTTAGATTTATTTAAGAATAGTTTGTTCTATCAAAACACCTCAAATACATCTAACAAATGCTTCTTGTGATCCTCCATACTTTTGTTGTACACCACGATGTCATCCAAATACACCACAATGAACTTGTCCAAAAATAGCCACAACACACCATTCATCAATCTGCAAAATGTTGCAAGGGCGTTGCAAAACACAAACAACATCACTAGGAACTCATAGCTCCCATACCTCTTCACCATCGATGTCTTCACCTCATCTCCATTTACAATATGCATGTGAGAATACCCATGTCACAAGTCAATATTCAAAAATACTTTGGATTTGACCAACTTTTTAAACCAATCTACTGCTAAAGAAAAAATGTATCAATTCTTCAGAGTATTTTTGTTAAATGCTCGATAATCCAAACACATCCTTAGCTATGAAGTTTCCTTCTTCTTCTCAAATAGAACCGGGGAGCCATACGATGGCCTGGATGGATGAATGAAACCCACATCAACCAATTCTATCAATTTTCAGTTCAACTCTTTCAATTTAGGTTTAGACAATTGGTAAGGAGATATTGTTGGTGGTTATAGCCCAGGACCTATCTTTGTACGGTGGTAATTATTGTGTCGCGGTGGAAGAACTTTCTACATCTCATATGGAATTTTTTCTGAAAATTTACCCAACAAGTTAGTGAGCTCAGGTTGAAGATGCATCCCCACTCCATCCTCTTGAACTTCCCCAACAACTGCTACTTAAATCTATGATCCATTGTGCCTTGTTTCTCTCTTCATACTCAGTGAAGACAAAAGTTACACCTTTCCACCATACTTCCTTATGGTTATGTGCACAACCCAAGCCTTCTTTTCACTAATTATAACCATCTTGTCCATCCATGGCATGTGGAACAAATGTGTCTTTATTAACAACTTCTTCCCAAGAATCACCTTAAAGTCATCCATATGCATCACCATTAAGTTAGCCTAACCATCCCCCTTATAAAGTCCAATGTGAGTTGAGGGGGAAACACCTACTACTTCCCTTTCCATAGAGTTTACTACCTTCACCACATATCTAAATGAAGAAACTATAAGTCTGATCTCATTCAAAACCTTTGTCTTAAAAAATTCATGGGAGGCTCTGTAATCACCTAGAGCTTTCATTATTCTTCCATCAATAATTAGATAAATAAAACACAATTGATCCAGGTGGATACTGGTGGCCACCGACCTATTCCATCTGGCTTCTCTTGTCTGTTTTTGTTCAAAAAATTCTTATTTACTTCTTTGTAATTGTGGGTTCTACACTTCTAGGGTTGTTTGAATCTCCACACATCCTCTAGGTGGATACTGGTGGCCTCTCGCCTAATCCAACTAGATTATTTTGTTTGTTTTCATGTCACCACATCTTGTTGTACTTACAGGGTCGTTTTGGGGCCCTAAACATTGTTTTTTTGGCTCGTCACAGTGAAAATGCATACAGAGTCAGAGTTTGATGGAGGAATGTGTAATTCTCTAAAATACCTTTCCAATGGGCTATCACGCACCTAAAACGGAGTTCGTATGAAAAATTTATGACCTTGGGAAGTTGAGGTACTAACTTACACCAACTTACCCATAGGGGCCTACATGAATTTTGGTGTTTCATCATCTAGGGTTAGGTGTTTGGATGTCCAGGGTTTTGGAATTAATGAGTAATATCAAAAAGGCCTTTGGAGCCTCATTGTAATCCATTTTTCTCAAACAGAGGTGCATAGAAACCACATCTCTTCTCAGAGATAGCTATCACCATTTGAGCAAGTGTTTCAGCTCTACAGTTTTATACTTTCACCCTATTTCATTATTCAATAGAAGATATTATTCACTGGCTATTTGTGGTATTCTTCATATCTTTGTGTTGATTGTATTCAGTCTGTTAATTAGTTCATTTTGATCCTAAATCCAGATCAGTGGTATCAGAGCGGTCTGCTCTTCATTTATTTTTCTTCATGCATGTCCCTAACAAGATCTAGGTACAAGAAGTTGGGACTCGAACCAATCGAGCCATTGCAAGCTCAACACACTGAGCCAAAAAAAAACCCATGGGGGCCAAAAATAAATATTATGGATAAGGATATCCTATTAAAATGTTGCTCAAGGAATCCCTCGCACGAAAAAGGAATGAAATGATGGAAAAATTTGCGCAGATCCTTCGACGACTTCCCACAGGAGAAGCATCTTCATCAGGTGGCCATGCAACCCCCTTCAAGGTATAGGTGAATTTTGATATTCCATTATTTGAAGGAATGATATATGCGGATGTTGTATCTAATTGATTGAATCTACTTGAAGGGTATTTTTCAATCCACAATTTTTTTGATAGGGAAAATATCACTTTTACACTCCTCAAGGTCGTTCCCCATGTTAAATACTGGTGGGATACTTACTCTGAGAAAAGGGTCATAGAATAATCTGTATTGTTCGTGGTGGCCCCTACATGGGATTCCTTCCAGGACTCCATTAAAGAACAATACTACCATGTTGGAAGCTACAAGGACTAGTGCACCAAATGGACCACCCTACGTCAAGAAAGGGACCAGAAAGTACCAAATTTTACCAAAATATTCCATACCTTGCACACCAAATTTGGTATCAAATACTCTGAGCGTCATATGGTGCTCAAATACCATGGTTGTTTGCATATATACATTCAAATAGCAAGTGAGTTTCTGGACATCACCTCTTTGGGCACATTTGATAGATACGCAGTTAAGATCAAGCATAAATTTAAGCAGAAAAGGTGAGAGTTTGGATCTGAAAACCCCTCACAGTCAAAGCATGGAAAATGTGGCCCTGACCCACATAGAAAGAGACCAAGTCGATATGTCCACCCTTAGGACAAGTAGTCCAAGACACAACACAAGACGGGAAATTAAAAATTGAAGAAGGGCACAAGAAAATGGTGTGAGTACCAGAAAATCCCTTGGCAGAACACTAAACAATGTCGCTTCAAGTAGCCACTCATGGTCGAATTGAAGGCTTTCGAGTCAGAGATCAATTTTGATTCCTAATCAAATCCTGAAGGAGGGAAGAAAATTATCGATGTTGAACCCAGTGCCACTATCTCTACCACCAAATTCTGACCAAGCGAACCAGAAGAACCAAAGGAAGGAGAATGCCTCTTTCACTCGCACATGTGGGTAAAGGGAGTTCCGCTTTATTTCATTGTCGATAGAGGGAGTCAAAAAACCCTTATTTCAGTAGATGTCGTCACATGGCTAGACCTGCCAACAACACCACACCCACAACCCTACACCATCGATTGGCTTTGCCAAGGAAGAGATATTTTTGTGATCCAACAGTGTCCTTTGCCCTACGACATCAATCCTTTCAAAGATGAGGTACTATGTGATATTGCTCACCTTGAAATTTGTGATGTTATTTTAGGACAACAATATTTGTGGAAGTGTCATGTTGTGTATGAGTCTATATCCCATAGTGTTATTATTACTTTGGGTAGACAATTGTACATGATACCAGAGGTAGCATCACCTACTGCTATTTCTTTAATGTCGGCTAAGAAATGCAGTATGGTCATCTCATAGACCGGAAAGTTTGTCTTCTTTGTAATATGTGCTCACCTCTATGGCCTCTACACAGAACCTCTCTTTTTAGCAGAAGCAAGTGGACAGGATCGTGGAAGAATACAAATACATCTTCTCCTCACCTACAGGGGTACTGACACACTGCCAAGTCAAGCATCCAATTGATATGACCCCCGACACACCTCTACCTAATGAACCAGTTTATTGTTTCTCGCTGATGGAAAATGATTAAATCAGGTGACAAATCCAAGTTTTTCTTAAAAAGGGGCACATCAGACCCATCTCCTCCCCTTGCAAAATCCCTATTGTATTGGTGCAGAAGAAGGATAGGATGTGGCGAATTTGCATTGATTACAGAGCCTTAAACAAAATCACAGTCAGGAACCGGTACCCCATTCCCAGGATTGATGACATTCTTGACCAACTCAAGGGGAAAAAGTTCTTCAACAATATTGACCTAAATTATGGCTACCACCAGGTTCCCATCGAGCCAACTGATGTATGGAAGACAACATTCAAATATAAAGAAGGTCTCTTCGAATGGATAGTCATGCCCTTTGGCTTAAAAAATGCACCAGCCACTTTCATGAGGTTGATAAATGATGTATTGAAACCCTTCACCAATGTTTTTGTAGTGGTATATTTGGATGACATCCTCATCTTCAAAATAACGTGGGAGGATCACATGTAGCATATTCAACAGGTTTTGAGCACTCTGCGACAACACAAGCTATATGCCAACTTGGACAAATTCTCTTTTGGAATGAACAAGGTCCAATACTCGGGATACATTGTTAATGAGCATGGGGTACATGTTGATCCAACTAAGATCCAAGTTATATGTGATTGGCCAACCCCGACCACACTAACCAAGCTTTGAATCTTCCTTGGACTAGCGAAATTCTACTGATGGTTCATGTTGGGATTCTACGATATTGCATGGGACCTCATCCAAGTGACCAAGGGAAATGGTAGGGCCAAGTTCGTGGGGGGGGAAGGAACAACAATGAGCATTCGATGATCTGAGGAATCACTTGTGCTCAGCTCCAATACTCTCCTTTCTTGATCTACAATAATCGTTCAATATTGGGTTGATGCATCTGACTATGTTGTGGATGCAGTTCTCACTCATCATGGGCATCTGATAGCATACCATAATGAGACACTCTTCGATACTATCCGGAAATACCCCACATATGACAAGGAAATGTATTCCATTGTACAATCATGTCATCAATGGAAAAATTACATTCTAGGAAAAGAGACGATCATACACACTGATCATAAGCCTATGTAGTTCATACAGACATAGGGGAAACTACAAAATGACAACCATCAAAAGTGGTCCACCTAATTGCAGCAGTTCCATATCAACATCAAGTATAAGACATGAATCTCAAATCATGTCATTGATTGCCTTAGTCGGCCTCCCGTGGCTGCTCTCACCACTGTGCTCAATTCCTGTGGACATGAAGCATCTGAGTGGCCCCCACTTTATCAACAAGATCCATACTTCATCACCACCTATCAGCTCTCGGGTACATGCGCTACTTTCACTGATTTTCACATTTAGGATGAACTCTTATGCCACTTGGGCCATCTATGTGTTCCTACAAGGGAGTGTGCAAAGATGATTTGGGAAGCCCAATACAGTCGGGTGGCAAGACATTTTGGTGTGGAGAAAACTGTGGTCGTTCTTTAGAAACATTTTTATTGGCCAAAACTTTGATAGGACGTTAGCAAGTATATCATATCTTGCACTGCTTGTGCCATTTCCAAGCCATCCATCAAGAAGCAAGGCTTACACACTAATATTCCTATTCCCAAGAAGCCTTTAGAATCCATCTCAATGGATTACATGTATTTCTTGTCGTCCACTAAGTAAGGAAATGAATGTGTATTTGTGGTCACTGATCGGTTTTCGAAGATGGCCATCCTCATAGCCTGGAAGAATAATATCACATCGACATATACTTCCAATCTCTTCCCCGAATGAGTGTGGGTCCACTTTGGGATACCACAGACCATCATCTTTGATTGGGACAACATGTTCCTCAACATATTTTGGTCGAGTCACTAGTCACTGTTGGACACCAAGCTCACAAAATCCACTTCTTTCCACCCCCAAACTGAAGGCCAAATAGAGGTCGTCAATTAAATGATTGTGCACATCCTGCACATGTACAATTATAAGAATCCACGTACATGGGATGAGAGTCTCCCCTATGTTCAAAAAAATTATAATAAGGCTCTCCATAGCTCCACTGACCATAGCCCATTTCAGGTGGGTCTAGGATTCCAACCCTTGGGACCAATGGATGTTGCACTTCCTCTTTCCACCGCATAGAAAAAATATTCCCATGATCAGTCTGCAATCGAATAAGCCACCAGATTCATTGAGTGGATTCAACACATCCGCCAATGGGTCTAGGAGATTTTTCAGAAATCCAATTCCAAGTACAAGAAGTGCCATGATCAACATTGGGTACCACACCAGTTCTAGGTTGGCGACAAATTATGGTTACATTTGTAGAAGGATCATCTTAGAGGGCCCCATCGAAAGCTTCACCCACTTCACTATGGGCCTTATGCTATCACCAAGGCTATGGGTAGGAATTCTTTTGAGCTCAACACTCCACCCTTCCTCGGCCTGCATCTAATGTTCAATGTGGACCTCCTTTAGCCATATTTTCCACCATTATTGGAAACCTCAAAGATCGCAAAACAACTGACACCAATAGATATCAACCTTGAGTGCATGGAAAAAGAATCCATAGATCAGATATTGGACACATAGGTCAAGGGAACTCACCAGCATAGGATCCAACTTTATAGGGTTGTCAAGGCATGGAAACTGCTACACCAAGGAAATTAGCTCACCCGAGGAAAAATCCAGCAAAGGTTTCCTCACCTGATGGGGAAACTCAATGCAATGGAGACATTTTCTTCCTAAGGGGGGAGGATTGATCCATGTGGATATTGGTGGCCACCCTCCTATTCCAACTGGCTCCTCTTGTTTGTTTTTGTTCAACACGTTCTTCTGTACTTCTTTGTAATTGTGGGTTCTACACTTCTATGGATATCTAAATCCCCACACATCATACAGGTGGATACTGGTCACCTCTCACCTAATCCAACTAGATTATTTTGTATGTTTTCATGTCAACACATCCTTTTGTACTTCTAGGGACATTTTGGGGCATTAAACATTGTTTTTTTTGCTCGCCACAGTGAAATTGTAGACAGAGATAGATTTTGATGGAAAAATGTGTAGCTCTCTAAAAGAGATTTCAAACCAGCTATCACGCACCTAAAATGGATGTCATATGGAAACGTTATGACCCTGGGAAGTTGAGGTACCAACTTAACCATAGGGGCCCACAAGACTTTTGTTGTTTCACCTTGTAGGGTTAGGTTTTTGGCATTCATGAGTAATATCAAAAAGGCCTTTGGAGCCTCATTGTAATCCATTATGTGCAGATGGATGCACGTAGTAGCCACATCTATTCTTAGAGATAACTACTACCATTTGAGCAAGTGTTTCAGTTCTACAGTTTTACAACTTCAACCTATTTCATTATTCAATAGAAGATATTGTTCACCAGATATATTTGTTATTCTTCATATCTATTTTTTTATTGTATTCAGTTTTTTAATCAGTTCTATCTACTCCTAAGTCTGGATCACCAATTGATGGTATTGGTTACCAATATTTCCACCCAAGGAACCCAATGCATTAATCCTTCACAACTTACTGCAAATTGAGCCTTTCCACTATTAATATGTTAAGTGAAAAATCCAAACGGAGTCACAATACAACATACTTGCGTTATTTATGTCTTGTATAGACTTTGTGGGAGCACCCCTTGGTCCACCCCTTGGTTCCAAGGTTCCTTATTGCAAGTCCCTATAGATCCTATTAAGTTGCACAAACCAAGCCTCTTTTGCCTCGAGTCATGGAGGGACACCTAACTCAACCTTCCTTGAGTCATCCACGACCTACTTCTATCATATGAATTCATTCGCCTCTATCCAAGGTGTTGCGCCACCCTAGGTCGACCCACTCCTAGATTGTGGAAAAACTATCATACTGTGTGTTGTGTCTTCACAATGTTTTTTGTCACAAGACTTGCGAAATTACTTTGAAACCATCCGTAGTACCCTCAAGAGTCATGCCCAATTCTAACCTTGGCATCTTGTGGATGTGCAATAGCATGATCACACTCCTACTCTGTGAAAATGAATTGTATACTTAGACTGTTCTTAACATTCTTTAACACTTAGTCATTCTGACATACAACAGAAAACATGCAAAACATACGAACCACAAATATAGTGTAGGAGGCACCAGTGGTGCCTAATACCTAGCTACATTTCATTATATTATAAAACATAAACAATACAATAAAATTATATTATAAAACATAAACAATACGATACAGAGAGGGCACTATTGTTTGAATTACATAGATGGGCAAAGTCATGAAAGACCTTACATTGATCATGATAGAAAAATGTGAAGGTTTTAATATATAAAAATTCAAATATGAGGGAATAATTAGACACATTATGTTAGCTTTGTATCACTTTCGTATTTACCATTTGAATACAACATTATTAGTCCCTTCCGTAGGCATAGAGGGACTATAGAGATCAATAATTCGTTGACTACATATTAGTTTGTCTTTTGACCGAAAATATTTGCATAATACCTATTGTTGGAGCTAGGGAACTAAAAACATAAATTTTTATATAATAAAAAGTACCATATATGTACTGACCTGATTGGATAAGAGATTGGAGGTCTTATTGTCAGCTTCATTATTCCCAATGTTTATATGGGAACATATCCAAACTTTTTATCGTATACAGTCTTTTTGAATCATATACTTTTCCTATGTATTGATTGAAGGTGGATTAATGCTAGCATTAGTTCGAATGTTTGTATTACCATTTTCTTCTAGATGAATATATCCCTAAGTTTTTATTTGTACTAATAATATTGAAATGTTTATATATACAAGCTTTATAGTGATCGATAATTCCAAAGTTTATAACGTCCTTGGCACATGTATTTGTATTGAAATATATTGACACTTTTTTTGAGGTGCTTGAATAGGCCTGACAGCTTAAATTTTTACATGACGCAAGGTCCTCCAATAGGCCTGACAACTTAAATGCTTGCATACTGCGAGTTCCTTAGACAACCTGATAAACTTAAATGTTTCTCTAAATACGCTTCTCGAAGTACATTTTTCCTCAAAATTTTCCATACAATGTTGCAGTGATTTTTTACAATATTGTTGTCTATCGCCAGTTGAATATGCATTGTATCTTTCCTCCTTATTCCAGCCTTGCAATGCAATTTCTTCATCGTTGAAGCTACATACATTTTTTATTGGTTCAGTGAGTGCTTCTTCTTCGCTGGTTCGTCGGTTGCTGCTTGTTGTTGTTGTTTGGTTCACAATTCGACTTGCACTTCTGCCTTTCATCGTTTTAGAGTAAGTTTCCATGCCATAGCTTCATTTTCTATTCCTTTTTTGTTGTTCAGTGTTTGAAGTTTGCAAGTAATAATGTTTGATTATTTCTAGTGGCATGATCATCATATGTTTCTGGTTCCTTCTGTGCATTGGCTATAGTTTTGTAATCGTTGAAGATACATATGTTGTTTACTGGTTCAGTGGTTGTTTATTGTTCATTGGTTCATTGGTTCATGGGTTTTTGGTTGTGTTTGTTTGGATCGGGCTTACGCTTTGGGGCCTTGGGTTTGCAGTTCGACCTGTTCGTTCTTTCTTGCTGGTTTGGTACTTGTTGTTTTCTTTTGTTTGATTTGTCCTTGCAGGGTTGGGGTCCAACGCCGGTGTTGGAGCTTTTTTTTTTTTGATTATTATTATTATTGGGGCTCTTTATGGTGTTCAACCCCTACACCCACAAGTCTACATTTTAGACTTCTCCATCCATAGTTGCAAATGTGTAAAACTATGGGAAAAATAAATTTACACATTTACAACTAACGATTTCACATCTATGGTTGCACTTCTACCTTATTCCATAGTTACCCACTTTCTCGATTGCGGGTGTCAGGATGGAAGGTTCAAGATTTCTCCCCTGGATTCTGGGGGTCCGCAATATATAGATTGGCCGTGGTGCCCCACCCTCACGCCCTGTTTACTGTTACACATTTTTCCAGTTAACAAAATCAGATGCATAAAATTTTACAGTTATTTAGTCCTTCTGATGGAAAGTATAAAATGCATGTTCTTGTTTAGTACTGATGTTCATCTCCACATGCTTGCATCAGAAAAAGTTTGACTAGTGACATGGCCATGAGCAGTCAGTCATCCCAGACATCAATAGACCGACAAGGCCAAAGGTAAAGATGCATACGCTATGCTCTTACTATGTTTACCAAACATATATCCTCGACTATATATTAATCTATGGCATGGTGAATATGATGATGTCATATGCAATACATGGTTTGCAGTTCACAAGAAGTGTCAACAAGTACAAGCGAGACGCCCAATGTATCGCATGTTCAACGGACTAAGAGGTGTGGTTGAAAAAATATGGCTCCATAGTTCATTGAAGCTATGCGTGTACTTGTATATTTATGACAGTGAAAGAATAATAATAAAATAAATAAATGCACACTACCATTCACTTTAGTTTTCCTGTTCAAAAATTGTCACAAGGTCTAGAGTTGTAACACCCAAAGTACTATCAATAGAGGGCTTGAACAACCATCGAACTGGACAAATGTTTGTCGAGGACATAATGGTCATCTATATCACCTACTTGGACAAGGAAAATAGAATAAGATCCATTATGCGTGTTGAAATGACAGATAAGGAGGCCATGATGATAGTGACACTAACTATTCCTACACAACTTGTCCAGAAACATGCATAAAAGATATTGTCGGGTAATGGGATATCCATTACAAATTTTAATATATTTCCCAAAATAGTATATGACTGTGGTGATTGTGATATAATTATTTCTCTCAACGAAACAAGTGTTGTGGAAAAAATTCCCGCTGTTTGTTCAGAATATCGTTTCGTCCCGGACGCGACTATTAACCAACTTGCACAGAGCACTGATATTTACCCAATCAAAATGATTGGCGCAGCTATGACACTGGCAAGAAAACTTGGCTATTTCTCCATATAAAGGATGGAGAGTCAGACAACGACAAGGCAATGGTACCTCTTTTCATATTCAGTTTTGTCCTTTACATTCGCATGTGCATGTATCTCGGGTAAGTTACACAAATATTGCACTGTTCCATGTTGCAGCTACAATTGTTCGATACCTATTCAAATTTTTTTTCATCAATGGAGAAACAATTGCATAAAGGGAAGATTCCACTTATTCTCTTCAAAAATATAACAAAGAAAATGGATGTTAGAGAAATGATCTTTCAGACAACCTAGACAACATTTGTAACAGAGTTGTGAGAAGATATAGTACAGGATGTGAAGAAACTAGACATCTCTACAACTGTTGTGCGTATACATCCACAAAATCATCCTCACTTTGCTTATACAAATAGCCTTCAACAAATTTATGCGTCTTGTTTTATTTTATTTTATTTTTTTTAAGGGGGGGGGGGGTTGCAGTTGTGTATTATATTGTTCAATGTATTAATTCCTATGCTCATGTTCCTAGGTTGAAGGTGTTTTAGTTGCAGCCAATGCGTACTTGACCCCTTTTAAACCTATATGTGCGAAATGAAACTCTCCTGCTTCTGTCTCTGCTTTGATAAGTGATGATACGATTGATTGTTTGCGATGTGGTGAAAAATGTCCATATATATATATGGACATTGCCTCAATGTTGTCATCCGAACCGTGGGAAACACAACCATGCATTGTATGATTAGGCATCCTCTGTTACAAAATGTGCTTCGTAAGTTGGCAGAATTGTCTTATGAAATGTATCTACAGAAAAAGGCAAGCAATGTCTACATGCTGCGGGACCTTCAGATACACAACAAATTCACCTTAAATGAGGACAATGCAATTTTTCATATCGGATGAGGAAGGGAAAAAAAAAATATCAAACTTTGGCAGGAAATGAAAAATACCTCATGTGTCTCTGTAATATTTCTTCAACATCCAGATGAATGTTCATCGGAATCGACTACTTGGGATTACATGCGCCTAAGATTGTTCAGTCCAGAAATGGGAAGCATGGAAACAATCCCGATATATCCCATGGCCCCGATTATTTTCTACTAGGAACATGTACCAAATGTAACAAAAAATGAATGCAACGACGTATTTTATTTGTATATCAAATTGTTTGATGCAAAGGTGGATGTGACCTGCTCCATGGAAGCTTCTGGGAACTTGCTTGCGACCTGTTTGGAGTTTAGTTGGTTCTTGGTTGTATGCTTTCTCTATCAATTTGTATATCGCGGAAGTCCAACTATTGTTTGGAGGACACAAAACAATAGAATTGAATTTTTTAGCCATCTAGCCCACAAATCCGGCGATAATTTCTATGGCGTTGTGACGCAAATGTAGTATGTGGCTTGTTTTATCATTTTTCCTTAATCGATGAACTTGGTAAAATTAATCTCCTGGAATAATTTCAAATCAACGAATATATACTGTGCGAAGTGCAATTCTGCTATCATATCAACAAGAGGCTCTTAAAATTTAAATTGGTCATTGTTATGCTTGCGGTGATAGAATTTTAAAAATCTTTCTTTTGTTTCCTTATTTTTTTTTAAAATAAGCGATTTAACATACTTTGATAATTTTATGTAATTAAATTGTACAATATCAATATTTAATATTAATAATTTAGTATTTGAAAATAATTTTTTTAAATAATGTTAGATAGGATGACCATCCGTAAACAATCACAATCTTGAGCCCGCCAGTCCTAGAGTCCTTCTGTCAATTTGTATGTCGCAGAACTCCAAGTGTGGTTTGGAGGACAAAAGACAATAGAAGTGAAATGTTAAGCCAAAGAGCCCGCAAGTCCGTCTGTAAATTTGTGTATCACGGGACTCTGGGTGCTATTTGTAGGACACAGAACAATAGAGGCTCAATTTTGAGCCCGCCAACCCGAGAACCTGCGATCCAAAAAGTGGCTAAGTATGGAATGAGGGATCTGTACATTCTCTATAAAATCTCATGTCCATACTTTATACAATTACATTTTTAGTATGTATTTCTCGTTTCTCGAAAAATTTCTAGGTATGGAAGTTGGCGGATGCACGTGTTCAGATTTCCACTTACTTTTATATCACTAGCCTGACCGACCGCTTCCCCGCTTCAAATTGTAAAAAATTTCTTGTCTAAGTAAATTGTGAAATATCAATATTTGTTATTAATAATCTAGTTTTGAAAATAATGTTTTTAGATCATGTTAGATAGTTGATAGGGATTAGCATCCATAAACAATGGCAATCTTGAGCCCGCCAGCCATGGACTCCGTCTGTCAATTTGTATATCGTGGAACTCCAAGTGTTTTTTGGAGGACACTGAACAATAGAAGTGTAATGTTGAGCCAGCCAAGTCGTAGGTCCACTTGTCAATTTGTATATCGCGGAATTTTGGGTGCTCTTTGTAGGGCACAAAACAATAGAGGCCCAATTTTGAGCCCGCCAGCTCGAGAACCCATGATACAAAAAGTGGCCAAGTATGGAATGTGAAATCGATACATTCTCTATAAAAATCTTATGTCCATACTTTATAAGAGTACATACTTACTATGTATTACTCATTTTTCAGAAAAATTCTAGGTGCGGAAGTTGGTGGATTCACGACTTCAGATTTCACTTACTTTTATATCACCAGCCCGACCAACCGCTTCCCCGTTTGATATTGTAATAAACAAATATAAACTAGCCCAATTCCAATTGTGCTATTACATCAACACGAGGCACTTAAAATTCAAATAGTATGCAAGTCCGCTTGTCAATTTGTATATTGTGGAACTCTAGATGCTATTTGTAGGGAACAGAACAATAGAGGCCCATTTTTTAGCCCGCCAGCCCGAGAACTAGCGATCCAAAAAGTGGCTAAGTATGGAATGAGGGCTCCGTACATGCTCTATAAAATCTCATGCCCATAGTTTATAAAAGTACATATTTAGTATGTATAACTCATTTGTTGGAAAAAAAATTAGGTGCAAAACTTGAGCGATACACGTGTTCAAATTTCCACCCATTTTTTATATCACTAGCCCAACCGACCTCTTCCCTGTTTCATATTATACAAAATTTTTGGAACATAACTTTCTGAATACGTGGGTTTTTTTTTTAACTAAGATATTTAACATCCCTTAATAATTTTATGTAATTAAATTGTACGATACCAATATTTAATATTAATACTTTAATATTGAAAATAATGTTTTCAGGTAGTGTTAGATAGTTGATAGTGATCACCATCCATAAACAATCGGAAGCTCGAGCCCGCCAGCCCTAGAGTCCATCTGTCAATTTGTATATGGAGGAACTCTGAGTATTGTTTGAAGGACACAGAACAATAGAAATGCAATGTTGAGTGAGCCAGCCCACAAGTCTGCCTATCAATTTGTATATCGTAGAATTCTTGGGTGTTATTTGTAGCACAAGGAAAAATAGAGGCCCAATTTTGAGCCCGCCATCCCAAGAACCTGCCATCCAAAGATTGGCCTAAGTATGGAATGTGATATCAGTACATGCTCTATAAAATATCATGTCCGTACTTTCTAAAAGTACATATTATGTATTACTCGTTTTTCCAAAAAAAATCTTGGTAAGGAAGTTGGAGGATTCACGTATTCAGATGTCACATACTTTTATATCACTAGCCCGAACGACCACTTCCCCATTTCATATTGTATAAAACTTCTTGTATAATTAAATTTTACAATATCAATATTTAATATTCACAATTTAGTATTGCAAATAATGTTTTTAGATAATGTTAAATAGTTAATAGGGATTACCATCTGTAAATAATCACACTCTTGAGGCTGCCATCCCTGGAGTCTGTCTGTCAATTTGTATATTGAATAACTCTGAGTGTTGTTTGTATGAAATGAAATAGAAGGAGTGCATTGTTGATCGAGCTAGCTTGCAGTTCCTCTTTCCAATTTGTATATCGTGGAATTATTGATGCTATTTGTAGGCCACAGAATAGTAGAGGCCCAATTTTAAGCCCGCTAGCCCGAGAACCCACGATCGAAAAAGTGGCTAAGTATGGAATGCACGATCCATACATTCTCTATAACATCTCATGTTCATACTTTATAGTACATATTTAGTGTGTATTACTCATTTTTCGGAAAATGCCTAGGTGCGGGATTTGGCAGATTTGCGTCTTCAGATTTACATTGTTACTATTATATCACCATCCCGACCGAACGCTTCCCCATTTCATATTGAACAAACTTTTTGAATCGCAGGTTCTTGCATAGGCGAGTTTAACATTGCGTTTCCATTATTTCACCGCTTGCAACTAGCACCCAGACTTCCGCGATTTACAAATTAGAAAAAAAATCCCCCTTCATCTCATATGCTTTCGCTTTCTGTTTACTAGGTCCTTTTTCCCAATGTCTCATGATTTTATATACAGAACAAGAAGTTCAAAAATATACAAATTTCGCTCTCTCCATTGCGCTTCCGTTGTTCCCCTACTCACAAACATCAGCCGAAATTATGTGACATACAAATTGATGGTTGATATCTCTCACTGATATGAAATATTACCATCGGCCCTTCACGTCTCGTGGGTATATATTCTACCCTTTTTTCTTCTGTAACCCATCTGACCACTTTCCATACTTGGGAATTTCTTGGAATCGGTTTTGCGGGTTGGTTGGTGCACGAAATGTACAATGCTTTGTTGCAATTCTCCATCACTGCTACCTTTGTACTTGTTTCCATATATGCAATAATTAAGATTTAATGCTAGTAGTTCATCCTGCAGGAACCGTTAAGATTGTCATTAATGTCTGGAAGGCCAGAGAAGATTTGTCATTACTATGAATTAAACCAATATTTTTGCAGAAGTATATTATCCTTTCCAACTATTCTTTTCAAACATGATACAATCTTTTTTTGTGTGCCGACGGGTTGGTGCCTTTAAGAAATTTCTAATTCTTAATCTCTCTTCGTCATCACCGCGACCTTTGCACTTTTTTCTAAATATGCAATTTGTGAGCTTTAATGGTAACAACTCATTCCGCACAAAACCTGGAGATTGTCATTGATCAATGAAAGGCTTGAGGAGATATTCCATTGATATGCATTAAACCATAATTTGCGGAGGGTTATATTATCCCTCCCCAATTTTCATTTCAAACATCTTCTCAAGAAAACATAAATTCTGGTTAACTTGTAGCAGTAGCTCTTTCCAGATACAGTAAACACATTCAGGCATAATGGCCAGAGGTTCCACTATTCCAGGGCATATTCTTACTACTCATCTGCCTCCACCCACGAGAAAAAAATGAGATGGTCCCTTGGTACAATGAGAGATATAATTCAAGCCAAAGAATTCCATGGCAACCCTACCTACTCAGAGAACCTGCCTAGTTGCATTAATGGTTGGTGCAGAGGTTGATGTGATGGATTCTGAGATGGAAGAAGATGATATGATGGGTGATGATACAACAATGGATCATGGAAATGCAAATACTTTTCCCACTCCTGCGCCTAAATTGAAATCAAGCATAATGGGTGGAACTTCAAGCCTGACTGATGGAGGTCCTGGAAACACCAAAAGGAGTTTCAGAAAAGAAACTGACGTTGAATGCAATAGCCTCTTTGCAGAACGAAAGTAGGAACTCCATAGGTCCAAATTAGTTTGTTCTCGGTGGAAGAGTTTCACTATAAATAAATTATATGTTGATGCTCCCAGAGATATATTTCAATCCAAAAAATTATTCACTCGATGGAATTCTGTCGTGTTCTCTGGATATACAATTAACATCTTTAGGAATCAGGTCCATAACTCTCACTGTTGCAAGGAATATTTCTACTAGTCATCTCCTTCCACCTATAATGGACTAATTTGGGCCTTTGGAATTGCACGTGCAACCTGTGTCCCTGAAGTTTTTTCGACTATGCAGAGGTGGTTTCTAGTTGTGTCCTAGGTTTCAGTAAAGGGCTATTCCATTTTCCCTGCAACATTTTTTCGTGTTCTTCCTCACATGAAGCTTCTTAAAACTATCAATTTTACCAGAGGATGATTCATCGAGGATACAACTGCAAGGATCTTGCATTCTATGGATCCTGTACCTATGTTTGTGGCAGATACGCTCAATGTTTTGGCTCAAAGAGCTGGGTCCAATTTCTAAGGAAAGATTTACAATACTCGGTGTTTTTCTTATTTTTTAAATGGATTTGCTATTAAAAAAGTTTTGCTTGGAGTCTTCGTTGCTGCTTCTTTTCTACATTTAACGCCCATTCTCATTTCCATGGTTCTATGGTCTCGTAGTTATTCAATATTTTGTTTACTTAGGTTATTTTTTCTAATATGGAAAATCTAAGAATTTTATGACAATGTACTATGTCAATCCACCAGCCTTTTATGCAAACAAAAAATGGATTACACACAGTACACATAGTTTCAAACCAACATTCAATTCTATTCGTAATGCACATAGAACATAGCAATACCAATGTACAATCTTGCAACAAAATCATTATTCTTATTTCTAGACATGCAATTATTAAGTTTTAATGCTAACAAATCATAATGCAAGAAGTTTAATACTTAAGTTAATATGTTATAGTCATGGAAGAATGTATCAAGAACACAATTACACCCACACGTTCCAATAAAATCTAATCTTCAACAAATCATTTGTTGGCAATTAGTTGAAAATGAAGTTTAATACTTAAGTTAATATGTTACAGTCATGAAAGAATGTATCAAGAACATATTTATACTCACAGGTTGCAATAAAATCTAATCTTCAACAATGCATTTGTTGACAATTAGTAGAAAATGATGGTTTTGAAAAAGTGGTGCTTCTTTGAAACCAATTTGCGCTTACGAAAACTGCCCTTCGCCTTTCTATTTTCCACTCTTTTATCCCTTGTAGTTTCTCTTCTTGGTTACTCAATCATTTTTTTTTTCGAAAATGCCTTGCTGCGTGGCTTGGTGGATTCACACGTTTCCACTAAGCGCTTCCCCTTTCTTTAAATTGACACTCTATTGTTCTGTGTCCTACAAGTAGCACCGAGAGTTTTGCGATATACAAATTGACATGTGGACTTGTGTGTTGGCTGGCTCAACATTACGCTTCTATTTTTCCATGACCTCCAAACAACATTTAGATCTCTACGATATACAAATTGACACATGGGATACAGGGCTAGCGGGCTCAAGATTGGCATTGTTTACAGATGGAAAAGTGCTAAAATGAGCCATACCACATTTGCGCCACATAAGCTATATTAAAGGGAGAATAATTTCCTCTATCGTTCTGTGTCCTACAAACAACACCCATAGTTCTGCAGTATACAAATTGACAACTCGACTTGCGGGTTGGCTGGCTAAAAATATAACTCGGAGTTCTGTGATATACAAATTGTCTGATGAAACATACAACTAAAGACCAATTAAACTCACGGATCGTATTCCTAGTTGTTGTTTTCTATGCCCGCCAACTTCACACTTCTTTCCAAGTATATATCTTTGTAGGAAAATGGGATATTTGTTACAGATGTGAATATATTGTTCCTTCTTTTCCATCTTATATACTTGGCCAAATATCCGTTTCTCTTTTCCCTGAAATTTATCTTTCTCGTCTCTTATTCATTTTTTCAAAAATGTATGGTTGCACGCGTCGACAGACTTGTGGGTTCACGCTTTGACTCATGCTCTTATATCGCGACACCGACCAACCGCTTTCCCATTCCATACCCAGACACTTCTCCGATGGTGTATTCATGGTAAGAGGGCTCTAGATTGGATTTCTACTGTTCCATGACCCATGTACAATACCGTCACTTCTGCAATATACAAATTTCTTACAGATGTGAAATTCCATACCCAAACACTTCTCCGACCGTGAATTCCTGGTAGACAAGCTCTAGATTGGACTTCTATTGTTCCATGACCTATGAACATTACCCTCACTTCCGTGATATACAAATTTACAACTGGACTCAGACCATACCCTCTTCCGTATTACAATCTACCTATCATGCCCTCTTCCGTGGTATACATTTTTCACTAAAAACTTCCAACAAATACAATTTAACCGTCGGGTCCTGACATTTTCTGTGGAACTATTTTCACCCCATTTTGAAGATCGTATGTATGCTTTCCATACTTTCCATTTCTTCGAATTTCTTTGGTAGATCCTTGGTTTGGCGGGTTTAAGAAATATTCAATTCCTAGTCGCAGTTTCTTGTTCATGCACTCCATTGCAATTATAAAATACCAATTATATATAAGATCTTATCTCTAGGCATGAAATTAGCAAGTGCTAATTTCAAACATCATGGAATGTCATTTGCGCGTCATCAGGTTGGTCCGTTCACGAAAACTTCAATCCTCACATTCGAGAATGATTCTGCCCGACCGTTTCCCTATTCCATACTTAGCCAGTTTCTCGGAATTCCGCAAATATACAAACCGACCGTTGAACTACCCCATCATGATCTCATCCATTTTACACGTTTTGCAGTAAAAAATTCTGATACATAAAATTTGACCGTGGAACACTCGCCTCTCGTGAGTATCCCCATAACCCTTTTTTGAATTCCGTCTGGCCACTTTTCAGACCTTTCCATTCTTTCCTTTCTCTCCCCCATCTCTGTGACCTTTGGACTAGTCTATAATAAAAGAAAAAAATTTGTTTTATATATATATATATATCTTGTTTCTAAATATGCAATTACTGACATTTAATTCTAACAGCTCATCATGTAGGAACCATACAGATTTTCATTTATGGGGGAAAGGCTCGAGGAGATCTCCTATTAATGTGCATTAAACCAAGATTTTCGGGGGGTTATATTATCCCTTCCAAGTGTTGATTTCAAAATCATGAAATTTCGTTCACACGTAGTCGCCTTGGCATGTTCACGAAACCTCTAATCCTTAATTTCTCTTCGTCGTACTTGCCACCTTCACATTTCTAAATATGAAATAAGTAAGGTTTACTACTAAGAGTTCATCATGCACCACTTATATAGATTGTTATTAATCAACAAAAGGCTCGAGGATCTTTCCCATTCATCATAATTTAACCAAGATTTAGCGAAGAGTTACATTATTGGCTCTAACTGTTCATTTCAACCATTGTCTGGAGCAAACCAAAGTTCTCATAAAACTATGGAATCAGCTCGACAACAGTTCTGAGGAGATACAGTGAACATCTTCGGGCGCGAGGAACAAAACTTCCAGTGGTCCAGGGCATATTCTTATTACTCACCCTCTGCCGCAGAGAACCAAGTAATTTGGACCTCTGGGATTGCTCATGAAGGTTGTGTCCCTGAGGTTTTTGACTGTAAGGACCCGGTCTCTTGGTGCGTCGATAAATTTATTTCAAAAGAAATAATTACTCCACTGCAAGACCACTCTTTTGTTTCTTTGTCACCTCAGGTCTTTCGCTAAATGTTAAGATTGTTGTTGCCAACATTGACGTTCAGAGGAGAAGATTGAAAACAGTTCCTAGAAAAGCATAATAATGGGTTGGACCTATTGCCCCATTTATTAGAAAACCCACTTCTAGTTCATGAAGATATTACAAGCTTGTAGGTTAGTTCATTTAAAAATCCATTTCGCGAAATTGCCTTATTGTTTACAAGAATAACGGGACATGAGTCCACAACAACTGTTTCTTGGATGGCTCTTTGTATTTTGTATTTCATAGTCAACGAACAAGCCATTTTTTATTGGGGCAAGTTAATTTTCCATGAAATCCGTTCCCAATTGTCAAGCTTCAAAAGGGAAAATAAATTTTATATGTCGTCCTACTTAGTTTTTTCAATAGCGCATTCTTGTCGGTTTCCACAATTGTCTCTATCCAAGAATGCCAACTGGGAATTCGACCTAGTAACGTTCTAGTACTAGGCCTTGTGGAAGCACAAGGCTTCCCACTATTTTTATGAGGTTTTTAATGGCTTTGTGTCTATTTTCAAAGTTTTTTTGTTAGGAGAAGATGCTCCCCGCATATCTAAACAGGCAACCAATTTTTTGGACAGGAAGGGAACACTTGAACATTTGGATAATTACATTGTCATAAGAATTTTTCGATCCACGGAAAAACCTACTCTCCTTCCATGTCACATTACAGAAATAATGTTTTTTGCAGAATTAGAACAACAATACAATTACTAGTTGCATCTGTTGCAAAAGAAGAGAAAAAAATAGTTCATTCCTCTGCCTGTGAAAGTAGGGGAGTTCGTGTTGAAAAACGTCAACAAAATTGAGGAATTCACAGTGCATTCTAGCATCTCCAACCTGAGATATGTTGAAAGAATAAGAGGGTTCAACCCCTATAATATTTTTCGACAACATTTACAAACACTTGGCCTCAGAGTTTGTTTTATCAAAAAACACCTTTCCGAAAACAAAGACAGTGGCTAGAATGCTCCTGCCTTTGATGCCAACGACCTAGACATAGTGCAAAGATGCACTAAATTGTACACACAACAGGGGAAAGGCCCTGGTGACAAGAGTGTTCAATCAAAAAATAGCACTCCAAAAAGTAAGACATCCCAGAGCATCACTCCAACGACCCACCACAACAACAAAGCAACTCATAGTTCTTAAAACGGAGGAGGAGATAACGACCCTCCTCACTCTAAAATTGATATTTCTCACAAACTTCCAGTAGACAAGAAGAGAAAAAAAAAACGTGGGACAAGCGGAAGAGTCAAAAATTCAGAGTGAGAACATGGAACTTGACACTGATCTGAATAGCATGTTTCTCTACCTTGATCAGCCCGAAGACACCATCCACCATAGCCTTCCAATGGACATATTTGTTACCGAAAATTTTGATTAAGATGAATCCTTCGTGTTCCAAAGCATTGTTTTTTATTGCCATTCTAAAAAATTGATAATTGAGAAAAAATATGTAAAAAATAAGAAAGGAAAATCTCGTTCAGAGGTTGACCTTGCCAACATGTGGTCGTCCCAAATCTGGAAAATTCACAACATGAGCGGAGATTCACTTCATGATTCTATTAGAGGCATCGAGGCCGAGAATGTCAAACTGAAGGACTCAGTTAAGGAATTGGAAGAGGCTTTGATTCCTATGCCATTCTATGTCAATCCTTTGGCAACAGCCATGCCTGCCACCCTTGAAGTTAACGTCAAATCATCCTCCACCTTCCTCGCATCCTCTATAGGATATGTGGAGAATAATATCAATAAAAGAATGGAACTAGTTACCGAGGTGTGGAAAAAATCACAAACCATCACTTCCCTTGGAACCAGGGCACATAGTTTGCTCCAGCATTTGTAGGAAGAGTTAAAAGATGAAGAAAAATTATATTTAAAAACAGTCCTTCCTTTTGGCACCATTGTGAACAATATGATAGAAACAAAAAGAAGAGAACAAGATCTTCCATTCAAAAACCAGATCGGTCAATTGAATGCATGTTGGAAATAAAAAGGGAAGAACCTGGATTTCATTGTTCAGTCATGTGAACAAGACATATTGAAGAAAGGTAAATTATTCTCAAGGCTGTCAAGAATAAACTTAGTCAAAAAAACCAACGACTTCCAAAACCTCGACTTGATCGCAAACTCCTTTCCCTTAACTAGGAAAGAGTTCGATAAACATGTTTCTATGTTTAAGGCCTTGTCTCTGGAAATTTTTTACAACATCCTTCACTATGATGAAGCTCATGTCGATCACTGGCTAGTCAAATACTTAGTATCGAACGAGGAAATTCATCAGGCTTTGTGTAATGTTTCGATCGACTTTTGGGAATTAGAAAATGATATTTTCATCGTAAAAATCTAGAATGAGATCAACGTCGCCCCAATGAGAAGCTACATTAAGGAATGGCTCGAAAGGGAATTGAAGCAGGCCACCGACGAAAGGCAATAGGCAGTTGCCAGGATTCCAGCAACTGTCGACGACATCAATGAAATGACAACCACAATCAAATATCCAAAGGGATCATACGTACCCTCAGTGTAAGTCTATTGATCACATCCTGCTTTATTTATCAACCCAGTTATTCCATTTTTTTAAATAGACATGTGTAGGCAAACACTTATACCTTTCAATTTAGTTTTTTGCAGGTATTGCAATCTATCTTCTTTCTACAGTCTTGTTTCTTGTACACATTTCTCTAATGGTCCGTGGGAGCCCCAATCCCAGTCTACATGACAAAGACATTGAAATTTGCATTTATATGTAACATACTTTTATTTTTTTATATATTTCAAAATTTCTAGTAATATGTAACAAACTTTTGTTTTTTGACATATTTCAAATAAAATTGTTTTCTTATCTCCTTTTAAATTTATGTCTTCATATATTTTTATTTCATCGGTCTATATGACAAATGCATTTAAATTTCTATATGTAACAAACTTTTATTTTTTTATATCTTTCAAAATTTCCAGCAGTATGTAACAAACTTTTATTTTTTTACATACTTCAAATAAAACTATTTTCTTATCTCCTTTTAAATTTATGTAAAAAATAAATGGTGCTCTGCATGCCAAGCGTATACATGTTGCAGACAACATTTTCATGATATACATTTCAAAATTTCCAGTAGTATGTAACAAACTTTTATTTTTTTACATATTTCAAATAAAATTGTTGTCTTATCTCCTTTTAAATTTATATCTTCATACATTTTTATCTTTGACGAGTCTATATGACAAATGCATTTAAATTTCCAATTTTTTTCTTCCACTCTGAACAAATTTGTAGTTTGTTATATACTTTCAAAAAAATAAATGGTGCTCTGCATGCCAAGCGTATACATGTTGCAGACATGCATTTAAATTTCCAATTTTTTTCTTCCACTGAACAAATTTGTAGTTTGTTATATACTTTCAAAAAATAAATGGTGCTCTACATGCCAACCGTCATTTACTCATGCCCCATGTTCCATGATATACATGTTCCACACAACATTTCCGTGATATACATTTTGCACCAAACACTTCCGTCATTTACAATTCAACCCCATTTTCCACAACTTGCTTTGTAACATCGTTGGGGGCCAAACAACCTTGTTTATATTGCCTCAACCAAATTTCCTCAACCAAACCAACTCTCAATTTATTTCGTAAGGTTTCAAAATGAAAAATTAATGAATCCTCAAGGTTGGTTAAATCACATTAATTCAGTTTTACTACAAAGTTATTATCTTATCTTAAATTAAAAAAAAAAATCAAAAAATATTTTTTAAAAAGATAAAACCATTTTGTTTTTTTTACATTAAAATAGGGTTAAAATTGGGGCAACATTTTGTTTTTCACTTATAGGGACAACATTTTAGTTATAATTTTATTTATTTATTGGGGCAATATTTTTTAAATTGAATATTTTCTTCAACATTTTTTTTAAAGTGAAGGTTTTCATAAACATTTTCTTTGTATATGGAAGATATTTTTTTTATGATAAGTTTTTTTAAATAATTAGTTTCTAAGTAAATATTTTATTTGGATAATTTTTTGGCAAATTTTTTCAAGATCAAAGTTTTTTTTAACTTGTATTTAAAATAAACTTTTTATCCAATTCTTTTTTAATGCAACTTGGTTTATTGAACAATATAATATATTTTGAGCTTTTTAAAATATAATTATAAAATTAAATTTTTTGTTTCTTTAAAAAAAATTGATCTATAACTTTGATGTTCTAAATGATATTTTTTTGTTACAAAATGTAGTTTTTTTTAAACCTTAAGCGATTGAATAATCATAAGAAACAAAAGGGAGGATGGTACTAATTTTGAAAAATGAATTTTGTAATATTGTTTTGATTAGTAAATTTACATGATAAGAAGAAAATTCATCTTCATGAATTAAAAAATACCAAAACAATTATATATTAAAATATTTAATGTATTTATGATTAATCATATATATAAAATAATGTAAAGAAAAACATGTGTAAAATTGAAATTAACCATTTAAATAAAATAAGACACGGAAGATCAATTTATTATCACTTTATTATGTGAAAATTATTTTATAATTCCTGATATATATTAAGAGACTCAGATATACAGGAGATATCAAATTGAAGAAATTAAGAAATGGAAGAGCAATGTGAACGAAAATAGAAATATAAGAGCAACATTATTATGTGAAGATTTAACGAACTATTTTCCCACGTGTGTTGGGAAAACTTCTATTATTTGTTAAACCATTTTTAAAGTATAATGATAAGGGGGAGTATATTTCCTAGCTTATAGTTTTTAGCTTATATTGTATGTAAAAAAAATAAAATTATAGTAAATATTTTTTGGTTTTATTTTGGAAATTCTTGAAATTGAAAAACATATTTATAATTTTAATCAAGAATTAAGAAGATGACTATAAATTTAGTTAATCTTGTAATCTTATCATTCATCACTTTGATAATTCTGCTTCTCATTATTAGTTGCTGTCATATTTATTAACTAGATGTACTTCATTCTTGAGTCCTTATACTTTTTCTTTCTAGTAGCTTAGTAACCTACTGTTTTCTACTAAGAGAGGGTTGTTCACAAACACCTCTTGAATGACTGAATAAATGGGATAGTTAGATCATTTTTTCATCTCTCTCCCCCATTTTTTCATCTTTATTAAATATCTTTTTTTTTTCTTTTTTTTTTTTTCCCTTTTCATTTTTATCATCTTTTAATCTTTTAATATCTGTTATTATTAATTTTTATCTCTTTATAATATAACCTAGTATCCTACTGTTTTCTAAGAGGAGAGAGTTGTTCACAAACACCTCTATGATGATGGGAAATATAGGATAGTTTAGATCATTTTTTCATCTCTCTCCCATATTTTCTCTTCTTTATTAAATATTTTTTTTCATTTTATTTTTTCCCTTTTCATTTTTTCCCTTTTTATTATTATTTTTTTTATCTCTTTTCATTTTTATCCTCTTTTTTACTATTTTTTAATCTCATTTTATTTTTATCCTCTTTATTATTATTTTTTTATCTCTTTTCATTTTTATTATCTTTTAATATCTCTTATTATCAATTTTGATCTCTTTATTATATACTAGTTAATTTAATTTTTTTCTATTAATTATTCCTTTAATATCTCTATTTTTTACTCTTTTTAATTTTTCTCATTTCATATTAAGTTACTTAAATTTTCCTGTAACTTTATTTTTTCCTTTTTATCCTCTAACATTATTAATATAAATATGTAATATATTTTTTCAATTTTTTTTATTATTTTTATATATTTTTAATCTTTAAATTCAACTAAGTTTTTGTCCTCTTTTCCTCCATACAAACTTCAAATCTCCCTGATAATAAATAGAGTGTTTATTCACATTCCAAGTTTTAAAACATCATAAACATTTTTTTACAAAAATCCTTAACATTATAACAAACAAGAAACTGTATAAACCTACACTCTCAAATATATGTATGTTGTTTATTTAAAATAAATTATTATTATTATTATTACATTAATTAATCAACTTCGTTTATAAAAAATACTTCCTTTAACATTTTTAAATAAAATTATCCATTAAAATATATCATCAACATTTCTTATAAAACATCTCATAAACATTTTTTTAATAGAATTATCCATTAAAATATATCATCTACATTTCCTATAAAACATCCTATAAAAATATATAAAAAATATACTGAAACTAGTTAGAAGAAAACAAAACAGAAAAAAATTAATGTTTCTTTAATATATCAACTTCAATGTTCTAAATGAAAAATATATAAATTAAATATTTATCAATATTAAGTCTTTTTATAAATTTATCCATTAAAATATATCATCATATCATCAACATTTCCTATTAAACATCCCATAAAAAGAAAGAAGAATTTTTTTAATATTCGTTTAATATATCACTGTTCAATGTTCTAAATGCGAAATAAATAAATAAAATATTCATTAATATTTAGTGTATTATAAATGGTTCATGATTATATTTAATTTTATATTATATTTTAAAAAATTATGTTTATATTTAATTTTATGTTATATTTAAAAAAGTAATTTAGTATTATTTTAGTAGAGTTGATGGTTAACAATATGGGTTTCCTCCTTAAAGGTTATAGGTTCAAATCCACAAGGGAGTAAGGTATGCATATCTCTATAGACTTTAAGAGTCAAATTGTTGCACCCATGGGGTCCCTTGTCCCACAAATAAGGGGATCTCCTACATCAATTTGGTGTGTGGCTTTGCCCTGACCTTAAAAATATATTATAATTATAATTAAATGTTTTTTTCTAAATAAATATATTTAAATTAAAATTGTATATAATTTTTTGAGAGCATTGCTATGATTAGATACCTAATGTATAAGAACAAGATAAACAACATGGATGACAAGAGTCTCCCCAAAATTGCTTCAAACTCTAGCCAAAACCACCAACAACTCAAGTGAGGATGGCATAAAGATGTGAAACCATTAGAGAACACAATAAGAATCCATCATGGAGAATATCGATAATATTACAAAAAAATTCACTTTTAAATTTAAGGATAATATGTGGTGTAATATTATTATTATTATTATTTTTTAAACTATCATGTATCTTTATATTTTCATAGAAAGTTTGTACAAAAAATTTGTTCCCGACCTCCAACTTGGGAAACCAGACCAACAAAAAAAGATCATCTTGTCAGACCAACAAAAATGGATCATCTTGTTTACAAGTTTGTGAAATTTTCGTCTCTTAAAACTATATGAGTGAATAAAATAGAGCCTACGGCTCTCATTTGCAAAAAAAAATGGTTGTTGTCTAATCTCTATATAACTACAATGAAGTGGGGTAAAGACACTGAGACCTCCTATGGTAAAATACAAACTAAGAAAACTAAAAATAATTAAAATTAAGTGATAGGATGGCCCTCAACAAAAAACACATGAGGTTGGGGGAAGTCCAAGTTTTTGAGGTCCAATCCTTCATCTTCTGTGTTGTCGAGTTCAACTTGTGATCAATTCGCTTGGCCTGGAACCGAACATTTTCGAGATACAACAATATCTCCTGGTGTGCTTCATGATGTTCAACCAGGAGTCAACCCATCAACAAAATTAAGTGTTAGTATATGTCAACTATTTTTAGATATTGAGAGTTATGAGCTTGGATATTTCACATATCCTGAATCCATGAGCTATTTGAATGAAGCACCTCCTCATTAGAGATGAAGTTCCTCAAAACACAGACATTGACTTTAGCAAGATCAATATTATCTCTAATATTAGGTGTAGTATGAGCATGATAAGCCTCAGTGGAATTTTTGGAATCTAATATGAGACGAGAGCCAGAGTGGCCTTTGTTTCGACACGAGGAACCTCTCTTGAAACAAAAAGAGGAGACACCTCGTGGGTAGATATGAGGCCACAAGAAAAAGGATGGGAAGCAAGTAGAGGGACCAATAAAAGGTTGTGGAGTGTGTGTCTGCAAGAGGACCATATGAAGAATAGGTTGGCATGACCGAGCGTGAGGAAAGACGATTCCATGATGGGTTGAGATCAGGTTCGTAAGGATAATGATATCCAAAGGTGCAGTCATAATGGATTGCAAATTATAGAGGGAGAGCCAGAGTGGACATGTGTACCAACGAGGCATCATTAGAGCAAGATGGGCGATAGAGTGACGTTGAGTCCTGAAGGAAGAAACATGCCCAGAGGAGGAGGTGTTAAACCCCATGAAGTGAGGCGATGGGCATTGGTGGGGGATGGAAGGTGCCAACCAACTATGATGACACGTGGTGGTTTCCTTCAGTTGGTGGCCTCATGTCTCATTGCTTTTATGTCACCTGATACGAGGGGTGTGATAAAAAATTAGTGGATAAAAGAAAATTAAGATAGTACAACGAGGTGGTCCACCCTAATTTAGAAGATCAAAATTGTTTCTTAGCTTTGAGAAGTGCAAAGAAGAAAATCAACATTGTTAAAATAAGAACGAACTCTCACTAGCTACACAGTGAAATTGAGTGTTTGAAACCTCCCAAAACAACATGGGATGAAATAATATGTCATCTTTGTAACACTAGGATGGTAGAATATGAAAATAACTTCCTTTTAGATTTCCCTTTAGATACCTATATTAAATCCCAATTTAAAAATAGTTGTCACAATATAAACCTTCTTAACCTCCTAAGTCATCAAAACTATGGTGATATTGGAAAGCTTCTCCTAGTTTCTTAAGATCCGATAAAGTAATTGGTCTCAATTAATCATCATCCTCATACATAATGATTTAAATTTATAATTATTATTTATGAATTTAAATTTTCATATATCATAAAATCTTATTTAGTTCTATATGTACAAATTAAAACATATTATATGTTATAAATAAAAAGTTCTATATCTACAAATTAAAAAATATTATATGTTATAAATATTAAAAAATAAGAAACATTAAACTAAAGATTACATTAAACTCTAGACTTACTTGAAATACAATCATTGTACTTAACAAATTTGTACTTTAAAATATAATTATTATACTTATAAAATTATATGTGGGTAAAAAGATTTCCTGTGTACGTTCACTTGTATTTGAGCATTCGGGATATTTCTCCAATAACTTCATCATGCTAGCCAAAAAAAAAAATCAAAAAATAAAGCGTTCATTTAAAAAAATAAAAAATAAATAAAAGTAAATCAAGAAAATTTATAAATTTAACTTAATAAAAAAAAATTAATTTAATTTTTCATATATAATAATTTATAATAATTTTTAAAAAATTGATTATTAAATAATATATAAAATCTATTTATAATTATTTTAAAATATTAGTATTTCTTTTAAAATTGATGGTATTCAACTTTAAAAAATTATTATTATTATTATATATATATATATCATCCATTCCATTTAGAAACTAAAATTTATATGGAATTATTTTGGAAAAGAAGATTGGCATTTGGTTAGAAAGTCATGGTAAAAGAGTTAAAGACCAGGCCAGGATTAGGAGATATCATTTAACTGTGGACCATCTTGTTACCTTTAGGATCATTGTAGAGGGGTTCCGCAATACTAAAACCAATCTTTTTTGTTGTTTTGTTGACATTAGAAAAGCTTTTGACATGGTTCCTAGGAAATACCTTTGGAATAGGTTGGAATAGATAAAAGTGTCTCTCAAGTTGAGGGTTGTTGCAATAAGGATGTATGAGAATGTTATTGCTAAGTTTAAAAACAATGAGGGCTGGTCAAAAGAGATTAACTGCAATATCAGAGTCAAACAAGGTTGTCCCTTGTCCCCTACCATTTTTGGCATATACATTGATAAGTTAGAAGAATGCTTGGAAAAAGAAGGTTGTTTCGGCCCTAATCTCATTGGTATAGTCATCAATCTTCTTCTTTATGCCGATGATATCGTTCTTATGGCAAGGAGTCCCCATGATCTTGAAAATCAACTAAGAATCCTCAATGATTTTTGATCCAATATGGGTATGAATGTTAATACTAATAAGACTAAGGTCATGGTTATTAAATCCAATAAGATCCCTTATGATACCTTTGTATATGACAACAACAAATTGGAGGAAGTGACTTCATACAAATATCTTGGAATTGATATTCACCACAAGCTCAATTGGACTTATAGCATTGAGAAAATGATTATTGGGGGATGGAAATCTTATTACGGGCTTGAAAACAATTGTAAATCAGCTGATCTTTGGAGTTGGGATAAGAAGAAACTCCTCTTTGAGATTATTGTTACACTTGTTATTGTTTATGGATGTGAAGTCTAGGGCTGTAGTATCTCTCGTGAATCCTGGAGAAAGATAGAGCAAATACAAAAGAATTTTATAACCTATAATCTCAAAATTAAATAAAATATGCCCTATCCCATCCTCCTCGTAGAAACAAGCCTCTCCCCCATTGAGAGCATGGCTATGACTAGATACCTAACGTATAAGAACAAGTTAAACAACATGGAACACAAGAGGCTACCTAAAATTGCTTCAAAATCAAGTCATAACCACCATCAAATCAAGCGAGGATGTCATAAAGACATTCGGTCTTGGCTAAACTATTGGGGAATCATGGAAGAAACCATTTTGCAAAATAAAGATACTATTAAAAAAAACATCAAATCAAAATTTAAGGAAAAAATGTGGTGTAATAAAGAGTTAGAGGAAAAAAGAAAATTAAGGTATTATAAAGACGTAATCAACCATAATCTAGAAGATCAAAATTATCTATATGTTTTGCCAAGTGTAAAGAAAAAAATAAGCATTGCTAAGATAAGAACAAATTCTCACGAGCTCCATTGTGAAACTGGGCGTTGGTCAAATCCTAAAAATCCATGGGATAAAAGAGTGTGTCACCTTTGTGACACTAAGGTTGAAGATGAAAAACACTTTCTCCTATATTGTCTAGCATATACCCATATTAGATCTCATTTTCAAAATATTGATCACACTACCAACCTTCCTAACCTCTTAACTCAACAAAAGTATGGTGATCTTGGAAAGCTTCTCTTAAGGTCTGATAAACCAATTAGGTCTTAGTGGATATTAATCATCATCATCATCATCATCAAATGAACTGTCACGTCCATCATATAGATATCATTATATTCTCTTTTGATATCCTAATAATACATCCTTGAGAGCATATTGTTTAGAAAAAGAGTTAAAGGCATGCTTCCTTTAAGAGTATATTGTTCATAAAATGGGTTAAAAAACTGAAAATACATATTATTAATAGCATCGAATCAAGTTAATAGAATATTACCTTTGTAAAAGATTCATGGAAATATATGTACAAAAGTATATGAAAGCAATTTCGGTTGAGTTTATTAGAGGCATAATATTATTTTATATAATAAATATATATATAAATTATTGTATAAAAGGTTTAACATTAAATATATATATATATATATATAAATTAGTGAATTTTTAATATAGTATGAATTTTTTTTTCATACCACAATAGAAAAAAATCTAATTTTTTTAATGATTTTACATATATAATACTATTTTATATAATAAAAATACATATAAATCATTATACAAAACCGAGGGTCTTTAGTTGGGGAAACTCTAGCCGCAAACTCCACACCCAAGAGCTGTGTTTGTTGCTCGCATGGAGGGTTTTGAGCTCTCTTCTCCGGGAACAGTTTTGGCGTGGGTCTTTGGTGCAACTTTGGATAGTGTTGCAAGCGGTTTCCCTTTTGGTGGCAGGTTGCAGGTGTTGTTTCTTCTTCTGATTTTGTGATTGTATGCTCATATACGATGCCTCCTTCATTCTTGGTGGGACTTGGTTTGCTCAGGTCGGGGTTTGTTCCGATGTGTTGTGTTCGAATTTGTGGATCTGCTTCTTTTCTTTGATTCATGTGGCTTGGATATTTCCTTTGATCGTCGTCTGTTGTTTTTACCTGAACCCTTTTTGTTGTCTGATTTTATGCAGTTTGTTTGCGTAGTTCCATGATCCGGTGGTTTGTGGTGGGTGTGGAGATCACTTCTCCTTCTGATATGGTATTTTACATATCAGCCCGTATATTGTGCAAATCTGGGTTTGGTTTTTTCGCATGGATCTTCTTCTTTGGCTGCTTGGGGTATTTTTCGTCGACGGTTTTTTCTCTGTGGGTGGCCCCTCTACTTTGGCGATCATCTATGTTATCTCCTTTGGATATCCCTCTCTAGTCTCAGGGTCATTTTTCTGGGTTAGATGTATACCCTCTACTCCATGGTTTCAGTTTCAAAGTTTTCGATGCCGAGTTTTGAATATTTGAACCCAGGATTCAGGGTTTTGTATCCTCTCTTTTCACAAGGAATGTATGTCACTCTGTCCTATTCCATCCTACTTCTAGGTTTTCTTTGGAGGCTCTCATTGATGTTTTCTCTCCACAAGGTTTTTTTGGGGTTTTCTCACTCCTATTGGTGGTTCCTCTCTCTTGTTATGTTGGTTCATTCAACGTTTGATGTTTGCTTAGATCAGGGTCCTTTTGGAGGGTGTCTATGAATCTCTCTTCCTCATATCAGATGGGGGGTTTGGCCAGATCTTTGAGATCCTCTCTAAGTGTGTGCAGTGTTGAGTCGTTGACACTTTGAGGTTCTTTTTTAGGGCGTGCAACTTTTTGGTTTCTCTTTTTTTCTGGTGTTTGTAGGATGGGGTTTTCCTTGGCGTCATTGTTTTTTGGTTCTATTGATGTGAGAACTTCATACCACTTTGACATGGTCCTTCCGACCTCTGGGGTTTTCTTTGGGATTTCTTTCTTGAAATTTTTTTCGTGGAAGGCTTTCTTGTACTTCAATGGTCGTTTTCGGACTTATTTCAGGTTGTTTCCCACTCATTTTATTGTAAATTCCGGGCCCCTTTGGGATTCTAATTTTTTATCACTTTACCCATGATTGGGTCATGCTTAAGACTCCTGCAAAATGTAATTCAATTATCTTCGGATGAATAGAATTATGCTTTTTTTTTCTTGGAAAAATATCATTATATAAAATGTTTAGAAATAAATTTATGATATTTTTTAAATCAAAATTTTAATATAACATGAACATAATTACGCCGAGAGGCATATACCTATTGTAAATGTGCACATTTAATAGGTTTTTAGTGGTTAATACGCCAACTGATTTCAATGTTTAAGAGATTAACAACTATTCCATTTGATTGTGATTAACTTAGTTGTGGAATATGTAGGGTGTTAAGCGTGGCATGGTTGGTTGGAGTTTCATTTTGGTTTTCATAATTGTGAAGTGTAGCAACTATTTCAATTAAGGGGACGTTAAATTGGGAGGCGTTTCATATTTCAATGAGAATGGGTGTAGCAATGGGTGTAAATGAGAGTGGGAGCGACGCTTAGCTCTTTCCGAGCAATGTGGAGAGCCTCACAGCTTATTGAGGGTTGGTAAACCCAATCCTTCCACCATAATATGCCCTTTGCCAAGCCCCGCCAGGGGCAGATCCACCATCATCTACAACTATTGCCTACAATCGGCGCCTGATCTCCAATTGGGGAAGATAACTCCGATGGGCAGGCCTTCTTGGAGAATGAAGCATAGGTAAAATGGGAAAATGAAGGAAAATGAGGCCTCCATTGCGGTGAGATCTTTGTCAGAAATCCCTCTCACGACGGGGACTTTGAAATGCATGAGATGGTCTATGATGCTTCAGCTATAAGCGACGAAGGAAAATCATACTCTGTCTGGGATTGGAAAATGGTCTAGTAGCCGCACTGGAATACCTTCATTTGTGATCTCATGCTGAACAAATTGCACCATGTTCCAAGTGAGTCGTGACAGTGGGAAACGGTTTCTATATTCCACATAATCTATGAATGGAGTGAGAGTCTTATCAATACCAGCTATAATTGTAGGTTTTTTATCACGCTTTTTTTAAGAGAAGTTAGATTATGTTATTTTATTACGTTTTATTATGTTTTTATATTTCAATAGGCTTTGAAATTTGGGATTTTTATGTAATATGTTTCCTTACCCCGCATAACATTAACATTAAAGTATGTAACTGTTTTTTTATTAATTTTTTTTTTTTTTTTTTTTTAAGAAAAGTGAGATTTCATGTGAAAAATTTAATGGCACTCTGTAAAATAACACTTCCCATCTATTTGAACCTCCATTCTTTTGTCAATATACAATATAGTTTTATGTTTATATACTGAATACATAGTTCCATGAGGATTCATAAAATGTAAAGCCGTACAAGTTACAAGTGACATACCATTTATAGCAACTTAAATAACATAATCCATATTCCAGGGATTTAATTAATTTTATTGACAACTTATTATTCATCATCAAACATCAACTATCAACTTCTTGTAAACTGAATAAACAAAATTACTTAAAAATGAAAAATACACATAAAATAATGTAGGGTAACGAAATATTTAAATAGGCCTATGAAAAAAGAATTCTTCAATTTTGATTGCTCAGCATCACTACAGAGAGAGGGAATTTGTAGATTTAAATATGAGACCGACTCAATGGCTAATTAGTCGTGTCGTTAAGATTTTTATAGGCGCCATGCAATGCAGTTTCAATTCTTAACCAAATTCTTGAGATTGTGTCCCTCCCTTAATCAACCAAATCCTTGAAAATCAACATATCAATATTGAATTTCAAAATGAATGACAATGAAGATTGAATTTTATTCTCTTTAACAATTTAACAAGTCATGGGAGTGATGTTAAGTCCAGGTATATGATCTTCCTTTTACATTTAGATGTCTTTCAATTTATTATTGAATGTTTGGTTTATTAAGAGTCCAATTTTTCATATACATAGATTGTTTATGTATATCAATCATCAAATCTTTATGGAAATGTAAAGAAAGCTGAAAAATGAGGCATATGTGAAATTTTAGTCTAAAGTTTTAACGACTTTAATCTTAATCTCAATTCCTAATCTTAATCTTGCCTATTCATTATAAAAATAATTGATATCAACAACATTATTTATAATGTTTTGTTCTAGTTTTTAATGATGTCATGTTAATGATGTCATGTTAAGTAAATATTTTTTCTGAAATAAATTTTGCAAAATTTTTTAAACTAAAATACATAATAATTCATTTAAATTAAATAATTATAAAAATAATTTTATTTTTTTATGAATGAAATATTATATATATATATATATAGATATAGATATAGATATAGATATAGATGAGATCATTTATGAAGAGGAAGAATGGATATTACGGATTATGTTAATCCCCTCTGTCAAATTATAGTTGAAGATGATAATGCTTGACTTAAACATTGGTTTCATCTTTGTCAAATTATAGTTGAAGATGATAATGCTTGACTTAAAAATTGGGTTCCTTTCTTACTTGCTATTTCATTATAGTATTTTAAATGAGTATATTTGAGGGTCAAAACTTCAAGTTCAAATTTTTCTTGTGATATTTTTGAATTCCATTGTTTCATGTTTGATTAGAAACTATGAATGTGTAGAAATATATAAATCAATAAAAAAAAAATAATAGTTATAGCTAAATACACCCGGATGGGGTGACACGCGGGCAACCAAGGGCACGTGGGCTGCCACTGGGACGCTCCATTATGGCATCAACCGGCGAGTGCCTCTCAACTATTAATGCGCAAGGGCTCGCACCAGCCACTTCCCTATGATGAGCCCTCTCGCGTGAGAGAACTGTACCAGGAGGCAGTGCATTCAAGACCCTGCCTTAATGGCGTGGATGGTCATGTTAACTCGAGGCATTATCACCGCGGGGAATTGGAATGAGGAACAATGGCTCCTTGCAGTGTTCATTTCGCCCGCACAGGTACTCACAACACTGCGAAAGTTTGGGAGAGGTGAAGCCTGCTCCAACGCATCCACAATGCCACGGCTCAGAGGAAAACCACGCCGAGGGTCCACCTGGCACAGGGCCGATTCCAGGCGCCAACGCCACCGGAAATTAGAGCGTGCACTTGTCTTAGCTTCCGCCCGACGCAAAGAGCAACAACGGATGCCTCCCATGGAAATCATCGAGGAGATCAGCCTGGAAGAGGCCATGAACAGTCGGCCATCATGGGGACCAGAGCACGAAGGCACGCTCCCGCCCGGGGACACACCGCGGAGCCTCCTCACCGAGAGCTTGGAGGAATTCTTCCCTCCCTGCGTCGTGGAAGAGGAAATTCCTCCTAAAGGCACCACGGGGACGAAGGAGCATGGGACCAGCACAGTAGGGGACATCATCGCAGGGATGAAGGAGCCATCGCCGATGGAAACCAAGGCAGCACAGGACTCCGAGACAGAAGCACCCGACAATGGTGGTGGGATGGAGCAGTCAGCCCCCTGTGAGATATCGCACCTTCCCCTCATTTTCAAACTCAGGAGCCTCATGGATGATCAAGTCTTCCGCCTGGACAGGATGGACCAGAGGCTGGATATGTTATTTGCGGCTCATTCCAAGAACCTCCCACCTCGACAGTGTCCGACGTGTGCACAAGTGTACTCGCTACCAGCAGGGTGGCGACAGAAGAGGCGCGAGGGAAGGCGCATGGGCAATTAGCTCCACCGCAGCTTCTGGTCAGAAGTTTCTCTGTTGTTTCAAGTTTAGATAGCTGTTTAGTTTTTTGACTTCTAGCTATGGTACATTCTCTGAAGCTATTTAGAATAATCACCATGGTTTCCTTCGGGCAGGGACGTTGCATGTATGTTTTGGATAGCAAAAACACACCTGGCACAGGGGAGTCAGTTGTCCCGGTTTCCTGCTTAGGCGGGACAGCTGGCATCTCCAACATCAAATGTATGCTCCTTTTGATAATATAATAGGATCCAAACTTTTTATTAAAAAAAAAAAAAATATTAGTTATAGCTAAATACATTATTATTTATTATATGTTAATATCAATTAATGAAATATTATACATTAATTCATTTTTTATAAATTGTATAGATATTTCAATTTAAGTTTTAAGGTGTTCTACTTATATATCAATATTATAAAAAATATGTTAGTCATGACAGTTTGACATTTGCCAGAAAGAGGATTGGATTTTAAACTCCTTTTTTATATTCTTCAGTATATATAGTAGAGTTAGAATGGACTAGGTTTAGAAGGGCCTATATCATTGGGAGTTTTTGGGCTTACTTTTGATAAGCAATTTTTTTCATAATTATTGGATTGGAGCTCGTGACTAAATCTGTAGTGCACTCAATCTCCATTGTTCCCTCCCCTGCCTTGGGATCCCACTCTATAACCTGACTAAATCTGAAGTGTCATTGTTCCCTCCCCTGCCTTAGGATCCCACTCTGTAACTTGAATAACCTGAAGTGTTATTTTAAATTTTAATTTCAAAGGCAATGTGATTTATTTTTGGCTTGGGTAAAGTGACATGAAGAAGTGAGTCAAGAATTAAAATTTTATGCCAAGGAAAGAGTAATGTATGGGAGATATTCAAGGAAAGAGTAATGTATGGGAGATATTCATGTGGAAAATCTTAAAAAAACAAAAATATGTTGATGAAGGGTTTATGAGAATTTAAGTTTTTCATGTTTTGGAATTTGAAATATAAAAAAGTATTGAGCTTAGCTAGCTCAATACGAATTTAGTTATTTTGTTAGAATTGGCTACTCTAACAAATGACACGAGAATATGGAAGTCCAAGATGAAGGTAAATTCAAGAGAGAAAAAAGGAGAAACAAATGTGAAGCATGGTGATGAGATTTATTTTGGCATTTATAAAGAGAGTTGCAAAGAGAAAAGAAGTTCAGTGAATCGAAGAAGCATATTCCAGCCGGGCCAACAAAGCCGAAAGATGAAGAAGAGTCACCATGAAGCGAAAATCAACAAGACAAAAGTATTGCCTCTTCTATTGTTGAAGAGCAAGAATCGTTGACGCCGAGCCATTTTATGGACAACGTTTTCGCATTATTGAGCAGTAAAACTGCATGTAGGAAAACCTCACCTTGAGAAAGAAAGGAAACCAAAAGGCCATGAAGAAGAAAGTCTCATAGAAAAAAGATGTGCAGAGACATGAAACAAAATACAACTAAATTTTTGTTAAATTTTTTTTTTTTTCATTCATCAACAAATACATAAGAAATGAATTGTTGTAATTTGAGGGGTGCATGTTCGGTTGTAGCTGACACCCCAGTAGACACTCCAGTAAGTATTTTTTGGTCTATGTTTTTTGGTGAGCTTTGCTATAGGCAAGCTTTGTTCTCCATGTTCAATAAGCTCTGATTGAATCAGGCCAAGATAGGTTAGTATGTGATCATGTAGCATGTATCCTTGGTTTCGAGCAGCATGAAGCGTTGGCCATGATACATAACAATTACATCACAACTATCACTGGTTTCGAGCACCTTGAGGCGTTGGTCAGTGGAGGAATGTGGTGTTAAGTCCACTCTGGTAGAGGAGTAAGCAAGTTGTGTTCCCCTTGTTTTTTAAGACCTAATGGAGTGAGGGATACATAGATCAATATGTGATCATGTAGTGTGTCCTGGTTTCGAGCAGAATTTGAATCTTCGATTAACAGAGGAAGGTATGAGATTTTAATCTCAGAGTGTGGGACTGGGACCAAGTTATCTTTAAGAGAGACTCTAATGCACTAGTAGCTAATGATAATGATACTTTTTCTGGAATGTAATTAAGGGGGAATGTTAAGGAAAATACTTAATTGCATCCTTAACTATTTTGTTAATTAATTTACCGTTACAAAAGTTGGGAACTCTGTAACTTATTGTAACCATATTATGTAATTGTACATATTCATATTAATAAAATACACATCAAAAGTGTATAATGTGACATCAATTCTGTTTCTGCTTAATCTTTTCACCTTTGCGTTGAAGACCTTTGCATCCTGCCATCAAGAGAATCTCGTATCCACAACCCCGTTCTCAAATTCTTCTTGGATTCCAAGTTGCTTGTTGCACATGATGAGGTGTGTCCTCGTAATATCGTTGTTGTACTAGTAGTGCCTCCTTCTAAGCCAATATTCCTTGGAATCAAGACTTGCTCTGTCGCATTGGAAGAAACCTCTCCTTACCTTTCCTTGGGACCTCTGTCGCATTGGATTAGGATCAGCAGAATCTGACAAGTCTCCAGTCCTATCTGTCCAGTTTTATATTAATTTTATTTAATATAAAATGCCAAAAAAGAACATAAATAAAATTATTACTTTTCATATTATGACCATCTCAAATGCTCAGGAAATAACTTCGACATATTAAGACAAAGTTATTTGATATAAAATGCCATAAAAAAACATAAATGAAATCATGACATATTATGACCATCTCAAATGCACAAGAAATAACTTGGGCATATTAAGACATGATAATTCAGGGAAATAACTTCGACATATTAAGACATGATAATTCTAGGGACGCCCAGGGAAAACTCCGTTTCTCCAAGGATCAATCGAAACTCGGTAAACGCCGTTTCTCCAAGGATCAATCGAGCCTCTTGGAAGAGAGAGAACTCTTCTCTCAGCCCAGTACTGATTCATTCTCTCCGTTCGCAATTTTTTAATTCCTTGCAGGAAGGGTAAATAAAACTCCGTTTCTCCGAGGATCAATCGAGCCTCCTTGAAAGAGAGCTTCAGAGAGCACTCTGCTCTCAGCCCAGTAYTGATTCATTCTSTCAGTTYGCAATTTTTTTAATTTATTGCAGGAAGGGTACTCTTGGAAGAGAGCTTCAGAAAGCACTCTGCTCTCAACCCAGTACTGATTCATTCTCTCAGTTCGCAATTTTTTAATTTAGTGCAGGAAGCGTAAATAATTGCAGGAAACATGTACCGAACGAATATAGCTCAAAGATTGAAATAAAATGTTTTAAATATGCTTATAAGCATGATCACTGTAGAAACAAAGAGATCCCAGAGCGTTACATGCACAGGTAAGAGTTACATGGCAGGAATTTCTTAGATAAATATATTGGCGGACTGCACGAGATAGAGATAGTTGTGACGAGGTTAAGTGTTTCTCATCTTTTGCTTTCAGGTTGTTCCGTCCATGGAAAATACTTCTCGGAGTTTTTAAGTAGGCACCAGGAATATCTTCTTTTATATGGTCGCCCTCACAAAACCCTTTCAACCGGCAGCGGAGTAAAAATTGTAGAAAATTAGAATAACCACAAAATTTAATGTTGTAAGCTGAATAGTTTTTCTGCTATACATAAGTTCTGTGACAGTTTATTTGTTTTTCTCGGATAATTGAATGTTTGAATTGAATTGAAATATAATATACAATATACTTTTGACATAAGATAATCTAAAGAATGCTTGGCAATCAAAATTTGGGGTAGCGTAGATATTTGCATCTATAAATGTGGACTTGTTAAATGCCAATTGGTTTGTGGAACATTGAAGTTTCGATTATGTAAACTTGAACCCTTTTCATTTAGTATAACTATTCTGCCCATTATTATATCAAAAGCTGAATAGTTTTGCCTGTTATATACGAGTTCTCTGACAGATCTTTTGTTTTTTCTCTGATAATTGAATGTTTGAATTGAATTGAAATATAATATATCTTTGACCTAAGATAATATAAGGAATGCTTGTAAATCAAAATTTGTGATAGCTTAGATATTTTCATCTATAAATGTAGATTTGTTAAATGCCAATCTATTATGTAAACTTGAACCCTTGTAGATTTGTTAAATGCCAATCTATTATGTAAAGTTGAACGCTTTTCATTGAGGATAACTATTCTGCCAATTATTTTATCAGAGGTGAAATTATTTTATGCTTATGGTAAACACATATAGTCATATTTTATTTACAACCCTGATTATAACATAAGCCCTAATGAAATAGCTTTCATTAGCCACAATTATGTGGTTGTTCTAGTTATGTTTTGATACTGAGTCTCTCTCTTCCTGATAATGACACGGGTTAGAAGAATTAAATAACAGAGGCAGAACCAAACTGTGAGAAGAGCTCACTTGATTGCATTATTGAAGCCAACCATTACATTTAAATAGCACAAAAAACTTGAACTGACCTCCTACAAAGGTGGATCTGAAACCACAGGCACACAACAACCCACAACCACTTAGTTACGTAACTCTTAACTAAGTATCCTAATTTCTACATTACTCCAACACTTCCCCTTAATGGAGAAATGGATTTTCTACCACACCTAGCAACTCTCTGCAAATTTCAAATTTTGCCTTTCCTAGAGGCTTCGTGAAAATATCAGCCATATTTTCATCTGTGTTACAATAGATTAAGTCAATCTCTTTTGACTATATCTTTTCTCGGACAAAATGATGTTGAATTTCAATGTGCTTAGTTCTGGCATGATACATAGGGTTATTGGCAAGTTTGATTGAACTTTGATTATCACAATTGATAACTGTGGGTGCCTTTTGTTCTTCTCCCATGTCTTCAAGAATTCTCCTCATCGAGACAACTTCACATGTAGTACTGCACAAGGCTTTGTACTCGGCTTCAGTTGTAGACAAATAAATAGTTGGTTGTTTCTTACTGCTCCATGATACGACCCCTGAACCAATTCTAAAGGCATAACCTGTGGTTGACTTTCTGTCACTAAGATTTCCAGCCCAGTCAGAATCAGAATATCCTGCCAACTTAACATCAAACTCATCAGTATATTTAATACCAAAATCAATAGTTCCTTTCAAATAACGAAGGACTCTTTTTTCTTCTTTCTAGTGACTCTCATGCGGCTTAGCCATGAACTGACTAAGGATGCTCACTGAGTAGGCAATATCCGGCTTGGTTGTGGTGAGATAATTCAGACTTGCCACGAGTTGTCGATACAGAGTTCCATCCAATTCTTTGGTCTCATCATCACTACAGAGCTTAACATTCTGTTCTAATGGAGTAGGCATCACCTTACATCCATTCATATCAAATCTCTGAAGCAACTCCCTGGTATATTTGCTTTGTGTAACCAGTGTCACGCCATTTTCTTTCCATACTTCAAGAACCAGACAATAATGTAGTTCTCCAAGATCCTTCATTTCAAAAACTTGTGATAACTTCTTTTTGATTTCATCAATTAGCTTAGAAGCATTTCTTGTTATGATTAGATCATCAACATAGAGAGAAATCAAAACAATATGTCATTTTTCATCTTTCTTAATATAGAGATTTGGATCATTCTTACTCTTCACAAATCCTTTTTGTAGAAAGAAATTGTCCATCTTGTCATACCATGACCTGGGTGCCTGTTTGAATCCATATAGAGCATTTTTCAATTTACAGACCAAATGTTCCTGTCCTTGTTTAACAAATCCTTCAGGTTGTACAAGATATACTTCCTCCTTTAATTCTCCATTCAGAAAAGCAGACTTCACATCTAACTGATGTAGGTTCCATTTGTGTTTTGTAGCTAATGCAATCATCAATCTAATGGTGTTTAACTTAGCTACAGGTGCAAAAGTATCTACATAATCAATTCCCTCTTTTTGTGAATACCCTTTTGCAACCAATCTTGCTTTATGTTTATCTATACTACCATCAACATTAAATTTGGATTTAAATAACCATTTGCATCCAATTGGAACTTTGTTTTCAGGCAACTCTGTTAATTCCCATGTTTCATTCTTCATTATGGAATCATATTCTTCTTTCATTGCATCCATCCAAACTTTGTTTTCTTTAGCTTGTTGATAATTTGCAGGTTCTATAGTGTTCATTACTTGAGTCATCAAAGCATAATCTTTGTACCTTATAGGTGTATGAATCGGACGAGATGTCCTCCTTGGAGTCTTGGTGCTGGCATCTCTTCTTCTACTTTGAGGTGTAGTTCTTTCAACCTTTTCTTGATCTTGACCCTGTACCTGTTCTTGTTCCTCCTCTTGATCCTCTTTCTATACATGTGTTACATCTGCATCTTCTACAATATAGTCATGAGGAATGTGCCATTCACTATAACTATCTACTTTATAACCTGTATCTTCATGAAATAATACATCTCTGCTTGGAAAGACTTTATGCATGTTAGGATCAAACATCTTATATGCTTTATGCTCATCATAGTAACCAAGAAAAAATACACCTGATGGATTTTGCATAAAGCTTTCTCCTATCCTCTTTGGGAATGTGAGCAAAAGCTTTACTTCCAAATATTATCAGGTGATTCATAATAGGCTTATAACCATAAAAAGATTCAAATGGAGTTTTATGATCTAAGCTTTTAGTAGGACTTCTATTTTTCAGATAAACAACAGTTCTAATAGCTTCAGCCCAAAAACCATTAGTGAGATTTTTACCTTGAAGCATACTTCATGTACATTCAACCAAGGTTCTGTTTTTCCTTTCTGCCACTCCATTTTGCTGAGGAGTGTGCGGTACCGTGAACTATTGTAGAATTCCATTTTCTTTGCAGTATTTGATGAAAGCCCCAAATCTGTACTCTCCCCCTTCATCTGATCTGAGAATTTTGATGTACCTGCCAGTTTGTTTTTCAACCAAATTTTTAAACTCCTTAAAATATTAAAAAACATCACTTTTCTCTCATGAAATACACCCATGTGTATTTAGTGCAATCATCAATGAAAATGAGAAAATAATATGCTCCTCCAATATACCTTGTCTGCATGGGACCACAAACATCTGTGTGCACAAGTTCAAGTATATCCCTCTTTCTTCTATCTTCGTGAGAATGAAACTCTTCTCTATGTTGCTTTCCCAATGCACACCCATCACATGCACTATGTTCATTCTTTAATAGTGGAAGTCCTTCCACCATGCCTTGTTTCTAAAGAAACAACAAATCATTATAGTTTAGGTGTCCATACCTTTGATGCCACAATACCTCTGTTGGCATTATTGTTGAAGCCAAGGCTTGATGTCCTTTCATCGTCACATCGAGCTTGTATAGCCCTCCAACTCTGACTCTTGTAGCAACTACTTTATAATGGTCTTTTACATCCTTCACAAGACAATGTGATTTTACAAAATCTACCTTCATGTCTTGATCTGTTATGGTGGAAACAAAAATTAATTTTTTCTTTATACCAGGTACATGCATTACATTATGTATTTGCTTAACACTACCATTTGGTAATGTAACAGAGATATCCCCATAACCGTTGATTTGATGTGACCGTTCATCACCAAGATAAATGTTAGGATCATCATTAGTCTCACAATAACTGTCAAACCAGTTTCTATTACAAGACATGTGGATCGATGCACCAGAATCTACATACCATGCATGCACATCATCTGTCTCAGCTGACAAAGCAGCGTCTGATATAAATAATTTATGGAATTCATCATTACCATTATCACCCCTTTCAACAAAATTACTATTATGCCTTGAATTTCTATATTTGTTCTCATGTTTATGCTTATACCAACAATCCTTAGCATGATGTCCAACATTTTCACAATTAAAACATGTATCACTCTTTCTCTGATTTGTATGAGACCGAGGAGATGTCATACCTTTATGCTCTTTTGCATATTGAGGTTTGCTTCCTTTGTTGCGTTCCCAAGGCTTTCCTTTGTGGCTTTCCCAAGGCTTTCCTTTACCCTTTTCCATCAATGTCGAATCTGAATGTGGAGGCTTTCCGGTGAGATGGCTTCTACGTTCCTCCTCTTGTAGAAGAATACCCACAAGTTCTTCAAATGTTGGAGCATTCTCTCGGGCTACAATACCTGTTATGAACATTTGGTAGTCTTCTAGCATGCCATTTAACGTGACAGTTACTAAATCAGTGGGTGAGACCTTTTCTCCTATGTCACCCTGTTTATCTTTTAAATCTTTGATTCTTGAAATGAAATTAGTAACATTTTCATTTTCCTCCATTTTGATTGAGAGCAATTTGCTTTTTAAAAACAAAACTCGGTTTGTATTAGCAGTTTGGTACAAACCTTTCAAGATGTCCCATGTCTCCTTAGATGTTTTGCAATATCTTATATGCAGAATTATGTTGTCTTTTACAGACATTCTGAGGAAAACTTTAGCTTTGTTTTCTCTCTTCTCCCAATCTTGGGCAGCAGTAGCAGGCTTTGCCTCATCTCCCGAGACAATAGCCCAAACCCCGGATGCTTCCAGCACTGTTTGCATCTTAAATTTCCAATTTACATAATTGGATCCATCTAATTTATTTGATTCATTTAGGTATGAATCAATTAAAGAATTGGCCATTTTAAATTCTTTAAAAGCAACTCAGAAATTACCTTTCTGCTACCACCTCCAAGCCTTCTCCTGCCAACAACAATGCAGCAGCTTCATCGTTCACCACGCTTCCGCTGCGCCTTGAATTGTTGATGAACCAAATGCTGGAAAAATCGCGAAGACAACGATCAAATTCTGGACGGCTGATACTCAAGCCTGAACACTATCTTCCTTTCACCTCATCCGCAGCGGCTTTCTCCTCCAGTCGGGTCTCTATGTTCTACGGATCATCAATGAGGTATCAAAATGTTTCTCCACGCAAGCGCCTTCTACTGAGATTGAAGACTTTCGTCAACAGAAGGGAAACTGCAATCTTTTGGAATAACCACAAAACTCCAACAACACTAAAATAAGTCTAGACTCTGCTATTAACCAACGCAAATCCAAAAGATTTCTTTTTACAGTTCTGTTTTAGTGCTGCAGACTTCACATCTGGGCGCACTCTCCACGCCTTCTCACGCAGTGTTAGGATCTCTACGCTGGCGGCCTCCCCACATCACCAAGCGATCCAGATTCTTTTTACAGTTCTGTTTTAGTGTTGCAGACTTCTCATCTGGGCGCACTCTCCATGCCCTCTCACGTAGTGTTAGGATATCTATGCTGGCGGCCTCCCCACATCACCAAGCAATCCAGATTTGTGCGCCTCTCTTCCTCTTCCGGATTCACGTGCTTCTTTTTGCAGATGCTCCACGCTCAACTCCACGCCCTCTCAGACAATCCGTGATCCAACTCCACGATGTTGATCATGAATGCTCAGTGCACACCGAATATTTCGATGCCTCCGAAATCCAAGAGTCGCTTGAGGAAGTCGAGACCAGAGACAAGAAGTGAGAAATAATTCTCATGGGTCATAGGTAGATGGGACAGATGCGCACCAGATTGGGTTGACGCATCAGTCTTCTGCAGCCTTAAATTGGGTTCACTACAAAAAAACCAATACAGCTCCAGGTTCAACTCTCAACACTGTGATGGGTGCCTCACTCACTGACATCTCACGCACTGTCACACATGGCAGGTCACACACCCCTTCTTCCAGGCTCTGATACCAAATTAAATAACAGAGGCAGAACCAAACTTTGAGCAGAGCTCACTTGATTGCATTATTGAAGCCAACCATTACATTTAAATAGCACAAGAAACTTGAACTGACCTCCTACAAAGGTGGATCTGAAACCACCAGCAAACCCTCAATTGGATAGGCACACAACAACCCACAACCACTTAGTTACATAAATCTTAACTAAGTATCCTAATTTCTACATTATTCCGAAAAGAAGATAGATGTGACTGCCATTATTTTAACACCCCTGTTGTTTGTTCGTTCTGTTAGGTTTAAACCAGTGAAAATGTTTCCCAAATTTCTGTGCTCAGATGGCAAGTGTTCCCTTCCTTGATAATGTAGAACCCATAACTAACCAGCTTTAGGTACACTAGATAGCAAGTCTTCCCCTCCTTGATAATGTAGAACACATAACTAACCAGCTATAGGTAGACTCTGTTTTCGATCGATTCAGACGCTCCATTGGTGAGAGTTGTTCCATAGTAATCCGTAACATTGAAAAGAGAGACTTTTGTTTTTGCAGTATCGCTTCTCCATGAATTGTTTTTCCTACGCCCTCTTTAATAGAGATGTCGTTGGTGAAGATAATTTTTATATTGAAGGTGTTAACTTTTATAGTGAAGGTGTTAAGGAAGATACATAATTATATTTTTAATTAGTTTGTTAATTAGTTTTAGGTTATAGAAGTTGGTAACTTAGAAATTAGTAACTCTATAAGATTCTGTAATCATATTATATAACTGTACATGTATATTAATAAAATACACATTAATGTAATATATTGCATCAATTCTACTTTTGTTTAATCTTTTCAAAGTATCAGAGTGGGGTCTAGACCTCACTTCATCACTAGAAGATCCAGAGACCCAAGGTTATGAAAGTATCTCTTCTCTACCCAAGGTTATGAAAGTATCTCTTTGAGAGAAGAGGATTCGATCTACCGCTAGAGGAAGGGAAGTCAGTGATGAAGAGCAGTCACAGTGAAGCCGGTGAACTGCTGAGTTGAAAAATTCGGTGGAATTTCGTGCAGTTGAATTATGCCATATGTAGGAATCTGTACTCAAGTATGCCATCTGCAGTCGAAGTATGCCATTGATGGTTTCACGCGCCGAGGAAAATACGCAGAGAGAGCCAAAGTTGGTCGATGTTGAATTTTGCAAGGCAGGTGTTATGGAGTCTACCGGAAGCCGCGATTTGGTAAATCTCGTAAAGACTCAAATTTCTATTTATTTATGAAAAATGGTTGCGCGTCGATCATTGTAAGTCCTCGGCCATATATTAAAAAGGAGGTATATTAAAAAGGATTGGAAATCATTATAAGGAAGTACGACTATTCTACTGTATAGCCAATTCTATTTGGAGCACTTATGTGTTTTTGTTTAAATATCGGCACAATCCGCGAGGAGGAAGCCAAGTAAGAAGTTTTTTATTTTAAATTTTATCAGATGTAGTAAAAAAGTGCTCTCTATTAATTAATTTTATTATTATTATTATTTAAAGATTTTTTATTATTTTAAAAGAGTTGTCACATCATAACTTTAATGGAAAAATGTGGTATTAAATCTACTAATAGGAATGTGGTATTAAGTTCATTTTGATAAAGGAATGTATTATATCTTTAACTAATTTGTTAGTTAGTTTACTGTTATAGGAATTAGTAACTCCTTAACATTTTGTAAGCATATTGTAACTATATTGTGTAATTGTACATGTTCATATTAATATAGAAACAATGTAATGTGTTGCATCAATTCTATCACTGCTTAATCTTTTCAGAAGTAAAAGTTTCACAAATGGCCTTTCCCTTGATTCCGAAGCATGTGCTTGAAATCGTCTGAAAATTGTGCATGGCTCCTACATGGAAGGCTACTGGGGCAAGCTTGGAAATGGCCAAAGCCAACTTGGTTTAGTTTGTAGCTCCCTAGACAGATAGGAGTCGAATTAGGAATGTTCAATAGAATCATTGCATCCATTCTCTTCTCTAGCCTCATCACACGCCAATTCTTTACTGGGTTTCACCGTTAGATATAATGGCCGAGAGAATTTGTGAATGTTGTGGGTGCTCCCAATGGGCTTCGCTGCGCCCTTTGCAGATCGTGAGCAGGTTGCCTGGAAGAATTAACCGATAGTTTTCTAATGATTTCCAGCTTTTCTGGTCTAATTCATCTTCAATCGGCCTCATTTTGGGCATGTCGATGGCGAATTTCAACATGTACTGTCATTTCAAAAAAATTAAAAAAGACAATACTTTGTATATCACAAATGTATATCTACTTGTATGTTTGTGTTTTAGAATGAAATGTCAAGCTAATAGATCCTAAACATTAATGATAAATCTTGCTCATCTGTTGGTCTTCATGAACGTATATTTCCAGAAAGCCGTCGAAACCCTCGATTTTGTAAATATCATCAAAACCTTTGATTTTGAGAATTTCAACTTGTACTCACATCTCTAAAAAATCAATAAGAAATTCGTTTGTATATGGCAAGTATATACCGACTAATATGCTTCAAGTGTTGTAGAGTGAATATTAAGTTAATAGACCGTAAACATTATAACTCCAATGATAAATTTTGTGAATCGCTACAAATTAGTCTAAGCTTTATAAGGATTGTAGATATTAAATTATTAATTTTTTCATCTCGAAAATTAGAATATGAATGTACACATACAATGTGCATTATTGTGAAATAGAATGTCAAAGGCATTAACATATTATTATAATTCCAGATTTCTGTGCTTCAATAGCAAGTCTTCCTCTCCCTGATAATGTATAACCAATAGCTAACGCCTTAATCATCAACTTGGGAGGTCAGCTGCAGGTTAGAAAATGCAAGCCAGATTCGATAAAATAATGATTTTTCTTCTTGTAATACTTCGAGATGGTATTAATGCTAATAATTTTGGTTTTGAATTAGAAGGTGGATGTGCGAGTGGCATTGTTTTGAGATGAGCTGCTCAATGTTGGCTGTATTTCCTGTTGAGTTTAAAGCACTGAAAATGTCTTCAGATTCCTGTGCTTCAATAGCAAGTCTTCCTCTCCCTGATAATGTATAACCCATAGCTAACGCCTTCATTATCAACTTGGGAGGTCAGCCGCAGGTTAGAAAATGCAACACAGATTCCGTTAAATACTGATTTTTCTTTTTGTAATACTTCGAGATGGGATTAATGCTAATATTTGAATGTAAATAGGTTGCGAGCGACCAGAGATTAAGGAGTCTTGAACATCTAGCAGTAACCAACGGGTGGTCAATCGCTACATTCTATGGCCCAACCTGAGTGGTTGATAGACAACTTCCAGCCATGTAATCTGAATAAGTGCTATTTTGTCTGCTATCTATGTAAACTAAGATATGTCTTTATTCTGAACTACAGAATAAAACTCTGTACCGCAAAGAAAAATATGAGAAGATAATTATAGAAGGACGAACAATAATTAATATTGTCACGTTGTAAATTAAGATTAATATTTTGATTATCGCACCTGTTAACTTTTGAAAGACACGCAACTTATTTTATTGCAAGTCAAGAACTCTTTCTACAAATTAATGGGGGAATTGATTGTTTTATCTTTCTCTTTTTTAAGTTAAAATAAGTTAACATAAATTTTGTCATTTAAATAATTGTATTGTTCAGTATAACTAGTTGTATCTACAACTTAATATAATATAATAGAAATGTTATTATATACTTAGTTAATTTTTACTTTAGGAAAACTCCATTATTTATAGTAATTAATAATAATATATAATATTATGTATTAGTGTAACATAAATTTATATTATTTGAATATAACTGTCAATTAGGTTTAGTTAAAACTCCATTATTTATAGTAATTAATAATAATATATAATATTATGTATTAGTGTAACATAAATTTATATTATTTGAATATAAATGTCAATTAGATTTAGTTACAGTGGTTGACTGTAATAATTGTTATCCTCCTAACCAAATTACATGTTTTCCCTAACTTTATAATCTAATAAAATATAAACCTTCCATCTTTTCAAATTAAATTCTTACCCAATTTTTTTTTTTAATAAATTAAATTTAAATTGATATAGGATAACTAATTTTTATGTAATAAATTGAATCCAAATTGATATACAATAACTAACGGTATCCGTAAAAATTGATATAAGATAACAAATGGTATCAATACAGAAAAAAACATAGTCACGAGGGATAGCTTGAACGGCAAAGACGTGCTCACACTCTCCTAGGTTGGGGAGAGGTCACGAGTTCTAGCCTGGCTACGAGTCCTTCGGGCTGCCTCTTTCCACCCCTATATCATCAAAGATCTCATCCGCACTTCTAGGTTGTTTTTATTTCAATCTAATGAGAGGCCATCGAAGCACACCTTACTACAACATGCGGAGAGGGCATATATTAATGAAGACGTAAGGGAAATCTATACGGCCGTTAATCTATCTATTGATCGACTAAGAACTCGGAAAAAACGCACAGGTACATACAACCATGTTAGGCACTAACTGTACAGAATAGTACATAAAAAGAAGAATTGCTAAGCAGTGCATGTTTTGTCTTTCTTCATATGGGGATGGTCGTAAAAGTTGAAGAAGCAATGGAATAGGAA
>ML778208.1:834238-846341 GCA_009831015.1 Picea engelmannii
GAATAATAACAATCCCTATTGGTTAGATTTCCCTTCTCAACTATGCATGCATATTGTAGTAACATAAGTTATTTTAATTTGTGTGAGTCGCCTCTTTTGGAAGATGATATTTTTGTTTCCCATCTAGTGGGAAACATTCCATAATTTAAACCACCTTTGGAGGTTCATACCCTGGTAGACATGTGTGCACGCTCCACTCATTAAAACCAACAAAATTCTTATTTCATTTGGTGCTAAGAGAAACTTCTCACTCAGGCCGAATGGTCTTCCCATACTGCTTTGAATAGTGCCTTTCTCCATCTTGTTGAGAAATTGGGGGAACTTTTTTCTAAAATAGGGAGGAACTCAAATGTCACATAGGGAATTCATAACTAAGTCATAATAATAGTTAATGGAAGAAAAAAAATGCGTTAGGATTCAAATGCTTAGAATAATCCATTACATATTACTATGTCCAAATATTACATAATCCTAGTAGTTAAATATTACTATGTCCAAAAATGCTTAGAATAATCCATTATATATATAAAGTTACCGATGGAGAAATAAAGGATAAAAAATATTGTTTTTTTTTACTAAGTTGTTATGATGAAGATTTTTCTTCTCCATTTCTACTATGTTTTCTAATCACTTCTAGAATCATCTTCAACAACCCATACACCATGTAATTGATATGGAAATTGTTGATGTTTGGACAACATCGGGAATATATTCTTCCATATATATATATATGTCTGTGTGTGACATAATATTTATAATACAATGTATAAATATACTTAGTAAATAAATAATTACTTATTATCCAAGTGACAAATCCTTTCATGGATTTTCATGGATGGTCACCATATGTTCTATATATATGAAACTCTCATCAATGTAATAACATCAATTTAATATAAGAATTTTCTATTGTACTCGTGTCTCTGTGCATGGTTATTCTTCTTGTGATCTTGGTTATTACTGTTGCTATTGTTCATGGTTTATGCTCCATTTCAAGTAAATTTATAAAGTAGCTTAATGTAATTGAACAACATTAAAATCCAACATGGTATCAGAGAAGAGTTCTTGAAAGAATACTATTTCACATGAATTGACCTTCTACAATAACTCGTCGTACCTTTCTTGCAATTCATTGTTTTGTTGCAACTGCAACTAAGGTTAAAATTTCTGCACTCTTCCAACAACCATGGTGAACCGTATTTTGGTGGAAGATAGGCTTGATGGAATAACCAACTTCAGTTCATGGAAATCTAGATTTCTCATCACTCTAGAAGAGAGTGAACTAATGAAGTTCGTTGAAGAAGTTGCACTAGAATCAACGGATGATGCAGAAAAATTACAATGGAGGAGGAATGATGCAAAAGCCAGAAAAATCATCATCTGTTCAGTGAGATAGCATTTAATCCCTCACATATCCAACTTGAAGACAACTAAGAAGATGTACAACGCCTTGAATAAGTTGTTTGAGAGTAACAACACCAACAAAGCACTTGTCTTGAGACACCAGCTTCAAAATCTCAATATGACGAAGTCTGATACAATTTCCACCTTCTTCATGAAGATTTCAGAGATTAGGGGTCAGTTGGGTGCTATTGGTGAAATCATATCTAATAGAGAACTTGTCATGATTACCCTTAATGGTATTCCAAGCCATTGGGAGCCATTCATTCAAAGTATCAACGGGCGATCCAAATTGCCCAAGTTTGATAATTTATGGGTAGACTGTACTCAAGAGGAGACCAGACTTGCAGCTAGAGGCATGCAATGTTCCCATCATGATGAAAATCAATCCCTTGCCACTCGTGCAAGGAAAATCAAAGGAAAAAGAAGAGGTTTCGGCAAAACCTTTAAAGGAAGGAAGTCAACACCAACTTTTGAGCACAAAAGGAAGGGCATGTCAAAGGTTTAGTGCTTCAGATGTGACAAGTATGGCCACTCCTAATGTTGATTTAGAACCACCTCAGAGGAAGTCAAGGAATGAAATCATGAACGATGAAGATTTCTTCTTCATTTCATCCCTCTCAAGTATGGTTCCTACTAGTAATGATGTTTGGTTGATTTACAATGGTGCTTCCAGACATATGATTGGATACAGAGAGCACCTTATAGATCTAGTAGAGAAATAATCTCGTTTTCATGTTGTACTTGGTGATGATGCAAGATATATTGTGAAGGGAGTTGGATCCACCTCCTTACAATTGGATTTTGGGACCCCACTCCATTTGAGCGATGTATTATTTGTACTTGAGATGAGAAGGAACCTTGTCTTTATTTCATCCTTATAGAACAAAGGCTACAAGGTTGATTTCTCTGATGGAAAAGTTCTTGCATTGAACAAGAACTCTAGTATGGATTCTGCCCGGGTGATTGGTGTTCGAGAGGACAGATTGTACAGATTGACTGTTCGACCAATTCAGGCCCTAATACATGATTCTATTAGTTTGAGTGAACTATGGCATAGGAGACTTGCTCATTTACATTATAGAGATCTTATCGCTCTGGGGAAGATGGTGACAAGCCTTCCAAAGATCCATGTTGAAAAAGATAGCATTTGAAGAGGTTGTTCTCTTGGAAAGAATTCCAAGAGGTCCTTTCTGAGCCGTGACAGTAGATCGAAGGGGATCTTAGACTTGGTTCATACAGATTTATGTGGACCCATGGCAGTTTCTTCCTTAAGGGGATACCTATACTATGTGATCTTCATTGATGACCACTCTTGGAAGACTTGGATTTACTTATTGAATACCAAGGATGGAGTCCTTTCTAGATTTCAGGAGTACAAAGAACAGGTCGAAAACCTGACCGAATTTTTTTTTAAAGTCCTGAGATCAGATTATGGAGGAGAATACATCTCCCAGGATCTCAGTGATTTCTACATTGAGGTGGGGATCAAGAGGGAGTACACTATTACTTAAAACCCTCAACAAAATGGGGTTGTAGAGAGGAAGAACATATCTATTATCAAGGCAGTCAAGGCAATGATTGATGATCAACATTTACCTATGTTTTTGTGGGCAGAAGCATCCATGATTGCAGTTTATGTTCAGAACAGAAGTCCTCATAAGACCGTAAGGAAAATGACTCTCGAGGAGGCCTTCACCGGAGTGAATCCTGAGGTTGGACACTTCAGGATATTTGGGTGTCCAATATACATTCATATACCCAAAGATAAAGGGACCAAGCTAGACTCTTAAGGAATAAAGGGTACATTTGTGGGGTATAGTGAGTCTTCAAAGGCATACCGAATCTACATCCTTGGTCAAAGACAAATTGAGGTGAGAAGAGATGTTATCTTTGAGGAGGAGGTAGCCTTAATGAGATCTAGAGGATCTCACATGGATATTGATAGTGAGAAAGAAGAAGAGATGGATCATTCTCCCCCTCACCCTCCAATAGTTAAGAGGCGGACAATTGAGCCTATTGATCCCATTCATCATGTACCTCCAGTTGATGTTCTGAGAGATATTGTAGTATGTCAGAAGAGACCTACATGGGCTTGTCAGACTTTGCAGGAGGTAGAAGGACATGCAACTCCTCATGGTACCTTCCGAGAGAGAAAGAGACCTTAGAGATATTCGTGCTATACCACAGCTATGAGCCACATCATTGATTCTGAGCCTTCATATTATGAGGATGCATCTATTCAACTAGTATGGAGAGATGCTATGATGGAGGACTATCAGTCCATCATGAAGAATGATGTGTGGAATATTTTTTTGAGACCTAAAAGGAATTCTATAGTGACTTCCAAATGGATCTATAAGATCAAACATACAGCTAACGGAGGCATCGAGAAGCACAAAGCAAGATTTGTTGCTAGAGGATTCTCTCAGGTGGAGGGAATAGATTATGAGGAGACATTTTCTCCTGTTGCTTGATACACTTCTATCCAAAAGATTATTTCCCTCGCAACATCCATGGTTTGGAAACTACATCAGATGGATGTGAAGACAACCTTTCTTAATGGAGATATTGAGGAAGAAATACATATTGAACAACCAGATGGTTTTTTCATACATGAGAAGGAGCCTCATGTGTGTAGGTTGAAGAAGGCTCTGTATGGACTCAAGCAGGCACCTCGAGCTTGGTATGCAAGGATTGATGGACACCTGATGAGTTTGGGCTTCAACAAAAGTGTTGTTGACCCCAACCTATACTGCAAGACTGTTAACGGTGAGGCCTTGATTTTGGTCCTCTATGTTGATGATTTATTCCTCACCGGTACAGAGAGCCTTATTATTGAATGAAAGTATGTGTTGGCCTCTGAGTTAGATATGAAGGACCTTGGTATGATGCATTACTTCTTGGGACTAGAGGTGTGGCAAAGAATTAATGAGATCTTCCTAAGTCAGGGGAAGTACATAGTTGAGATATTGAAAAAGTTTAGGATGCTAAACTGTAAACCCACGGATACACCAATGGTGATGAATCTAAAGAGACTATGTGTGTCTTCTTCTGATTCTGATGAGATTAATCTGACCCCGTACAAACGAATGATTGGAACATTGATGTATCTGGTTAACACCAGACCAGATATTTGCTATGCAGTGAGTGCACTTAGCTAATTTATGAGCCAACCGAGACAAACACAATGGATTGTTGTGAAGCATGTGTTGAGATACCTGCAAGGAACAATTGGACATGGTTTGAGATATACTTCTAGTATTGACATGAGATTGCAGGGATATACTGACTCTGATTGGCCAGGGAGCGTAGTAGACAGGAAGAGCACCTCTGGGTATTGATTCACTTTGGGATCTTCCATGGTTTCCTGGTGTAGCAGAAAACAAACTTATGTGGCCTTGAGTATTGCAGAAGAAGAGTACATTGCATTAAGTGTGTTAGTCCGTGAAGAAGTGTGGCTTCACAATCTCCTTGCAGATTTATTTGGACATGTTCTAGATTCCATTGTTATTCATTGTGATAACCAGAGCTATGTGAAGCTCTCAGAGAATCCAGTGTTTCATGACAAATCGAAACACATTGAGATCAAGTACCATTACATCTGAGACATGGTGCAGAGGAAGGCCATATTGGTGCAATACCTTCCTACAGATGAGTAGGTTGTTGATGTTCTTACCAAACCCCTTACCAAGATGAAGTTTGAGTACTTCTGTGACAAACTTGGTGTGGCAGAGAATGTCTCCCTCACTGAAAGGGAGTGTTGATGCTTGCAACTTCCTGAAACATTCTCCATATCATACTCCTCTGTGACTGAAGTCAATTAATCTGTGGTGACACTTATCTGAGAAGGGATAAGTGGGTTTGGGCTTATAGCCCAACATCCCACGTGGAGAGCACATTAGGACATGTCAAGGGAATTGACCCTTGACGTCACACACTATGGGAGTTGACCCTAGTGTTTCTATAGGGTGTAGCCTCTAGAAGTCCACATGGGAGTGTCATGTGTGACAAACATTCTCTGGATTGTACTCCTCTATGAATTGAGTTGATTTGATCTGTGAGGACACTTATTCGAGAAGGGATAAGTGCATTTGGGCTTATAACCCAACATCCCATGTGGATATCACATGAGGACATGTCAGGGGAGTTGACCCTTGACATCACACATCATGGGAGTTGACCATAGTGTTTCTAGAGGGTGTAGCCTCTAGAAGTCCACATGGAGGTGCCATGTGTGGAAAACCTTTTGCTACTATTATGGTTGTGTACTATTGGAAAAGACCGTGAGTCTCTGGACAATAGTTGTGTACTACTATGGAAAGATACTTCCCTAGCTAAGAGGGAGTGTTGATGTTTCAACATCGGGCATAACTTCGCCTAGATTGGGTTGCAGACCAAGGGAGATGGGATACATTTATCATAAAGGTGCACTTGTGATAAATGGGCCCAGACCTAGTCCTTCCTTGATCATGACAATGAATAATATGGACTCGAGGTGCTTGAGGTGTTTTCCAAGTGTTAGTTAGCATTATGCTAACATTCACTCATGCAGGTGTACCTATGGTGAACAACCTTGGTTGAGAATGTCTCCCTCGTTGAGAGGCAGTGTTGATGTTTGGACAACATCAATAATACATTCTTCCATATATATATATATATATGACATAATATTTATAATACAACGTATAAATATACTTAGTAAATAAATAGTTACGTATTATCCAAGTGACACATCCTTTCATGGATTTTATGGATGGTCACCATATGTTCTATATATATGAAACTCTCATCATTGTAATAACATCAATTTAATATAAACATTTTCTATTGTACTCGTGTCTCTCTGCATGGTTATTCTTCTTGTGATCTTGATTATTACTGTTTCTATTGTTCATGGTTTATGCTTCAGTTCAAATAAATTTATAAAGTAAGTGAATTTAATTGAACAACGTTAAAATCCAACAAAAACTACTAATAAAGGTGGTAAAACCCCTGATAATATTCAAACCATACAAATAAATCCATACAAATAAATCTATGAAAAGAATTAAAGAAATACTATAGTAGGTTTTGTTAAAATAAATCCTATATTCTTCCATACTTATCATGCATGGAATAAATAATTGTAAATATGGTGACCAAAACCTAATATGTGTAGAAATTTTGATGACATCTTCACAACTCCATTTTTAGGAAGAAAAAAAAATCCTTCGTGGCCAATACAACCAAAAAAAGAGTGGAAGGTCCCATTCCAGATACAGATCCAAAGCAAGCAAATTCACTACCATAAGCAGATATAGATTGAGGTTGTGGGTGGTCTCCCCAGAGGCGGAGGTGGAAGTTAGAAGCAAACACGCGTCAAATTCTTTGCCTCCAGTTACACTTCTTTCCTCAGGAAGGAAACTTCTTTTTCTAAGCCCGATAACCATCAAAAAAGAGAGTGAAAAACAATGTATGATATTAGGTTACACCCTTTTTGAACTATTAAATTTTTTATTTATTTAAAACTATGAAAAAAAATAAAAAATTTAAAAGAAAAATAAACAACTTATTCATAGAATCAAAGTGGATCAAACGGAAGCTCTCAAATAAAACCACCTAATTGAAATCAAAATAATAAAAAAAAAATAGTAAGTTTGGTGAATACAAACAAGAGAGACATGAATCTAAAAAAAAATAGAAAATAAGAGAATTAATTATGAAAATGATTTTAAAAAATAATAATACAATTAAATTTATTCATTATACAATAAAAATAAAAATTAATATGAATGATTTTCATTAAAATATAAAATCAATTTCAAATTTAGTATTATAATATAGGGGACTTAGCTAGATGAGTCTTAGGATGGGTGACCCAAGAAGTCCTCATCACTGATACAAAGATAAAGATTCAAAGGTGAATAATAATGATTATCAACAAATGTAATGAATGTTAAATGGAATATTAAACATTATAATTAATAACCGTGAGATACGTGAGATATATATTATGTATTAATAACTTATGTTATGTATATAATTCTAAAAATAATATCTCATATATTAAATTTCAAAATCATTCAAATAATTAAAATTGAAATAATAAAGTCTAAATGAATCAATAAATTTGTTGAACAACTTCCATATTGAATATGAATCAACAAAGATAAAGCACCAATACATGTTTGATTACCATTCATGAAATCATATGTGAGCACTTTCATGTTCTAAATCGCCCTTATCTTACAACACATTTTATGATATTCCTATAACATGTCATTGGTGTATTCTATCCTCTTTTTTGCATTAGTTTTTAAAGGATAATTCAACAACTATGCTCAATCTTCTAATTCTTAAAGAAAATATCATAGACAATACTAGTACTAGTGTAGATTGAAGGCATGATGCATTATATTTAATCATATATATTACTTTTATGTTATAATATTCTCTGGGAATAAAGTACATCACTCTTGTCAACCTTCCACACAAAAGAGATGGAGGGCTAAAGTCTAGTAGGATGAGAAAGGTGCTATGAGTCTAAGAAGGGGCTAAGCTTATGAATTAATCCTAAAGAAATATTATATTATTATTTCTAAAGTCTAAAGTATGGATACAACTTTATGTTATCCTAAGTTTATGGGAAATGGAATTGATTACAAGTGGAAAAAGGGAGTCCCTTGGATGTCACGTGTCTTAAAGGACACATGCGTATATATATTTAGGGGACACAGTGTAATTCCCCATATGCTGGCTATTATTCATTCATGATTGCTACCATTTTTGGGGAATCCATGCAACTGATTTGCAAGTTGGACAAGGCTTGTAGGAAATTTCTCTACAGATAAGAGTTTTTTTGTGTGAAGGAAGCAGGTGGTGAGGCCCATGAGCATTCACTGGAAGTGAGAGAACTGTTGGGAATTTATTCCCAAGGTCAAGTTGCAGCTACAAGGCCCTGAGAATCCTTGTCTGACGTGTTGTTGAAGCCCCAGAAAGGAAGTGGGGCAGCCGAGGAACTGTTGAACCGAGAAAATGTTGAGTAGAGAAGGGGCACACTTCCTAGGGTGGGATAGGCATGTGGGGGATGAGGGAATGTAGGTTGGTTTCTAGAGGCCAAGTTGTGGCTAAAAAGCTCTAAGACTTCATGTATGACATGTTATTGAAGCCTCGAAAGGGATGAGGGGCATCAGAGGTACTGTTGAGCAGAGAAGGGACATACTTCATGGGGTGAAACAAACATGTGGGGAATGAGAGGCTCTAAGCTGGTTGCTAAGATAGACATTTGAGTCTCACAATTATTGTTGTTTGTCAACCTTAGACTAACTTAGAACTTCCTAATTGATTTTTAAGAAAAATCTTTATGCTTATCATGTCTCATTTCAATGTTGGTAGGATATACGATAATTTAAAGGAAAATTATTTTGATTTAAATGGATGGTGATTGAAATGTAAAGATATACCAAATCTGTATTTTCTGATAAATTGTGAAGCAAGAAATGCAGAGAGAAAAGAATAGAACATAAAACAATATATTAGAATATATGAAGAAGAGTACAATGAGAAGAGTTAATGAAGAAGTAAGTCTGAAGAAGTACTATGCAATGGGAAATAGCTGAGCTAAATAGGCTCAAAAAAATCAAGAATAGAAAGTACAGCTGGCAGTGTACAATTAGCCTGTTGAGGTTACATTATATTTAACACTCCCTCTTAAACTCAACAGTTACAATCATCAGCATTGATTATGCCTAAGTGTTGTCTCTGAAAATAAAAAACCGATTTTCCTAGTGGCTTTGTAAAGATATCAACAAGCTGATCTCGAGAACCACAGAATTGTAGTGCAATATCACCATTATTGACTAGCTCAAGTATGAAATGAAAACGAGTGTCAATGTGTTTTCTTTTCTTGTGAAACACATGATTTTTGGATAGAGCAATTGTTGAAGTATTGTCATAGAAAATAGGAGTTGGATCATTTTCTGTATGTGACATATCTTTCAATATTCTTCTCAGCCACACAGCTTGACATGAAGCTGAGGTAGTAGTGACATACTCTTCTTATGTAGAAGATATTGAAACAATTGGTTGCTTCTTTGATGCCCATGATATTAGGTTTGTGCCCAGTTGAAAAACATGTCCAGATGTGCTTTTCCTGTCATCTAGGCTGCCTGCAAAATCACTGTCTATGTAACCAGAAAGTTGATTACTATCAGATTTAGTGTTCCATAAGCCAAAATTGAGAGTTCCTGCAACATATCTCAGAATTCGTTTCGCCATTTTCCAATGAGAATCTTTGGGGGATTCCATGAATCTAGAAATAAGGCTGGTTTCATACATAATGTCAGGCCTAGTTATTGTAAGATACAACAAACTGCCTACTAAGATTTTGTACAGAGTAGAGTCCACTGTAGGACCTGCATCATTCTTGCTCAATTTTGTGCCTAGTGGTATAGGGGTTTCTGCTAGATTGCATCCTTCCATGCGAAATCTTTTGATGATGTCTGTTGCATACTTTTGCTGACAGACAAAAATGCCTTTGGTTGATTTATTAACCTCAATCCCTAAAAAATATTTCATGATGCCAAGATCTATCATCTCAAACTCAGATTGCATGGCATGTTTAAAATTTGTTAACTCAAGATTTCCTGTATAGATCATGTCATCAACATATAAACATACAATCAAAATTTTACTGTGCTGATCTGTTTTGGTGTAAAGAGTTGGCTCATTTTGGCTTCTGTTGAAACCTCTTTTGATTAGATAAGTGTCAATTCTATTGTACCAAACTCTTGGAGCTTGCTTTAAGACATACAAGGATTTCTTCAACCGATAGACTTTGGCTGGGTGCTCTTGGACTTCAAATCCAGGTGGCTGACCGACATAAACTTCTTCTTCTTAAAAACCATTCAGAAATGTTGACTTGACATCCATCTGGTATACTTGCCATTTGTGTTGTGCTGCTATGGCCAATAGAGTCCTTACAGTGTCTAATCTTTCTACTGGAGCAAAAGTTTCACCATAATCAGTACCAGGTTGTTGTGAGAATCCTTTGGCAACAAGTCTTGCCTTGTGTTTTTCGATCTGCCCTTTTCCATTGAGTTTAGTTTTGTAAACCCACTTGACACCAATACTCTTCTTGTGACTTGGAAAATCAACAAAATCCCGTGTCTTTTTCTTCTCAATGGAGTCAATTTATTGGTTCATGGTTTGAACCCAATGTGGCTCCTTAGTTGCTTCCTTAAAGGATGTAGGTTGACATGACATTAAAGAAAAAAGGTTGTGTTGTTCAAAGTCATCCAACTGCTAATGGATTTCTCTCAAACTTCGAGTTCTCTGATTCTGTGGTTCAGAGAATGATTCTCTACTGGAAGTTGAGTTATCCTGAGAATTTTCAGCTTGTCTTTGTACCTGCAATCTTGGAAGAATAGTTTGAGGTACTTGCTATCCTGAATTTTTTGCATTTTCAGAACTTGGCAACAATGGATTTTGACTGTCCATCTGCTGATTTTCTGAATCATTCCAGAATTGATTTTCTAGAAATCTTACATCTCTGTTGAGAATTCGTTTCTTGGTGTTTGGATTGTAAATCCTGTAAGCTTTAGATGTTTCACTATATCCAGTGAAAATACATTTCTCACTTCTGTCATCCAATTTCTTCCTTAATTCGGAAGGTATGTGAGTGTATGCTATGCATCCGAATGTCCTTAGATGCGCTACATTGAGATTTGTCCCACTCAATGCTTCTTGAGGGACTTTTAGCTTTAGTTTGGTGGTTGGAGATCTATTCAAAAGATAAACTGAGCATGCTACTGAGACTTTTCTCTTTGAGAAGTGTTCTTGCCATATTCATTATTGTCTGATTTTTCCTTTTAGCCACTCCATTCTGTTGTGGAGTATACATGGCTATTGTTTGCATGATAATGCCTTGTGATTTGCAGAAATTTGCAAATTATCTGGAGTTGTATTCTCCTCCTCCATCAGACCTGAGTGCTTTGATATATTTTCAACTCTGTTTTTTAGCTTCTGCCTTGAATTCTTTGAATTTTGCAAAAGTTTTAGACTTATGTCTGAGAAAATAGATCCAGATTTTTCTGCTGAAATCATCAATAAACGTTAGAAAGTAAAAGCTACTACCTATTGACTCTGTTTGCATTGGTCCACATAGGTCAGTGTGAACAAGTTCAAGATGTTGTTTGGATTGAGTGGAAGACTGTGGAAAACTAGTTCTCTTATGTTTTCCAAGTATGCAAGACTCACATGGGGGAATTTTCTCTTTAAAGATAGGAAGACCTTTGACCATGGAGTTCTTCTCAAGAAGACTTAGACTCTTAAATGGTAGATGTCCAAATCTTGTATGCCAAACCATAGTTTCATTCAGGGTAGATGCACTCTGTGCATATGGTTGAATCAGATTTGCAGTTCTGAGGGTAAGGGGAAACATCCTATTTGGAGTCATATGGATTTCAGAAATTAATTTTCTGCTTGGGATTTTGTCATATATCTTGCAATATGCTCCCTCAAAAAGTACCTTATAGCCATGTTCAATGAGCTATCCTACACTTAGCAAATTATGTTTCAGATCTGGAACATGATAGACATTGTTTATGTCTTTCTTGACATTTTGTTTAGTAAGAATAGGAACAGTTCCTTTTCCTTGAACCTTGACTAAGTAATCATTTCCAAGTGTAATATCATATGAGATTGAAGAATCAATGCATGA
>ML778208.1:846560-874932 GCA_009831015.1 Picea engelmannii
TAATAGCATTGAATGCTTGATTTCTCATTTGATCTTCTCCCTCTGCCTCTTTGAGGCTGGAAATTCTGATGTTGATTTTGTTGTTGTTGTCTTTGACCTTGGAAATTTTGATTCAGATACTGTTGTCTATTACCTCCACTGGACTGAGGGTTACTGTGATTTCTCCCTCTTCCTTGGTGACCTTTTCTTCTTCCTCTGCCTCTCCCTCTACTGAAGGAGAATTGAGTTTTGAAAGCATTGGAAATTGACTCATCTGTGAGATGCAGTCTGGTCTCATGTGTCACCAGAGAACCAATTAATTCATCTGTTGAAAAACTTGACAGATCCTTGGATTCAAGGATTGTTGTTACAACCATTTCAAATTTCTTGGGTAAACTTCGGAGGACTTTCTCAACAATGTGTTGATCAGTGATGATTTCACCAGTCAGTCTGATCTGATTCACGATGCCCATGACTCTGGTCATGAACTGATCCACATTTTCAGACTCTGTCATCCTTAGAGTTTCGAATTGCGTCCTCAAGGTCTGTAGTTTAACTATTTTGACCCTGTCATTTCCTTGATAGGAAGATTTAAGGATGTCCCAGGCCTGTTTTGATGTACTAGCGCCTATGATTTTTGAGAAAATTGAATCATTCACAGAATTTTGAATCCAAAATTTAGCTTTATTTTCTTTGTTCCTCTGTGTTGCCTGAGCAATTCGCTGCAGATTACTCATAGCAGAAAGGGCTGCTGGATCTGGTTCCACATATCCAAGATCCACTGGATCCCAGCATTCTTATGCTTGCAAGAAGGATTTCATCCGAAGAGACCAAAACTCATAGTTCTTTCCAAGAAGAATCGAACCCTGTGTTGGTCCTAAATTGCTAGATGTCGCCATCTTTTAAGGAATTCAACAAAACAAAAAAAAAAAATCTTACTTACTTCGAAACTCTGCGTTCAAGATTTTGCCTGTAATTTGCAGTGACTTCGAAACTCTGCGTTCAAGATTTTGCGAGTTTTTGGCTTCACGATTCTGACGTCGGGACTTCGTTATACGAGTCCTCCGATCTCTTGTCTCACCAACCTTCGATCGCCGAAACACCGATTTGCCGATGGTCGAAGAGAGCTTATAGGCCTTGAATTTGGCCTTAGTCACCGTGGAATGTGACCACGTGCCTTGATGTTAAAGCACTACGGGATTTTTCGGTTCTTTGTTTTGACGAAATGCCGAGATTTTCCTTTGGACAATTCAATGGTCCAGATCTTCCTGTGATCTGACGGTCCAGATCCTATCGGGATTTCACAATTTGTTATTTCGCGAGTTTAGAACTCTTGTCCCAGAGTTTTCGAAACCGCGAACTCAGAAATGTCGATTTTCCGAAATGGCATTAACTTCAGTTAGCCCCTTGGGCTATACCTCTGGTCCTCATGACCTCTCCTGAGATGACCGGAGTCCCTTTCAGGGTTTCGTGACTCAAACGCATGACCACTTGGTCTCTCAACTCCCGAAAAGCCGATTCCCGAAATGCCGATGGCGCTTTCCTTTTGGGACTTTCCCCAAAGGCCTAGATTGTTTCCACGCGTCCCCTTACGATGGACGGTCCTCGTCGTTTCGCGATTTCGCGACTTGCGACTCCAAATCCTCTGACAACTTGAAACCCTGGTAGCCGAAATGTCGATGGCTTCCTTGATCTCCGCCACGTGTCCGAATGAATGGACGACTGTGATCTTTTTGGGATTTCGGAACTTTCGTCGTGGAGTGTCATCACCTTTTGTCAACAAGACCTCTGATATCCCGAACTCCGAAATGCCGAAATGATGGCACTTGGATCCACTGCCACTTGTCCTCTGAGATGGACGGCTCACAATCCTCTCAGGATTTCGCGATACGTGATGTCGCGATTTCGCGTATCGGAGTTTTGGAGAGCAGTCTCCTTCGCTCGTCCAACTCCCGATCCCCGATTTTGTGATGGGATAAGATCGACGGCTTACGATCTATCTCGATCCAATGGTCCAGAATGACTCATGATTTCGTGATTTGCGAATTCTCACGACAATCTTCTGACCTTTACACCTTGCGAGTCAGCGAAATGTCGAGATCTCTCCACGTGTCTCTTGATGGACGGTCCAGATGATTTCGGGATTTCACGACTTCACAAGTCGAAATTTATCCTATGCACTCTAGAGGACTAAACCTCATGCACTTTCTCATGGATCCAACAGCTGTCGGTCCTTTGCGCAAGATTTGACGGCTGAAATTCTTTCGTCTTTTCCGCGCTCTCTTTGTCCCTTCTGAACTAGTTTCCCGCTCTGGATCCGTTTGTAGGACAAATCTTACGGCCGCGAAGGTTGTTGTTTGCGCGTTAGATGCGATCTCTATTGCATTTGAAGGAATTCTCTCCTGCGGAAGAAAAATTTGTGAATCTTTCAAAGATTTGAAAGAATTTCACAAGTTCTTTGTTCTCTGTTGCAATCTTTGACTGATTTGAGCGATTTCTAAGATGCTTTAAACGATGCTTCCTTCTGCAGCAATCTTTCACAAATTTGAACGAATTTCGTGAAATCTCCAACATTTCTGCCTTCTGAAGCTCTTCTTCGTGAATTCTTTGATGATTCTTGAAAATTACAAGAATCTTTAAAGTTTCTTCTTCTGCACTCTCTTCTTAGTCTCCGCTTCCTCCTTGTGTTTCTGCTCCTTGAAACTTTCAAGCGTAGTATGCTCTGCGACCTCGTGTGAGCTTCTTACGCTGATCTTTTGAGCGTATGAGCGGACAACTTCCTCGTGGAAGTTTCCTGCGAGGATCTTTCGAGAGCATAATGGACAGCTCTCCAAGCCTTGTGAAAAGTCTGTGTCGAAAGCTCTCAAGATCCATGAAATCTCTGTGTTGTTTGAGGATCGTGTTGCTCTCCAGCCAGTGTGAAGAGGCTTACTACTGCAACTCTGATACCATGATAAATTGTGAAGCAAGAAATGCAGAGAGAAAATAATAGAATAGAAAACATTATATTAGAATATATGAAGAAGAGTACAATGAGAAGAGTTAATGAAGAAGTAAGTCTAAAGAAGTACTATGCAATGGAAAATAGCTGAGTTAAATAGGCGCAAGCAAATCAAGAATAGAAAGTACAGCTGACCAGGACAGCTGGTAGTGTACAGTCAGCCTGTTGAGGTTACATTATATTTAACATTTTCCATTCACCTAACTAAACACTACAAAACCTCCCTACAATATTCCACGATCCATTTCATGCTCACCATTTTAAACTTGAATATAATCTATAAGCAGAGAAACCGTCTTCCAACCAGTGAACCTTCCTAAAATTTTCGACACTACTATTTCATACAAACCAAATTAAAGTTAAAAATAATCTAAGCAGAGAAGTCATCTTCCAACCAGGGAACCTAATCTATGAATTCAAACGCAACTATCATAGTAAACATGTTTCTATTTTTGAACAAGTTCCCCACAAACTTCAACCACAGGAATCATAACACGGCTTCTTCAAATTACACAACAGCTTTATCCACAGCGGTCGACACAGAATTCCTATCCTCGAAATTATACAGCATAACTAACAAAGAGAAAGGTGCCGAAGGCAGTTAGCATATACAGCATAACTAACAAAGATAAAGGTGCCGAAGGCAGTTAGCTGGGTTTTTTCTAGCCGCAGGCGGGGAGAGGATTGTCCTTTTCTTTTTTCTTTGGTTGCTGGCGGGGAGACGGCTGGGGATGTTTTTGTAAACAGAGGGTTCAATGAATTGCAAAGTAAAACAACATTAGTCGAAAACGTCAAAGTCAAATAGCAAAAAAGTAAATAAATAAATTATTCTGATGTATATGCAAATACATTAAAATAGACTATGTTTACTTTTTGTTATTTTTCATGAAAATTAGGTAATATAAATTTGGACAGTGTCTGAATTTTATGTTGTTTAAATTATATTTCTGAATACATAAATGAATTCAATTTTTTTTAAAATCCATAATCTATAAAACATTTAGATTATACAAACATAACTATTCAAATCTAAGAATCTAACAATTTTTAACTAAATTTTAAGTAAAATTAAACAAATTATATAAACATAAAACTACCTATAATCCTCAGCTCTGATGAAACCCAAATAGAAACACAATCCAAATAAAAACACCCTTTTAATGTTTTCCATCTCCCATACTTGGCATAAATAAATCACACCATCGTTAATACTACATACCATATTGTCAATGGTCGAGGTAAGACACAGATCAGATCAGAGAAATTAACGGATGACATACCCCTACCTAGTCCTCTATATCCTACCAATACATAATATATCTATAAGTAGAGTAACCTTCATGACGTATCGAATACTTAGCTGGTTCACAATTTCCTCTATATCCTACCAATACATAATATATCCATAACTAGAGTAACCTTCATGACATATCGAATACCTAGCTGATTCACAATTTGACAAATACCAATGCTTAAAAATCCATTTTAACCCGACAAAATACCAAAAAAACCTAACCGTAGAAGATGTGGTTCCTGGAATTTTCTTCTTTATAGAGCTTCACCAATCTACCTTATTTGAAATATGCAACAGCAACCCCACACAAATTGTCCTTCTAATGCTCAAAAGCCAAAAATAAAATAAAATAATATATATTAGAAAACGAGGCAGCAAGGAATTTGATAATTGGTCTTCACACTTCCAACTACCAACTACATAATTATGCTAATTGAGTATTCAATAAAAATGGAATCAAAGAATGAATATAATTAGGGCTCAAACATGAGTGAATGAGATTCGACTATGATGGTTGACTCCATTTTGCAAAACTTACTCGATTCATAATAGGTCACATCACATAATTTATCCATTTTGCAACACTTACTCGATTGATAATAGGTCACATCACATAATTTATTCAATCAGTAGGAGTCTGCAAATTCATAAAGGTTACGCACATTGGTCACTCGATGCCATTGCAATCAATTAGGCTCGCTCTTGTCGATCAGGCACTCAAGAAGCATTATCGACAATCCTTGGCCGACCAGTCAACTACATGCATATTGTTGGGATAGGTATGTGATATATTTTTTTAAGTTTTGTAGCAAAGCAATTATCTAGTTAAGCCGAAAGGCTTACACCTATTGACAATGGGCAGATTTAATAGGGGTTTAGTGCTTAATAAGTTTTCTATGGACATGATTAAATATGGCTGGAATATTCTTAGTAGTCACACAAAATAAATGGCTGTGATTTCAATCATTAACTTCCTAGCTATTATAAAGACATCCGTTTATGTGTTTATTTTTTTACATTTACCTAATCATATTTAAAAATTACTTTGATAGCTAATTGAATGACACATAAGTGATTAACAGAAATTAAAATATTAACACCAGATAAATGAAGTTCAACCGTTTATTTGTTAATCAATAATAAAATTTAATATATTCTTTTAAGGATTCTTTTCATCTTATCAGCCTTTCAGCGTTGATCAGCCACAATTATGTAGCTATGCTAGTAGAGAGTAATGAATGTTGAGTAGTAGAAATCAATTAATGGTGAGAAGTAGTAGTTGAACAATTAATTTCTAGAAGTTTATAGAATGCAGAATTAGAAAACTAATTATTAAAATTTCAATAAAAACTTTATTTTTTTCAATACTATTATTGAGAGTATGTAGACTCTCTAGTGTATTGTAAGTATTTGTTAGTTTCTTAATAATACATTGAGTGTGCTTTGGAGTGTGGGGTTTTTTTTTTTCAAAAGGGTTTTTCCAAGAAATCTTTATTTAATAGTGCAACTTTCTATTCAGTTTTGTATGCATTCTTCTTTCATTGATTAGTGTAGAAGGTGTAGAAGGTGTAAAGAAATGATGAACATGTCTAGATTAGAAATGGAGAAGTTTAATGACACTAACTTGGAGTTGTTGAAGCTCAATATTGAGGATTTTCTCATAAATTGAGATGTATGGGTCTTATTGAAGAGGAAGATGAGGAAAATTATCAATATTTTCTTGTTCGATTAAGTGTTATTGAACATTTATGAAGAATCAACTACAACAAGTATCTAGAATAAGTTAAGGGATTTGAACTAACCTAAAGCTTTGGCTAGTAAACTTTTTCTGTGGAAACATTTGTTCACCTTGAGCATGACTAATGACGATTTTGTAGCTAAGAATTTGAATGCATTTACTACTAATATGACCTAGTTAATGTCAATTGAAGTAAATATGGATGAGGAAGATTATTGTCTAATACTTTTTTGTTGTTTTCCATATTCATGGGACAACCTCATAATGACCATTGTAATAATTATAAAGAAACTGATGCTTGATGAGAGTTTGGTTTCTTTACTCTAAGAGAAAGTGAGGTAGAAAAATTCTAAATCCACTAATGAGGCCTTGATTGTTTGTGGAAGATCAAAGAAGAAAGAAAAGAAAAGAGAAAATGGTAGATTAAAATCTATGGGAGACATAAGTCTCCTCAAAACTCCAAGGAAAAATGTTGGGACAACATCAAGGTAGAGCATTTCAAAAGAGATTGTAGGGAAGAGAATAAGAATAAGAAGGGAAATAATGATTCTAATGATCATTATAAAAAGTCTCATAGGGAGGATGGTGGACATGCCTTTCTTGCAGCTTTGGTAACCTATGTAGCTTAAAGTCTTGGTTGATAGACTTTAGAGCTTCCTTCCATGTGGATTCCCATCACTATTGGTTTCCATTGTATGATAAATGTGATGGTGTGATGGTATATCTCAAGGGTAACTTTTCTATTAGCATAGTTGGTAATAGTAACGTCTTGATCGTATTTCTTGATGGAAGAGTGAAGGGAATCAATGGATTATTGCACATTCCGAGTTTGGCATGGACCCTACTAATGATAAGAAAACTTAATGATGTGGGTGTACAAGTTGGTTTATCTAATAAATGTTATAATATTGTCTAACGAGCTATGGTGCTCACTAATGGTATTCATGTTGGCACTCTATTTCAGCTTGATCTGCGCATCATTTAGTGTAATGGTTCTTAAATTTATACAATGCAGAGATTTGTAGAATCTACAAATACAAAATCAAAACCTACGTCTACTTCTGATCGTCATGATTTATGGGTACCTAAATGAGCTCTTTATTTAGAAATAAATTTACGTGTAGAGAAGATAATTCTATAACACCATATATTGGGCCATATAGTTGAGAAGGGCCTACAAGCCTTGAAAATAAAAAAATGTTGTTGATAGACTGAATGATTGAGCTCTTCAATTTGATTTTTTTGAGCATTAAATATGTGAAAAACATACATGTATTCAATTTTATTCTAGTTCTCACAAATATTGTGGCTTCTTGGACTTAAGTGAATCTAATGTATTTGGTTTGATTAAAATTCATTTGATTTCTAAGGATTTATATTATATGTCGTCATTGATGATAATTTTAGAAGGACATGGGTATATTTTTTTAGAAGTAAATTTGAACTCATTAGTAATTTTAAGGAGTTTAAATCTCTCATGGAAAATCACACTGGTAGGAATGTTAACATGCTTATGAATAATAATGGTGATGAGTTTTGTTCTTCAAAGTTTGATAAGTTTTTTTTATTGAGAATGGCATTGAAATATATAGACAACTCCATATACCACTCAACATAATGGACTTATGGAACAAATGAATAGGACATGGATGGAGAGAGATATAATTATGATGAGTGGATCTCTCTTAAATAAAGAGTTATGGGTACAAGAATTTGTTTCATGTTACTTTATTAATAGGTATCCCACATCAACTCTTGTGGATAAGGCACCTGCAGAGGTATCGATAGATAAGAATTCCATTCTTCAACATCTTTTTTTTTTCTTTTGGTTGTGAGGAATATGCTCACATGCCTAAGGAAAAGAGATCAAAGTTGGATAACAAGGAAATTCGAAATGCATCTTCATCAACAAAAGAACTGGTGTGAAAGGGTACAAGATTTGGGATCTTGTAGCTAAGAAATATTTCTATAGTAGAAATGTTAGTTTTAAAAAATTTAAGTCTTCTCCAACAATGGTGCAACCAAAAGAAGATGAGATAATGTCAATGATTTGACTACCACCCAAGACTGAGAAACATGAACCATAAAATGAACAAAAAATTCACGATGGACCTAATGAGAGGAGGGCCCAAAGAGTTTGAAAGATGAGAAATAAACTTCATCTCAAAATTTAAGGAGGCCACCTTGGTAAATAAGGAAACCAAAAAAACATAATTACAGTCGACCTATTTCATATGTATATTTTTATTTATATCATAACGTGGATGATCCAAGCATTATGATATAGGGAATAGAGATGGAAACTGATGATTTCTATAGATTGGTTATGGATGAGGATATGTCCACACTTAGAGAGAATGGTACATGGAACTTGGCACCAATATCTAATCGATGGAAACCTATTCGATGTAAACGAGTGCTTAAAATAAGATTAGCTCATATGGGAGTGTTGAAAACTACAAGTCGATGTTGGTTGTGAAAAGATATTTCCAGGTTAAGCAAATAGACTTTGGTGAGAATGTTTTCCAAGTTGTTAAGCTAACATCTACTAGTTTTTTGTTATTTGTAGAAATAGATTTTTATTTAGAGATAAAACAAATGTATGTGAGAACAATAATACCACATGATGACAAGAAGGAGGATATCTATATGACATAGAAAGAGCACTATGTTGAAAAGGGTAAAGATCCATTGGTTTGCAAATTTAAAAATTATTTATATGGTATCAAATAGTCCCCTAGAATGCAATACCAAAATTTTGATTCTTTTGTTTTCGGATTGGGATTCTTGAGATACAATTAAAATCACTATGCCTATTTCAAATAGGATGGTATTCATTATTTCCTTGTTTTGACTTTGTATATACATGATATGTTACATTTTTGGTAACAATAAGGATGCCTTTTTTTATTTGAAGTTTAAAATTTCAACACAAATTGACTTGAAGGACTTGGGGGCTTCAAAATATATCTTATGGATGGAAATCAGGAGAGTTAGAGAAAAAAAAAATCTTTTTTCAAGCCAGAGTAAGTATGTGAACTCTTTCATGTAGTATTTTTACATAGCATATTGTATACTATTGAGTTTTTTTATTTTTGTGGGAACTAATATTTTAGTTTACCAATGTTCTACAACACCTGTCAAGATGGAGCATATGGATTATGTTCATTATGCTAGTGCAATTGGTAGTTTGATGTACATTGTAATTTGCAGTAGACTAGACATTTCCCAAGCATTGGGAGCCTTGATTTGATTCATGGCTAATCCTAGATGTGAACATTTGGTTGCAATGAAAAAGGTCATTAAGTACTTGTAAGGTGCTCCCAAATATTCTAGTTCTTATCATAATGATGTTTTAGGGGACCATCACTTAGTGGAAATATAGAGTTATATGGATTTTTCTTGGGAAAGGGATGTAGATAGAGGAAGATCTATTGGAATATATGTGTTTCAATTGTTTGGTGGACAAATGAGTTGAATGAGAAAATGACACATTGTAAACGAAAAGTACATGGAAACTACTCATGCCTATAAGGAGGTCATTTCAATTATGAAAATTTATTTAGATGTAGGGTCAAGTTTAGGTTGTCAGTTTAGAAAATGTTTTAGATGGATTGATGAAATCAATGATCATCGATAAATTCAAGTTCTTGTGTGATTTAAGGGCCTTATGGACCCTAACAATAACCTCATATTTTGATACATTCTCCCTTAAACTCTTGCAAGTTATATGACACATGGAAGAATGTTGGGTCAAGTGTTTCATACACCTTGCAGTTTTGTACCAAACAATTATAGCAATGAATGTTGAGTAGTGGTTGGTAATGAATGTTGAGCTATAACAAGTTATTAGTGTTAAATAACAGTTGTTATCGAATTAATTGCTAGTGGTTTCCAATATGTAGAATTCAAAAACCCTAAATGGTTTTTTTTTTTATGACTATTTATTGATATCTTGGGTTGTGGTTATGGAGATATTTTTTTAAACTTACTATTATTCTACCATAATTTATTCGAAACATTCTGATATTGAATGCTTCCAAGAGAGAATGAAGACATTGTAATGTATGCTAACCATTTGTTAGTTGCTAAAAAATACATTGAGTTTTCTTTGCAGTGTGTGTTATTTCTCCCAAAAGGGTTTTCCGCAAGAAATCAATATTTAATGGTTGTATGTTTCTGTGTTGTTCATTAATGCAACTATGTATTTAGTTTTTTGCATATTCTTCTATAATTTTTTAGTGTAGGAAGTGTATTCCACACCTTTTGTTCTTTACACATATGATCTTGTCTAAACTAATGTGACTTTTTTACAAAACAAGGGTTTAGACTCTAAGGTATCCACACATATGCCTTAGTCTATTTAGAATATTCTAGATGTCGTTAGAGTAAGACATTGAATACATTGGAAGGTCTATTGATCGACCATAGTCAATGACAAAGCATTATACACAACAAATATTCATTCCAATGGTCAATGAAATATACATTAATCGAAATATTCGACTAGGAAAACACTTAAAGTATATAGATATCCCCTAAATATATCACCCCACCATGCAAATTTTATCATAGTTTGATGTACACTTAGATCATTGTGAGGATGTTAATGGCTAGAAATTGAAATGGAAGTCATTCAACCACATAGTCATCAAAATCTCAAATGGATATGCAACACTTCACTCATGCTATCATCATAGATCACACTTGTTGTGAGTGTAAAAAAAGGAAAGTGCCCCTTCAATGTTGTTCACAAATCTAACGAAGGACATACACAACACCAACAACTACTATAATAAAATTGATATCAAGGATCAATAAATACACCACACAATCATGATCACGAAAGAACCAATGATTACTAAAGACTTTTCAACCAACAATGCAACATAACAAACTATAGTCATCCCGCCACAAAACAAGCTCATTGTGACTACATCAAAATCACAAACTCTCACAGCGATAAAATAATGCAAATAATGTTGCAGAGGATATCAGTTGTACTCCTCCAACAACCACATCTCTAATAATGTTTTAGAGTTTATCATATAATCACATATATTTCTCTGTGTATAGTTTATCATATCATCATAAGAGAAAGTGTCATAGATAAAGTCAACCGATAACACAAGAATACCAAGATATGTCATGTTTATCTTTAATACCTTAATGATCAATATTAGTTAAATAATTCTCATCATTCCAATGAATGATATTCATAAAATACATAATTAGCTAAAGCCTCATTAATATTTATCTGAGAATTATTCACCTAAAACACCAAGAGTATTCCCATAAGCCACCAATGTACACAAGGATTTATCAATCCAATTAGCATAGATCGAGCTCCATTTCCCAAATGTAAACTCAATTTACTCCATAGTATTCCCATAAGCCACTAATGTACATAAGGATTTATCAATACAACTAGCATAAATTGAGTTCCATTTCCCAAAATGTAAACCCAATTGAATCCATAGTGTCCAATTGTTTGGTCCCTTCATTTCTCAGTTTACCAACCTCAATAAAATGTAACATTAATTCTGTAAAAATAAAAATAATTTTTTACATGTTTGGAGAGCACACGACCCATTTCCATGTCTTGTGTGATGCCGCACATCATCCCCATAGACCGAGATATCAACGCAGAACCCTTTCCAAACACTCCCATTGTTTTGTTGCCATGGAAGGTCACTAAATTTGTGCATGTGGCTACAATTAGGTTATTATTATTCGAAGCTTTAACCAAGAGGATGGTATAACAACAAGAAATGCTAGTCCATTAAGCAAGGCTAGTCCATTAACCAAGACGATGGTATAACAACAAGAAATGCTAGTTCAAAGAAAGCATAAAATTTATTTTACTCTCAAATTGAATTTTTTTATTGTTTTTGAACATTTTTACGTGTGGCTTTGGAAAGGAAGCGATAGAGGATGACACGCATAGATATCACGAGGTGTATAACAAATTGTTCATGTCATTGTATTCTTATAAAATTTAAAAAAATAACCTTTTATAATTTATATTAATGTTGATTTAAATCAATTTGGTGCAAGTCATTGCATTTTTATAAAGGTTAAAAAAAATATTTTTTTATAAAATTTTAAAAAAATATTTATAATTTATATTAACGTTCAATTAAATCAATTTAGTTTTTTATACACTTTTTTCATACACAAAAAGATTCAATATCTATCAAGACATTCCATCCAACCACAATTCCTGAATTTAAAAAACAGAAAACAATTATTATATATATATATTTCTAAAATTTAAAATTTTTTAAATATGAAAAAGAATATCCAAATTTTATGTTATCCTTTTTAAATATTATAAAAAAAAATTAAATACATAATATTTATATAAATTTAAAATATTCTATACAATCTTCCAATATCAAAGGGAAAGGGGAAGATTGGTTGTTTCTTCTTAAAGCATTCCTCTCTATATAGTGATGTAGGAGCATTTAATAAGAAGTTTTAGAATTGATCTCAAGGATCAAAGACATTTACGAATGGAGTTGGTTCCCTAATTTTTTTTTATTAGATCTGTAATAATTATGAAATGTCTCTAAAAAACATTTTCATTGAGTTTTTTATATTAGATATGAGTTGTTTGTCATAGGTGTTAAGTTTATTGCTAAATATTAGGAACAAATCTCTATTTTAGGCATTTGTTAAGATAACTTGGGATTCATTTGTTTGTGAGCTATATGGGGATCAAGATATATTGAATGCTTTGTAAGAAAAAAATGGGAATGAGTGTGTGATATTGAATATGTAAAAGTGTGGATTGCACTGGTCTAAAAGACCAAGAAGGAAAGAGCTTCCGTGTGTAAATTTACTCCATTGATAAAAAAAAACAGAAAAGAGCATATGGTATTGTCGCGTTGTGTTTGCATTTTGTCGCAATATATGTTTGAATTGTTAAACTCTATGTATATGATATCTAATGACCTATCCTAGGTCTACCCAGAGATATGGCATCTTCAAAGTAACTTCTCTAAAAACCTTCTAAGAGGTTGTCCTAAGATCTTTTAATTCAATACTCTTTATCCCTCTTTTGGTGATCTTCAATCATCTCGTTTGTATCTGGTACAAATTATTAGGCTTAATAAGATTCTATTGTGTTCTCAACCATCATTACAATCAGATCCAAAGTATTCTATCTTTCTCGGCCTATGATGGTTTTAATTCCCAACTATCAATCACATTTATGGATCAATCCTTCTCTCGTTCTCTCTGAATTGTTCTTTGTTCTTCTCTGCAAATAAAATGGTGGACATGGCCAATCTCTGTCTAAATTCGTGACTGTAAACTTATTTATATTTTTAATAACAAGTGAAAGGGATTAAATTAATCCTCAGACCTAATACATGTGTGATCATAATCCTACTCCAACCTTTATATGACTAGAGGCTTGAATCCGGGGCTTAATACCAAAGGAATTTATACAGACGTAGAATAAACCTTGATCGCTTACCTTACATTTCCACGACCTCTTACTATGATGAAAGGCTAGCCCCTAAGGCCACTTTTTTCATTTGGATGGAAGTGGTTTTATAAACCACAGAGGGAAACATGAATTTACACTACTTCGACGCATGGATTTTTGAAACCACCAGGTTTCAACTTTTTGCAAAGTCACTCGGGAGTTAAATTTGATATGTGAATTTGATATCCATCATTCATTTCATTTGACATCCATCCTTTATGTGAATTTGATATCCGTCATTCATTTCATTCAGAAAACGATCTGACAATCCTCATGCTTTCAACTTTTTGATCGAATGGTCTAAACTTATTCTCCCATAGATGGACGACTACCATAGGTGTTCTTCCATTCTAACAAATCCGATCATTCCTATCACACTCTAGCACATGATCATTTACACTTTGTATGGATCATTGATCATGAGATTGATCAATGATCATCTGATTGATTTTCCTCTAATCTCAATCGAACCCACCTGTAATTCAACCACAATTGCAATCTTCTCCTACTGGGGTCTACAATTGCACCTGCAACATAATATATGCATAAATATAGAAATACAGAGAACCACTAAGGTAAGTGGAATTAACATATAATACAACTGTATGTAATTCAAGAGGTAAGTGATGTAAAATTGTCACTGGTAGTGGTAGCGGTAGCACAGACAATTTGTTTCTACAAAGATGGTAGAGAAATTGGGATTGCATAGGGTAGTACATCTCACTCCCTACAGAGTGTCTCGGTTGCAAAAGGGACATCAAATTTTGGTGAATGAATAGTGTAAAGTGGAATTCTAGTTTGGTAGCTACAAGTATGAGGCATTATGTGATATAATTCCCATGTAAGTATGTCATATTTTGTTGGGAAGGTCGTTGTAGTATGACAGGAAATACATCCATGATGGTAGAAGGAAAATTTATTCTCTCGAAATGAATGGGAACAAGCATGTGTTGTTACCTTTGAAGGATGAGACAACCAAGGAAGAAATTGTTCCAAGTGCATTGTTGATAAGTGGGAAGGACCAGATGCAAGAAGTCAAAAAAGATGAAGGGATGCATTTTTCCTTAATTGGTAAGGAAAAGGTAATACTCACTAATAAAAATATGGATGATTTACCTACAAAAGTTTAAGTTATGCTTGATGAATTTGTTAATATTATAGTAGATGGCTTACCAAATACTTTTCCCCCTGTGAGAAGTATTATCCATAACATTGATTTAATCCTTGGAGCAATTTTTCCTAATAAAGCATCCTATAGAATGACCCCATAAGAGAATGAAGAGATTAAAAGAAAAGTACAAGAGTTGTTAGATAAAGGATTGGTGAAGGAGAGTTTGAGTCCATGTGTTGTACCAAAAGTACTCTTGCCAAAGAAGGAAGGATGATGTTACATGTGCACTGACTCCAGAGCAATCAACAAAATGACCATAAGGTACATATTTCCATTTCCTCACATAGATGATTTGATGGATTGTTTGAGTGGTTCAAAATAATTTTCAAATATTTATTTAAAGAGTGGATATCACCAAATCAGAATCAGATAAGGGGATGAATGTAAAGTTGATTTAAAAACTAATAGTTGACTGTATGAATGGTTGGTGATTCCTTTTGAGCTTAAAAATGATCTGAGTTCATTTATGAGGTTAATGAATGAGGTATTAAATGAATTTATTGGAAATTTTGTGATAGTCTGTCTAGATTACATCGTGATCTTAAACAAAAGAGAAACATTTAAGGCATCTCAAGATGGTTTTGAGTACCCTGTAGAAAGAAAAACTACTCATAAATTTGAAGAAATGTATTTTTATGAAGAGGTAGCTGATATATTTTGGGTTTGTATTATCTGAAGAATTTTTGAAGATGAACCTAGAAAAGGTTCAAGCAATTGTGAATTGGCCAACCCCAAGAAATAAATTTGAGGTAAGAAGTTTCCGTGGACTTGAAAGTTTTTATAGAAAGTTCATTAGAAATTACACTCAGATATGTGCACCTATTGTAAAAACTCTCAAAGAAAGAAAACAACCATTCAAGTGGACCGAAGCAACTAATAGAAATTTTAAACTATCGAAGAAAAAGATTACTGAAAAGTTTGTGTTAGTTTTGCCAAGATTTGATAAATTCTTTCAAATTGAAACTTATGCTAGTGGGACTGCAATAGGAGTTGTCTTTAGTCGGGAGGAAAGAACAATTACATTTTTTAGTGAGATTAAATGATGCAAAACAAAATTATTTGTCTTATGACAAGGAATTTGTGCAATCATTCAAGAACTTAAGAAGTGGATGCATTATCTCATGTCCAATTAATTTGTTTTGTATACCGACAATCATGAATTACAATTTATAAGTAGTCAACCAAAATTAAATCAAATACATTCCAAGTGGGTTGAATTTATGCGCAATTTTAACTTTGTGAGTAAACACACAAGTAGTAAGACTAATAAGGTTGTTGATGCTTTGAGTAGAATTAATTTAATTTTGCAAGAATTTCAAGTTAGCACTTTAGGATTTGATGGTTTAAAATAAATGTATTTAGATGATGTAGATTTCAAGGATGCTTATGCAGCTTGTGAAAAATCCATTGAAAGTAACATACGTAAATGGTTGGACTATATTATACAGGAAGGATTGTTATTTAATAACAATAAATTGTGCATACCAAGGTGTTCAATGAGGGATAATTTGATTAGAGAAAAACACAGTGGAGGTCTGTTAGGAAATTTTGGACAAGATAGAATCTTTTCTTCGGTAACTGATTTTTATCATTGGCCACGTATGCAAAATCAAGTGAAGAAGTTTGTGGAGAAGTGGAAAAATTGTTAGCATGCTAGAGAGAGAAGTTATAATAAAGGGTTGTATCAGCCACTACCCATTCCAAGTAGGACATGGGATGCACTGAGTATGGATTTTGTGTTGGGATTGCCATGAATAAAGAGAGGATAATGATTCAATCTATGTTATGGTAGATAGATTTTAAAAATGTCTCATTTCATTGCTTTTACCAAGACTAGTGATGCGACAAATGTTGCAAGTTTGTTCTTTAAAGAGGTTGTAAGGTTGCATGGTTTACTCAAAACTATATTTTCTGATAGAGACACTAAACTTGTGGGACGCTTTTGGAGAACCTTATGGAAAAATCTTGGGACTAAACTCATTTTATCTTATCCTATCATCCACAGACCAATGGATAGACCAAGGTAGTAAATAGAAATCTGGGAAATATTTTGAGAAGCCTTGTGAATGAGAACCCTAGGAAGTGGGATCAGATGCCTTCTCAAGATGAGTTTGCGTATAATGAATCACCAAATAGAATCACATGGATGATTCCATTCCAAATTTTGTATGGAATGTATCCTAGGGGAGTGTATGAATTAAGGAATTTGGGAGAACATGAATTAAGAAGTATTGAGGTGAGGATTTTGCATTGGGTATACAAGAGTTGCATGAAAGGGTCAAGAAGAAATTGCAAGAGAGAGGGTACAAGTTTAAGCAGAGAGAAGACATGAAGAGAAGACCAGTGGATTTTGAGTTTGGTGACTTGGTCATGGTATATTTGAGGAAAGAGAGGTTTCATGTAGGGACTTATAAAAAATTAAATATTAAAAAGAGTGGAACATGTAAAGCTGTATGAAAAAGTTCTTCTAATGCCTATGAAATAAAACTTCCAAGTGGTGTTGGAATTTATCCAATGTTTAATGTTCCAGATTTGTACCCTTTCAAGGATATAGAGGATGTTTCAATAGATAAACCTATAAGTGATGGAGATTAGACCATAGGATGGAAAGAAAAACTACCCAGAGTAGTGCAAAAGGAGATCGAGATAATATTGGATACGAAACTACTGAAGAAAACTAGAGACAAAGAATATTTGTAGTACTTGGTCAAATAGAAAGGTCGAACAATAGAAGATGCTACTTGGATGACAACAGTTGAAATTTTCAAGTACGATGCATACCCTAAAGACCTGATAAATAATTATTTTATTCCTTGGGAGTTTGATGCACGAGCATCTAACAACAAATTCTTGAATTGATCTCAAGGATCAAAGCTATTTACCAAGGGATTTTGTTCCCTAATTTATTTTATTATATCTATAATAATTATGAAATGTCTCTAGAAGAAATTTTTGTTGAGTTTTTTTTATTAGATATCGAATTATTTGTCATAGGTGCTACATGTTGTTCGGTAATGTTGAGTTTACATGTTGTACAGGAAAAATTTTAGGCAAGCCTTTGGCAATTCAATGGGCCAATATTGCCTCCGCCTCATTCAATCACCAAGTCAATCAATTTAATACTGAGCTCATTGAGAGACAAGCATCACGCACAACTGCCAAATTTTCTTGTTCCGTAGCTTAGGATGAAGCCACCAGACAGGCTGACGGAATTCCACGTGAAGAAGCCATCTCCATCCTTGTGCATAGAGAAGTTTCCAAATCCCTGTGGGCTCAAGAACATCGCCTCCATGTTGCCATTAAGCCCCTTCAAGATCAGTTGGTTCGACTCATCAATATGCAGTCAACCACCAGAACCCAAAGTGGTGCCCCTGTTGCTCTTACGCCTGTGCCTGATGCTCCTTGACAGCCTAATCCTCCCCACCAGCCAAAAAATGGGCCTAGCCGTCACCGAAAAAAAAGAGGAAGATAGAATCATAATCGGAACACCTTATCTTCAAGTTAGCCATTGGCTTCAAATCCAAAGTAGAATTTCCAGAAATTTGTTTTAGATCCGACGGTTACTCCATTTGTGCCATGGCAATCAAATGTTCCTCCAATTCTTCGTCGGGTCCCCGACCCCATCCACCTCCTCCTCCTCAGAACAAAGTGAATCATATGTAAGTAGAAAAAGACATTTATACTAGCTTCCTGTTGTAAATCCATTTTCTTATTTGTTGCATATTTTAGGCAATATGACTCCTTTTCAGCTAGATCGTCGGATTAGAAATAAATCTATCCAGAATATATCTTTGGTCCATTTGTCTTATAAACAAATTAAGCTTCTTGGTCTCAAGCATAAGTACATTCCTCGGCCTCCTCCAATGTCCAAATCAAATAGTCTGAAAGAATATGGTTCTTTTTCTAGATGATGAAGATTTAGAATATATTTTAGACTCTCTAATGAGCATTCTTATGATCCTTTTAGATTTCCTAACCCCCTATGTGATCCACCTTTTCATGCACCTGAATTTGATCATGCCCTTAATTCAGGGTTAAGCACTCTGTATGACAGACTTGATGAAACTGACTTCAGAAGTAAACCTTGATTCACTAGATCTTAGCTTGTTGCACTCCGAAGGATTTGCATACTTCCTATTGTAATAAAGTCGGGTAATAAAAACTTGGGCCTCGTGGTACTTGACAGAGATAAGTATATTGCCGAAGGTATTTGACAATTGTTTGATCATAATGTTTACTCTCCAGTTGCTTCAGTTCCATGGGTTTCTATCTAAGCTTCTCTGTGTTAGCTTCATGCCAGATATAGACATCTGCTTCCTATCAACAATTGAAAACATATTTTGTAGGTTGACATTCAACACTCTCGAGCTTGTGTGCTTTACTTCATTTGGAAAGTACAAAACAACCCCCTGGTTGGTCATCCTATCTATTCTTACAATGGTTACATGCTTGAACCCTTGTCAAAATTTATGCACCATAAGCTTTTGGACACTCTCTTGGCTCAAGCTAACTATCTTCTAGACTCTCTCTCTCTCTCTCTCTCTCTCTCTCTCTCTCTCTCTCTTGCAAGTTATTGAATCCGAATGGTTTCTAGCCGACTCCATTTTGGTAACTTTTGATGTGGAATCACTGTACCCCAACATCCCCATTCAGGAAGATCTCTTGGCTCTCTGGGATATGTTAAGTCAAAGTATAGTTCAATTCTTCACTCCTAAAGATGTGGATTTTTTGGTTAGTGCTGTTGAGTTTGTTCTTCGATGGAACTTTTTGGAATTCAATGGAAGTTATTATCAACAGATCAGAGGTATTGCAATGGGTAGAAAATTTTCATTAGTATATGCTTGTTTGTTCCTCTATCATTTGGAACGAGAAGTTAATCGAAGGATGTTGCCACCAGAATTGCAGTTCTTCAAGTGCTTCATTGATGATGCTTTTTGGGTATGATCAGGTTCAAGAGTCAGACGGCAGGCTTATCTTGATTGTTATCAGTCCATCTACCCTGATAATATTTGTATTACCACTTTCATATCCGATACAAGTGTTAACCTGCTTGATGTTGTGCTATTAAAAGGGCCCTATTTTCATCTCTCTGAAAAGATCTCCACCAAATGCTATCAGAAACTATTGAATGTTTATCAGTACATTCCATTTTCCTCATGGCATCCTCGACATCAGAAGACTTCTTTTGTGCTGAATGAATTAAAGAGATATTTTCTTCGAGAAAGTTGTAAGTCTGGTTTTCTCAAGATGAGGAGGTTATTTTATGTTCGAATTAGATCATGAGGCTACCCACTATATTTTCTTTAAGCATGCTTCTCCAAAGTCAGCTGGAATCAAAGGGCTGTTTTTTTGTAGAATATTTGTGCGCGCGACCCCATTCAACACTCTAGGGTGAAGAGCCCCCCCCTTAGTGTTGAAGTTGGACTTTTGTGAATATACCTGAGCTTTGAATCTTGGGGGCACTCTAAACCATAAACTCCATGGATTCTTCCAGCGTCACCCTCTACTACAGAACATTCTGAAACCTTTGATCTGTTGGAGTAATCCGCGAAAGTTGGGAACCTTCATCACGAGGAGCACATTGCGGGACACTCCAGTGTAGTACTCATGTTTGCTCCAAAGGTCAATTATGTAAAACATAGTTTTATCCCTCCCCCAGTGCTTGAGGGAGCCATAATTTTTTTATTTTTGGACTGTTTTTCCTTAAAATCTGTGCCATTTTCGACCACTAACTTGAGTTTTGGACTGATTCAACGTTAACGGATTTTTCGGCTTTTTGTTTCGTTATGTCATATTTTCTAATTGTTTCATTCGATTAGGGTTCCCGAATCTTGGGATTCCCATTTGTATGCACTTGATCCCAGTCCTTAAAAGAACCTCATTGTAAAGATTTATTTTTGTACCACTGATGAGACATGTTGGTTGAAACTAGTTTGGTTAATACAAAATATTTTCTTTTTGATATTATGTTCTATATTATTATATCTTTCACATAATATTTGTTGTGTCCTTTTATCTTCTGAGTCTTATGCATTCCCATATCTGACTCAAATTACTTTATTTCTTTGGTATCGCTAGCCTATTACACATTTTATTTAATCTATAATAATTATGAAATGTCTCTAGAAGAAATTTTTGTTGCTTTTTTTTTATTAGATATCGAATTGTTTGTCATAGGTGTTAAGTATGTTGCTAAATATTAGGAATAGATCTCTAGTTTCTAGGAATTTGTTAAGATAAATTGAGATTCATTTGTTTGTGAGCGATCTGAGGGCTTGAGATATATTGAATGCTCTATAAGAGTCAGAGGGGTGTGACGTTGTGAGATTGAATATGTAAAAGTGTGGATCGTACAGATCTAAAATACCAATAAGGAAAGAGCTTTCCTGTGTAAATTTAGTCCTTCATTGATAAAAAGAAAAAATAGAGCATTTGGTGTTGTCTCACTGTGCATTTGCATTTTGTTGAATTGTGTGTTTGAATTGTTAAACTCTATACATATAATCTATCTCGATAGAGTGACGATTTTATGTGATTGTAGGAAGACTGTGCATAGTTATTTTCAACAAGTTCTAAAATTATGTTTAGAAGAATATTTCCTGAGTATTTGTCTTCACGGGAAAAAATAGTCACGATTTGGTGCAATGGAAAAACTCATAAAGATCTGCGACAAGTTAGTATTGTTTCATGATTTCACGTGTAGAGTAACCTACGGCATACATGCATTATTTGTTGAATTTCCGACATAATTGTGTGCGACGGTTTTCGTCAACATTGTTTGTTGATGCTTCCATGCAGATGTATATCTACATAGTGGTAATTCCACACAAATTTATCTATGATAGAGCGCAATTCAACATTGTATCTAAAATGAAAAAAATGAACACATGTTTGTGTTGATCTGAAGCCATCGAAACAAATGAATATTAACTGGGGCATACTATTGAAAACTATGTGATTGTGGGTTGAAGTTGGTGGTGATTTCCATCATATAAGGTTTTCAAAATCGATGTAACATCGTAAATCATAAGCATTACCTTTGAATTCCTTTTCTCTCTCTATTTTTAAGCATCAAAATTAGGCATTGATAGATCTAACTTCCTCTAATATGCTTCTTGAGTTCTAATAGATTTATAATTTTTTTTAGTTTGATTACATAACTTTCAAATTGTAAAGGTTTTATGGAGATGATTGATTTATTTCTATATTATTAAAATGTTTTGTTTTAAAATTTTAAATTTTAATATGAAAAATTGAAATTTTATTTTAATTCTTGTAAAAATTTAATGTAACTTTTTAATAAACATTCTCTCAACTTAATTTTTAAAGACAAACTATTTTTCTACACATTAATAAAAGTTTTATATATATAAAAAAATATTTAAATAGTTTACATATTACTATTGAAATTAATAAAAATTCTTTAATTAATTTAAAAAATTATAATTAAATTTTCTAGAAATTAACTTTAATATAATTATTTTTTTATTATTCAAAATATTTAAAAATAATATAATTAAATTTTCTAAAAATTAACTTTGATTAACTTTAATATAATTATTTTTTTATTATTCAAAATATATAAAAATAATATAATTAAATTTTCTAAAAATTAACTTTGATATAGTTTTTTTTTTATTATTTCAAATACAAACAATCTAATCAATAAGATTATAAATTATTTTCTAAAGTTTACTTTTCACAAGGTTGTAAAATTATCAAAAGTATTTATATAGATAAACAATGTCTCTTTGCCCTAGGAGATTTTACATGGATAGTTTGAATAGATAGTAGTTTGTACTTAGATAGTTTGAATAGATGTAAATAAAAATAAAAGAATGAATTGGAAACATGAATCATTAAGTAGTTTATGTTTAATTCTAATTTTACAAGCTTGTGTATGATAGCTAGATTTATATATCCACACTTTATAACTATATTCACATTTTATAATTAGTAAATAAAATAAATAAATGAATTTGTTGTTTTTATTTATTTATTTTTTAAAATAAAAACACTGTAATAAATAACAAGTAATTACAAGTAAAGGAAGGAATCCAATTTCAATACTTTTCAGGCATTATCATTTTCAATTATGATTGGACAAAGGCACTTGGCTCTATAGCTCTTGGTCCTTGTTCTTCCTTTTCTTTGTTAGCCTCATTTGCATAGTACATGGCTGAGTGTTGTGCTCCATGGAGGAGAGAGTACTACTTGGTATTCATCATTCATCTTCTTCAGGTCATCTCGCATTTTCCTCTAGAGCCTTGGTGTAGCATTCGTGGAGTTAGTAATAATGTTGGGATTTCACTTCATTGTTTTTCCAATATAAATTGAAGGTGGCAAAGAATCTAGTGACATGGTTCTTGTTGAACCACATGTTCATCATTATGTTAACTAGATCTTCATCTCTCCATGTGTTACTGGTGAGCTTTCTATTTTGGCAGACCTGCTCCTCAAGCTCTTGAGTTCATTGAGTGATGGATGGCTTGTGCTCTCCCTAAAACTTGTAACTAGCCCCTCAAGCTCTTGAGTTCATTGAGTGATGGATGGCTTGTGCTCTCCCTAAAACTTGTAACTAGCCCTTGAGCATATGTATGTTAACTATATCTTCATCTATCCATGTGTTACTGGTGAGCTTTCTATTTTGGCAGACCTGCTCCTCTAGCTCTTGAGTTAGATGAGTGATGGCTGGTTTGTGCCTCTCCCTAAAACTTGTAACTAGCCCTTGAGCATCAGTTTGCTTCTTCTAGCGTTGAGAGTGGTGGATTGATTGTTGCATTGTTGTGTAGTGGCAGAAGGTCAACCTCGACTAGCACTTGGTTGTGTGGTCGAACCCCTTCCATGTTCAACTTCTGTTCTTCCCCTATGTACTTTGGAATTGGCGTTCCTTGATATATCAGCACTATGGAATTGCCGTTGCTTCATTTATCAGCCCTACGACTCCCCAATCCATCCTATTACTAACAATGTTTCTCCCCAATTTGCCATGGCTGTGCCTACTACCGATCCGAGACATGATCAAAATGTTACTCCAATTTCTATATTTAGAGAAGATAGAGACTAATTACTTTGCAATTTCTACCTTTATTAACTGTACGTACTTATAAAAACCTTAATCTGCTATTGTAAACGCACTTATAAACACCGAAGTCTGCTATTGTAAGAGGGTGAGCCGTCGGGCTAATTAATGAAAATAAAATTTTCAAACCCCATGATGATAGCACTGAAGCTTAATCTTTGCCTACAATTAATGAATTATAATCACGAATCAGTCACCAATATCTTAATTAGGGTTCGTTTGGAATGGAAATTAGGTTTTTTTTTCGCAAACGTGAATAGTTAACTTGTATTATGATTGAAATGATCCAGGTACAGTTACGTGATGTCTATGTCATGATGTCCAAAGACAGTGTGTGTATAAATGTAGCAGATCGGGAGAAGAGGGTAGGTATGTAGGGAGGTACCTGGAACTGGAGAATTCATAGAGTATGCCTCTGTTGGAGAAAACGATCAGGGCCACTTCGGCATCGCACAGGATTGACAGCTCGGACGCCTTCTTCATCAGCCCGTTCCGACTCTTTGAAAACGTTACTTGACGATTGATTTTCTTTTCGATCCTCCTCAGCTGGACTCGACCTCGCCCCATCTTAGACACGCCCTTACAACTACAAATGCTTTTCCTTTCTCTTTTCTTCCTGAACCCTGCTCGCCCTGTCCCTCGCAAGAAGACACGATCAGGTCTTGAAGATGACCCTTTGCCCGCCGCGGCAATGGCATATATGCGCCCATCGACCTCGATCGTACTCACTGGGTATTTCTGCGATGGATGACAACTGACTCTATGCAGTTTTCGAGTAGTTGCTTTGTGAGTATTTTTCGGGGAGGGTAGGTTTCGATTTGTTTAATTCCAGCCTCGAATTGTGAGTGGTTTGCAGTGGTGGGGCCGACATTTCCAGAACCACCGATCACTAAACATATTGGTTTGCAGTGGTGGGGCCGACACTTCCAGAACCACCGATCAATAAACTTATTGACATGTCAATCTGATGCTCGCATATCTATTTCTGGCACTCCACCTTAAGATAAGATCGGAATCTCCACAACCAGTGGCTCAGTGCCACTTACCTGTATAACGGGACAGATAGTATTATTCTTATTCTGTGTATTAATTATTATTATTATAGCTCTGCTGATTGACTTTGGCAGTACTTTTCACACGTTTTACAAAGATATAAGAGCGTGCCAGGGAGGTTAGGGTTTGGAATTCCATTTTAAGAGTAGGATTATATTTTAATTTGGAGGGATGTTATTTGCTTAAATAATTTTTTAAATCGACCAGTTAATATAAATTATAATTTTCATTTAAAAAGAATGAATTGAAAGAATACGTAGTGATTATTTTTATTTTAAAAATAATGTGATTCGCGTTATCTTCTAAACTATTCTCTACTATGTTTTTAACTTCACATTTTAACAGTTTTAATTACCTTCGTTTTCAGCTTCGCATTATAACAGTTTTAATTACCTTTGTTTTAAAAAAAGAATACAAAGATACTATGGAAAAAAATAAAATTCCTTTTTAAAATATGATAATCATTATAATAATTTATCTTTTTATTTTTAAGAGTTGAGGGGTGTGTGCATGTTAATGATGGTCTTTCATGATTTGTTAATGATAATCAAAACATAGAAAAACAACAATTTATTAACTTGGAGGGATTATTCAAGGTACTTTTACAATGAATTTGAATATGGTGTAAGAGGATGAAATATAATAGATTGAAGTATTTTTCCCAATATAATATACAACTTTTATTTATTGAAATTGTGAATAACTTGATTTTTCTAAGAGTGGTATGTTATTTTTCCAACAAAATATAAGGTATTTGTCTTTGTTCATGCACGTGTGGAGTACCTTAAAGATCAAATTTCTTTCCAAAAACTTATATACGTGTAGAGAACCCATTGTTGCATTTTTTGGAAATTTATAGTATTAATTTTATATTTTGTTTAATTAAGTCAATGTATCCTTAAAATTACAAGGCCTTTTGTTGGCCAAGAGGGTCTTAATCCGAGGGGTGGCAAGCACGGGGGAGTCATCTATGATTCTGATGGACAAAAAGTAGCCGATTTTTCATGGGGTTCGGGGAAAACAACCAATAACATAACAGAGACCCTAACAATGTACATGGGGCTAAAACTAGCTCACGAGTGAAGTATCCAAACTCTAACAGTGATAGGGGACTCTGAAATAGTTATAAAGGATCTTCGGGGTCTCTCAACTTCAGCAAATCATCCACCCAATGGCCTCAGCTCACAAATAAATACCCTGAAACATCACTTCACTAGATTACACTTTTTTGATACTCATCGTGCTCAGAACACCGAGGCATATAACCTAGATAAAGCTGTGAAAGCCCTGGAACAGAATCATCTAATCATCAACCAAGTCTCCTCTTATGACTAGTTTCCTTAACTACGCCTTTTCAGACATTCTCCAACCCACAACAAAGGACTTCTACAATCAACCCTCTCCTTTTACCCTCACCCCGCCTCTCTCTAGTCCTCCTCATCTCCCCTCTTCGCATTCCTCCTCCCCCCCTTCACAACCCACGTGCCTTCTATCCTTCTCCCAATGTACTTTCTCAAACTGCTTTCACTCACCCTTATATCTACGAATCTTCACTTGCATTCCCTGATGACCAACCACAAGCCTATGGTGTCACCACTATCTTCTCATCCCGTGCGAAGTCACATCTGATTATGGATCCCTTTACACTCAAAGGAATGTTGTTTAAACACTCATGGTTCCTTTGAATTTTTATCAGTTTCTTCGTTTGGTTCATCAGATCGCTTGTCCTTCACCCAGGTTGGTTTATCTCCTCTGTTAATTTCGTCTGCACCCTTCTCTCCTTCAGTCTATGCTCAATATGTTTTCTCGACGCCTACTTTCCTCCTCTACTCCCAAACCTTCACACCAACATGTGGCAGAGGTCAGCAACACCATGCTCTTGCCCAAATTGCATCTTAGAGGAGCTTAGAGAGCAGTTTCGAGCACTCTAAATAGACTGTAGAAGGGTGGAGGAGCATACAGATGCTCTTCATCGAGAACTTCAGCATGAAAACCATGGGATTCACGAGGATTTTGCAGGCCTTCAGACATAGTTGCAGGAATAGAAAATCTGTCATAATAAAAAAATGGCGAGAGTTTTAAGGGGAGTTAATAGAAACACAAGACAACTTGGGGTTTTCACCCAACAATTGGAAAATCCATAGCAACCAACAAACTTAGCTGGCATTGACGAGTCTCAAATCCCATCTTGTTTTCACTCTATAGCCAAAAATGACCATCACCCGATTCCCTCAGATTCAGGATACACGAACCGCGACTATGCAGAGGAGAACCCAGATAGCCACTGTGCAGAGGAGAACTCAGTAGAGGCGAATTCAGAAGCACGATCGACAAAACATCAGGAAGATCTTGAGCAGCCTCAAAACTATTAATTAGGTCTTATATGAAATGTAATTTTTTGTTGTTTTTGAATGTGTATATCGCCATTTTTACATGGTAGAACTGCAACTCATATGGACGAGCTGATATAGTTTTCTTAGACCGCCGTAGACAATTAATCTGCTTCAGAAGCAGCAGAGGTGCTTACACCCTGTCATATGTATCTTTTGAAATTTTGTTGTTATCTTTTTAATATAAAAACCTCCAACCGTTTTTGTTATAAAAAAAAGAGGGTCTTAATCTGATCAAATTTTGTTTTCTAGTGCAGCATGGTTAAGTCGACAAAAAATTATAATGGAAATTAAAGTGGTATGTATTCTAGGATTTTGATATATGCCTTGAGACAAAAATAGATTAAAAATAGTAAAATATATTAATTTTTTTTAAAAACTATATATTTGGAATCTGCAAAGTCGATTCTATCTATGTTTATAGTTTCGCCAACAACTTAATTGTTCAACCTATAGAAAAATAACATCAAAGAGAGAGATATAGAGAGGTATTCACATTATTTTTATCATTTTTCACACCAAACCACTAGGTTTTTCGTCTTGAACCTAAATTTAAGGCAACCAAGTCAGCATACATGTTGTCAATCCCACCCAAAATAATTTGAATTCAAAAGAGCGCGCATGCACTCTAGAAACATGCACACATTCCTAATGTCAAGTACACGTTCCTAATAGAGAACACACACTATATGAACACACATGCATTCCTAAGAGCGCACACATGCTCCCATAAGCTATTAGTTATTTTCCATTCCTCGCTCCCTCCCACTCTCTCTCTCTCTCACTGCTACATCTAATCCTCTCTCCTACATGTACTCCCCCTCTCTGTCTCCCTCTCACTCCCCTTCTCTACCTCCCCTATCTATCACCCTCTCTGTCCCTCTCACACTCCTATACATGTTAAGACCTAGACATGGCCAGAACTAGACATGATAATAGCTAGACATCACAACGCATGGAAAGACTTAGACCTAGAAATTTCCTAGACATGCCTCAGACTTTGACACCCACTCCCTCTGTAACCCCTGCCCCTCCTCCCCCACCTCTCTCTCTCTCTCTCTACCCCATTGTCTCTCCCCCCTATTACGCCCCACTCTCTCTTCCACCTCTCTCCCACCTTTTCTCTCTCTCCACCTTGTTAGTCTTAGTCCCACTCTCTTTGTATCCCT
>ML778208.1:888212-909454 GCA_009831015.1 Picea engelmannii
GATATTAGGGGGGGGAATGGGGGAGAGAGAAGGGGTGGAAGATGGACACAAGTAGAGAGGGGAAGAGGGGGAAGAGAGAGAGTGGGGAGAGTGTGACACTAGTACATTTGGGTCAAATTCCGATGGCGCGTTCAACACAATTGCCACTTTATATTTTTGGGAGAATGACAAACAACACACCCCCTCAAATGTTGTTTCACATGACGTCACTTTTTCGATGCCATAGATATCGTCTCTATTGTGATGTTTCATGTGGGCACATTTCATCTCGGATTTGACTGTCCAAACCCCATATATCTGTTTCTACAGCGATGCCGGAGACATAGGAATTCTAACGTCCCATTTTTTCAATATCCACAACGTGGACGCCATGGGAGAGATGTTATGGACATCGGAAGACCAATGGATGGTAACGTCGTTGGAGTGACATTCAACTACATATCAACAAAAAATATGCCATGGGAATGACGTTATGGACGTCGGAAGACCGACAGATGGTAACATCAGTGGATCTACAGTCAACTATATATCAATGAAAAGGAAATTGTGGGAGCGACGTTATGGACGTAGGAAGACTGACAACCTGTAGGTGTTTAAAAAAAATGAGCTCTTTCCCTTCCACCATACCTATTAGAGCTTGTGTAAGCTATAACTGAGGGGCAATCTCCTTACGAACTTCCATTGGACCATAGTCTTCACAATCCACATCAATGGAATTGTGTGGAGAACCTTACACTTCTTGAGAGAATCCAACAAGAGTATGACAAGGAATTGATGAGAGAGACCTAATAAACCTCTAAATATAACCTTCAAGATTCAAGATCCTTAATCTCAACCTCTTGTAGCTTTGTTCTAACTATGAAGAAGCACTTTCTATTTTCTTGTTCAGAAGGACTATCATTTTGACTTACTATGCTTGCAGATATAATAAGAACATGGAAATGATATCAAAGACTGTCTCAAGAACATTGACTAAGAACCCTTCTTCAAATAGAACTTTACACCCAGTCTTAAAAATGCGATAAGAGATGATCATATTAACAATAATCATACTGAATATCTCATCAACACGTATTCCTAGACCTATAAGCCCTTCCTTCCAACTATTAGCCACTATAAAGGCATATAACTTTCATCTAGCTTTACACCAAATATATTGAGTAATTTTATAGAACCAAAGCATGTGTAGTGTGGTTTCCTTAACAGAACAAAAGGGATAGTTACCAAACCCTAAGTTATACTTTTTGAGTCTTGCACAAGAGGTTAAGCCTCCTTCTAGGATGCCCCATCTAAACACCTTAAACTTGTTGTGATAAGATATTGTTTTAAGCTCCATGAAGAGAGATTATCACTCTCTCTAGTCAAGAGAGATAGGCCATCTATTATTCATCCTATTATACATGTCATCATTAGTGCCAGGATGAAGAGAATGATAATAACTTTCAGTAGAAGGACTATCAAGGGGGAACTCCTTTTCCTAACACTAGTATTGTAACCTTAAGACCTAGGGGTGAAAATGGAGCTTACTAAACCATTCTTGGGAGAGACTATTGGTAAAATTAAGGATAATCTATTTGTACTATGATTGTAAGTGGAATTTCTCTTTGGTCAAAGACCAAGGTTTCCAATTATTGGAAGTGGTATCCCACAAATTTTCAAAAGAGCATATACCCTTATTTCAAAGTCTCTTTAAATGGAACCAACTTTGGATTCTTGAGGGGTAGAGGGCCTTTTTGTTCAAAGGATACCAGCATAAGTTATAAGCATTGATGTTGGTTCCAACTTGGGAATCCTGAGGCTTCCAATGAAGTGTTGTGGTTGTTTGTTGCGAATCCCTGTGGAGGATTTTAATAATGAAGCTACCATGGATTACAAAAAAAAGGTACAAACACAAGGACATTTTCAAATAAAATATTAGAAACTTTATATCCTTTCACTAAAGGATGGAAAATTTTGTCTCTTATGATCTATTTCCATAATTAATTTCCTTGTGTGGCCTTAAGAAACCACTTTTCTACCAAGGTAAGACCATAAGTGGCCAAATGAGGAATGCTAAGTCCTCCATCTTGCGGTTTCCTAGTGCACACCAACCACTTGACCATAGGTAGAAAATTTTCCCCTTTATTATTCACCCAAAAGAGATCTTTTAAGATAGAGTTTTATTGTAGCCCTGCTCGTTGGGAAGCCAAAGAGACAAATAATATATATGCATTAAATTGAAAATCGTGTCCCCCACTTAGATTTTGGTTTCTAAGGAAAGGTCTTGACTATTCTAGTATTCAAGTTTGAATGTAAGCTTATTAATAACCCAATTTCACATCTGATTTCGAGTCATGTCAATGATAAATAGAATACCAAGATACTTGGTGATTTCACCCTTTGAACACATTTCCATTGGGAAGGAATCCACCTTGGTTGATCGTCTAATCCAATAATTATCATAATTTTTTTCTCCTCTTGTAGTATCTCTTTAGAATATTTACAAAAGGTGTTCATAAGCATAGTGGGAGTTGATTAAATATTACTGGGGAGGGCTAGTAACTTTACCTTGGTAAAATACCTTTTATAATAGATAACCCAAGGAATCAGATGTGAGAACATCCAAATCAGGGTCTATAGGGTAACCATGTGTCATTGATCTACTAAGAGGAATATGATAAGTAAGGGATATATTAACACACACAATAACCAAATCATTTGAAAAGAGCATATTGACATAATATGTGAACATTGACCCAAAGCCTAGCCACTCAAGCATGTGGAGAATGAATTTCCACTCCAACTTGTCATAGGCCTTGTAATAGTCTAACTTTAGACACATTCCTTTAAAACCTCTCTCTTTGGATAGAAAAAATCCAAACATTCAACAATGGAAATAACTCACAAAATTCTCTGCCCGATAGTATTTCAAATCCAAAAATCTTCCACCATATAAAGATAAATCTAGATCTTGATGTAAACGATCGCAACTTTCAGTTTGATGATATGATAGATAATTTTGTCGACCATGATCGATTTGGAAGCCCATTTTTTTCTAATGAATATGAGCCTGAAAATCGGAAATCTAATCACGATCTCCTTGCTAACAAATATAACCATAAGGTATCGTAGTTCTATAATCAACCTTGTCCTAAATATGATAAATACTCTTAGGTAATTACTCTTGGTAGTCCAAAAATATTTTTGGACTCTTATGCCATTGGTCATCGTGATTTTATTTATGATGATCCCTTAGGAACCTACCATTTGCATGAAATTTTCTTCCCAGAATAAAGTGAGAAGATGCGTAAAGTTCCAAATGATGGATCTAATCAACTTTGGGTTCCCCCCAAAGATAGTTTGCTAAATATTGGTCCACACTTCTCATTAACTAATTCAATACATCTTGATACCTTTTTATACAAGGAGGATGTTAAGGAAAGTGTTGTTTATCTTAATATTGTTTCGGTGGAAGCTCTAATTTTTTTCAACCCCATAATAACCCAAAAACTCACTCCCTTTGACCTAAGTTCTCCTCTAGTTTATGATGGTTATCTTGAGTCTTGCACTAAAGAGAGGAGATTATCTAACTATGTTATTCTAATTCAGATAGATAGCCACACTACTTAGCTTCCATCATGTACCAATAAGAATAATGAGGTTTCATTTAAGGATAACAACGATGTTTATGTTGTCTTCCATTTCTTCTAAAAAGTGGGGAGTAAATATGATTTCCAATCTCATCCTTCATCATAGAATTTGGGATTCTTGGCTCAACCATTTTGATATTTTTAGGACAACAAGTATCTTCCTCTTAAAATGGTTTATTGAAATGTTTTCTACCCTAGATAATTATTTGAGCCTAACTACCAGCATAGGTTTTCTAGTACCTTTTCTTCATGTTGAAATTCATCTCATAGTTAGGATCATAATTCATTTTGCATGTACAAAAAACAGACATTTCAAAATTGTAAATTGCACCCGCCATGAAAGTGCATACATTTTCTTGTCTTGTACTTAATGATAATATAAAAAAAACAAATTGTAAAACATAAAATCGAAAGTTTTTCTTACCGTTCTACTCTTTTGATTGCATTTTTATATCCAGTAGGTCTTTTAGTAAGGTGTTTGACCTTATTTTTTTGTTGTTAAATAAGCTTCAAGTTTAGATATTAGTTTTCTTGGTTATGCATATGGAATTACTGCTTAGTATTCACCCATTTTCCTTAACCAATTTAAGTGCATTTCGCTCATTGCATAGCTACCCAAAATATATTTGTACAACTAACAAGACCTCAAACAATGTTGCATATTTTAATTCCTTATACAAGTATACTAGTTTATATCTAACATGGGTTGTTAGTCATTGACATGACAATTTTTCATCAAGAAATGGAGGTAGAATAACTGAGGGTTTCCTAATGTTTAGTCTAGAAAATTTGAATGCTTGAAAATACTATTTAGGCTTCCTAGTTCTTCTTCATATTCCATTTTCTTCATTCATTACATAACATTAACTTAGCTCCACCCATGTCTTTCCTTTTCTAGGAATGTATATAATTTCATGTACCTAGCTCACTATCACAATTTAATATGTATAAGCTATGATTCTCTAATTTTCCCAAAACCATCTTAAGTTCATGTTGTGAAACTAGAGAATCAAAGGCTCACACATTGCTAGAAGAAACATTCATGTTTGTGATCTGTAAACATGGGACTTATATTCCACATGTTTCACCAACATGGATTCTTTGCAGAATTAAAAAAAATAAAATAATGTGTTCTTAGACTTATGTAGATATCTCTATCCTCAGTGGATTATGAGGATTTTGAAGAGCCCTATAAAAGTTGCTAAATGGGTTTGAATAGCCTTAGAAAAGTTTCTATATAAATTTTAATTAGCACTTGATTTTAGGCTGTTGTTACTCAAAAGAGTGGTCGTGAAACTGATGGCATTTTGACTCGACTATTTAAACCATGCAAGAGGAAAATGAAATGCAAGAATTTCAAATTCGATGAAAACTAGTTATGGGAAGGAGCAAGAGGTTAAAGCAAATAAATAATTTCTTGATTCATTACTATGTGTGCATTGCTAATGGAAAAACGTATGAGCTAACTATACAGATAAATGGAAGCAAAATGACCCAAATTTTAAAAATACCATGCAAATGTCATAGTTCACTTAGTACACCTATACAACATTGAATCAAATGTCATCATTTCTAACATAGTAAACTTTTATGATTATACATACCACCATACACATCTTAAATACTCATAAGTTTCACGGGGGCTTCACCTTGTTGACCAATATCTTATCAAATTCATTCATAAAGGGGTTTTTTTAATTATGAAAATAGATTCAATATCATATATGTGTGTGTGTGTGTGTGTGTGTGTGTGTGTGTGTGTGTGTGTGTGTGTGTGTGTGTGTGTGTGTGCACGCGCGCACGTGTGTGTGTGTGTGTGTGTGTGTTTACATGTATATTAGAAAGGGGTACATGTGAACAAGTAAAACGTGAAATGGTGGTTTCAAACCCATGGTGTTTGGGGTATTTTCCCATGGTTTGGGGTATTTTCCCATGGTTTGAGGTATTTTACCATAGTGTTTGGGGTATTTCCACATTGTTTGAGGTATATTCCCATGGTGTTTGGGTTATTTTCCCATTGTTTGGGGTACTTTTCCATGGTATTTTGGAATGAATTATTTAAAAATGTGTGTTTCCATAGTTTGTCATATTTTTCAAGCGATTTCTAGATAATCACTTTGTTTGAGTGTTTTGAAACGTTGAATGTTTGGATTGGACACCCCACCCATCATTAGGGACATTTGAAGCTTAACTTGGATGTTTCAAAACACTCACACACAATGATTATCCAAAAATCACTTGAAAAAAATTAATTTTTTAGTGAAGGGATATGTACCTTCATGAAGGGTTATAAAAAAATATAAAAAGAGAAAGCATTGAAAAAAGGTGTGGGTGTGAAAAATGAATTATCAAAAATTGAATTGTGAAATTAGTTTCAGATCATCTTGACATTTTCATGATACATTTTTTTCTAGGACATTTTAGACCCTACAATTTCAAGGAGACAAAAGAGAGGTATTAGTGTACTTGTATTAAAATTTGTAGATGTTGGTTTTCTATTATTTCAGAGATATTCCCTATGGAACCTAGGGTTCTTGAATTCTCTTGAAATTGGTTTCAAAGAGGTTGGCTTGACTCTTTTTCTATAACTTATTTTCTGTGATGTTTCAAACCATGATATTTTGCAGAGATAGAGGATACATATTGGTGTACATGTAGTAAATATATCATATGTTGGTATTCTATACTTTCAGAGATATTCCCTACGGAATTTAGGATTCCCAAAATATCTTGAAATCGATTTCAAATAGGTTATCTTGGCACTTTGACTATAACCACTACAAGGAGAACACCTTCCTGTGGAGTTTTTTATTGAACCTCCTCGAAAAAGTTATCTCTTAGTTGTTAATAGTGGAGGTTATTAGTGGGAAGTCAGAGGTTTTCATGGAGGTTTGTTTTTTCCGGTGTTAATTATAGATATATATGTATTGGTGCACATCTAAACATATTAAACCAATGCTTACATGTTCAAACGCACCATCACTGTTCATAGCAGAGGTTGTTAGAAGACACAAGAAACCAAAATATTTTTTGGACATATTTATTCACTGTGCCTATATGCGAAATATTCTCGAGTGATAAACTACAGCATAACACACCAACACGTAGATGTTAAAATGCACCACCATAATTTATAACAAAAATAACAAGCAGTGATTAAATCGCACTGGTGCCACTGAAAGTAGCACACCGGTGCATGAAAATGTCTAATGGTGCACCATGGGATGGGTAAATAAAAGGAAATTACCAGAACAATTTTCATTTTGACACCTCATCCCGTGCTTCCAATCTCTCATGCAAGAACTGATTCTTAATATGTTTTAAGGGATTCCCTATTTCTAGTTTTAGTCAATGAGTTTGTTAGCTCCATTGATTGATTCCAGTCATTTCAAATTTTTGGAAATTATCACAAATTTTAATTTCCTCTCAATGATGGAACCATGCCTCCTCAAGACATAAGATTCTAGTTAATTTTTTTATTACCTTCTCATTTTCATTTTCATCCATTTAAAATTTGAATTTGTCTTGAAATTTGTGAGTTTTTTCAAAAACCCTTTGGACACCATGCAGTGCGTCATTTTAATGTGTCTCACCCTGATGTGGTGAATATTGTGTTAACTTCATAGTAATAACCACCGTTAGTGTTTCAAATTTTTAACTTCATTGATGCTTCTGCTTAAATGACCCGTATCAGGTGAATTATAAAAGACAATGCCTAGTAAATAACATGTTAGGGATTTTCGAACACAAACACACTGATGCATTCCTTTTAGCCAAGTGCACCTCTTAAAAATATGACACATAAAATTTAAATTAGGAATGAAACCATTTTAAACAAATGAACCAGTTTCGTTAACATAACCAAATCATAATATATATTGATCGATTTTGCATTTCCTTTGACGTGATATCTCTGGTGCTCTATGCTTCATAAAGCACCATTAAAAAAAATGATGGTGCTTCAATAACATGGTAGAAATGACAGATTCATAGTATCACATTGCACTGCTTAATTTGAAATAAAACAATACCAAGGAGCGGTTACCATAGTTCCAACAATCACATTGGTGCATTATACTAGACGATGCACCACTAAACATCGTGTTGGTGCTCTAGAAACTATATCACATCAGGGTTGTTAGTTATTGAAAGTGCACTGTTGTGTTTACATTCCATAAAAATTGGGTTGGTGGTGCATTTATGTTAACAAAATGCAGCGATATTGTGTGTCATTTTGGTGAATGACCTGTGACCAATGCTCTTGACAAATAAACACATCGTTAGACAAAACACTAGTGCTCTCAGAACACGATAGCATGGATTGGATTATATTAACACATCACACTACTTAATGTGTTGTAAAAAAAATTAACTTATCGGTATTCCTATGTCCAAAGAACACACCAGTGTTGTAAAGAGCACAACACGGGGCCATATTTTCACAAATTATCAACACAATGCATATTATGGTAAGAATTTCTAAGATGCGAGGAAGTGAAACAATTGAGATAAACACATCGATGTGTTCTATTAATCAAATGCACTGCCCAATTTTTTAAACAAATATTTTGTTCCATGATGTGTAAAAAAAATACAACATACCGATAAAGTGTACTACAACACAACGAGAAAAACAAATAATAATTTATCATATCTTTTTGTTTTATGGAATACTCCATTATTGATGCTCTATAAGACAAACTCATCGGTATCAACGTATACAAAGAAAAAATGGAGGTTTGGAGCATTACATTCATCAAAATGCACCAGTGAGTTTAAGTGAGTTACCTTGGGAAATATTTTAAAAATTATCATTGTAGTGCATCATTTAAAATGCACCCATACTGGTGCATCAAAAAATACAACGCAATGTTAAAAAGAGTTTGGTGTTGAAGGGAACATAGAGTTCTAGTGTGTTTCATATAATTAGGTGCACCGCTTGGTTTATCATTAAAAATTAAAATATAGTGGTTCATTTCATAGAACCAATTTCCTTGAGTTACACAGTTCATATGTGAAATTATATTGTAGTTCGTTTTATATGACAACCTTTAACCAGTGCACTATTTATCACAATGCACCACTATAGATATTGATGCTTGACTAACAATGTTATATTTGTGCATTAAATTTAGCACACATTTCTTTGATTCCTTATGTATGATATGGAGCACCGAAAGCAGTGTCTACGAAGTTGTTAATAGTGCCTTCTAATTTTTGACTTTTTGTTTGCAAACATAAACTAATTTTAGTTTTTCATAAATATAAATTAGTTATATATGTTTTTTTTTTATATTTTAAATTCATTTTATCTATATATGTGTTCCTAAAAAGGATTTTATGTTAGACATATATGATGACAACTTTGAGCCTAGTAGAAACAATAGTAGTATCCAGAAGAAAAAAAATTCAACTCACAAACTACATATGCAAACCTCCGCAATTAAGTTTTGTGGAGTTTTTTCTATGTAGATGAAAAAAAAGAGGTCACCCTTCAATGCCTCTCATAATTTAGTGCATGGACTTGATACTCTACCACTTCCTTAGTTATTTTTCTCGCATATCCTCCTACACATGCCACTTGAGTTTATCCAATATATCATCCTCGTCATTGCTGTAGTCATACTATGAACTAGCATCAATTTGCATGTAGATCACATACCTACACCTCCTCTTTTTCACCTCGATGGGGCTTATTGAATAGATATTTAAGGATGGAGAGGAATTTTGTATACCTACAGTATCTATAACTGAGGCCCTTTCCCATGGAACTGGGGACATCAACTCCGTTCCCTTCCAAGTCTATCATGTTGGCCCTTACTTTGGCATATTTAGGATTTCCAATATCTACGATCAGAGCTTCCTAGACCCCCTTGTACTTGTTCAAGAAGAAAGGACCCTGGTGGATGTCTTAATTATAAACACATGTCAACCTAAAGAATCAATTAATATTTAAATTGTGTATTTAATAGAAGTTAAGGAGGACTTTTAGAAAAGAAACCAATGATCCATAACTTTTTCAACATTCCTTATTGATAAATATTAAGCATTCCCTTGGCCTCGACCTACTCCTCCATAATATCGTCATTCGTGTACTTACTAAGAATATAATCATGTTTTTTCTTCTCCACAAACATGTGCTCTATTGATTTGTCATCTAGAAGGGGCACACGGGAAACAAATTGTCACTCTCTTTGCTATTGGTTTCCCTTGTCCTACTCTCCCATTTAGTTCGCTACATCCTCATATTCATCGAATAGTATTATCTTACTGTAAATGACCTCCCCACTGTTTATTTTCAACTTGGCCTCCCTCTATATAGATTCTATCATCTGCCACTCCCTCAATGCTCTGGTGTGCATCTCCTTCTCCATTGAATGCTTGACTTTCTCCTAGGTATCATTCTTGTCGTGCATGTTTCCATAATAAATCACATCAATTTTCTTTTAAATCACATACCTAGACCTCGTAAATCACATACCTAGAGCTTCTCTAATATTCCTTTTGAGGATTATCAAATATATATTTGATGCTAGGGAGGAATTTCCCATCTTCACTTGTACAATTTTTTGTTGGAAGATGACATGTTACTATCTTCCAACAACCAATTGTATAGGTGCAGCTGGGAAATTCTTCTCCATCATAAAAAACCTATTCGATAAGCACCCCTAGGAGAAGAAGAGGGGGTCTATTTATGTGATTTACAAGAAAATTGGTGCCAATTATTATGATGGTAGGGATGATGGGAAAAATATCTTGGAGAAAATCAAGTGGTCCACAAAGGAGGAGATGTGGGCCAAAGCGCTAAGGGAGTGGAAGATGATCGAGTATAAATTGAAGGAGGGTAGGTTGATGATAAAGAGAAGGGATGTAATTTCCACTAAGACATACCTATTTGATGAAGATAATGATGTGGTGAAAGAAATGGGAGGCTAATACAAGAAAAAAAATTAGTAGGGAGAGTGAGAGTTTGTTTTCCCTATGCCCCTTCTAGATGAGAAAGAGATCGAGTTCATGGTTGTGGTAAGGAATAACATGATGATATGCTTAGTAAGTACATGGGTGAGGATCTCATGGAGGAGTAGGTCGAGGCCAAGGAAATGCTTAATATTTAACGATAAGGCAAGATGACAAATCTTATGGATCATCGGTTGTTTTTTCAAATGTCCTTTTTAACTTGTATTAAATATAAAATATGGACTTTAATTAATTCTTGATATTGACACACTATTATTACTAAGACATCCACCAGGATCCTTGATGCAAACCTTCTCCACTCCCCCCCCCGGAGAACGATCGCGATAACCAGGACCTTCTCTAACTTTGGCCCAAAGAGCGTGAATTCTCCTATAATTCCCTCTCGGGAACTCTCTACCCACAGCTTACTCCTTACTGATCTCCCTTATCTAATCAGGAAATCGGAATTCACTATCTCGCGAATTCTGTAGTCACAACCCTTTACCTTGCAATTCTCCGAACCCCGACGTGGGTCAATCGTTGACTTTCTTCCCCTTCCTATCGGTATTTTCTCTATCGGCGAATCGCTACTCGCGATGCCAACAAATCGAAACTCAAATATCTGAAACCCGATATGTCGATTCTTCGATGACACCTGCCTTCGTTGCTGATGCTTGGACCCCACACACCTGTAGCGATCGAGAATTCGTGGTTTCCGTGGCACTATTTCACAGGACCTCCTGAGTCCCGAACCCCGATATGCGATGCCACCTATCAATACCACCCACTATCACCGTGGGACCCATCACAATTCGGGACTTTGCGAATCCTACACGATCCCTTCGACACCAAAAGTTCTGAAGTGCTGAACCCCGATCCTTCAGGATCTTGCCCCATGTATCTCCACTGAGATCAACGGTCCTGATCTTCTCGAGAAATCGCTAATCGCGATTTCGTGATATAAGAGTTCCACGACCACAGAAACTCCGATATCCCGATGAGTCGAGTCCCGATAACTCTCCTCCTTGTGCGCCCACGCTTAAACCCTGCGCAACTTATTCGGAATCTGATGGCTCGCGGGATTTCACTAATCTGTCCGGCAAATCCTAGCCGTCGACTCCTCCTCCTTGATGCTTCTTGGAAGCGACATTCCTGCCGAGACTTGTTGTCCAAGCCTGTGCTTGCAGCTCCCACTCAAAACTCTCTTTGGCACGAACCGTCTACGTTCCCGCTTGGTGAGATCACAAAGGTTCTATCCCTCTTGAGCTTATCCTCGCTTTACAAGTCTTTATGAGGACTTGTTGCACGCCCTCCTTGCAGCAAAACTCCAAATACGACTAAGTATTGGAACTCTTCGATCCTGCACACTCCTGCAGTAGAAATCCTTCAACTCTTTGCTCAGAATCGCAACTCTGAGTCTTCGTCCAGCCTGCACACGCCTTGCACGGCTCTGGTGTCAAATCTGTGCTTCTGAGATGAATAGAAACAACAACTTGCTCTAATTGAACCCTACAGTCACGCACTCTTTGAGGACAGATTCAACTGCACTCCTTGCAGGAATTCTCTGGCTCACTTAGAGAAACAATTGAAACTTATTCACTCATTCTCTCAGACTTCAAATCAACCATGAAATCACATACACAGCATATAAAAGAAAGTGCATAACAGGAAGCAAATACTCATGAGCATAACATCAACAATACACAGAGAATAACACAACCATGGAATTGAATCAAAGCTTTTCTATTAATTCAATATCTGTACATGGTGGTTCTTCTCACAATTTCTCTTCTCTGCTCTCTTCTTGCTCATGTTTCTCATATGTTATAATGTACAAAGGAGGGTGTCTATATCACGTTTCCCTCTCGAATTCTAAATCTATCAAATCTACAATAAATTTCATATCTACCAACATTAAATCTATTAAATGCCTCAACTACCTAAGGACGAGAGCTTAAAGGCTCAAGGTCCCTTTTACAATACAAGTGTGCTTCTTTATGAATGACTTCATTAAAGAGCGGCGCGACAATTTTCAAGTATTTCAAAATGTGTGTTGGCGCTGTCCAGCTATCCTTTCTGGTCCATGCGCTGGCTCGCTTGCTGAGTGAGCGATGATCCTGCATCATACTCCTCACTTGAAAATATTCATGGGCTCCTGTCCATGATCTCCTGCACGGTCTATCCATGCTTCTGTATAACTGCCTCAGTCTCCTAGCTGGCATATTCCACTGGGTGGTTCTTCCATTTCACCAGGTACTCAAAATACTGCTTTCGCCTGGTCTTTCTACCCACTCGTTTGTCCAGTATGCATTCCATCTATGGATTTTCTGCAACTGGCAATTGTTTCACCCACTGGATCACTGGTTCCTCAGTTCCAGTCTCTTCTTCTCCATCCCTGTATGGGTATAAATCCAAAATATTGAATATCGGAGATATGCCGATGCCTTTCGACAACTCAATCTCGTATGCATTTTCCCCAAATTTCTTCAGGACTTTGCACGGTCCAATTTTCTTCATTTTGAGCTTGTTATATGTTCCCCTTGGGAACCTTTCTTTCCTCAGATGTGCCAGAACAAGATCGCCAACTTTGAACCGAAGCTGTCTCCGATGTTGATCTGCTCTGCGCTTATACTCTTGATTTGACTTCTGCAGTCGCTGCTTCACCTTGGTGTGAAGTTCCTCCATCGCCTCAGTGAATTCTTCTGCACTCGCGCTGCTAGTCGCACTTTGTTCTGACTCTCTGAGTTCATAAACTCCCCTCGGTTTTGTTCCATACAAAATATGAAATGGACTCTTGCCTGTACTCTGATTCAGGGAATCGTTGTATGCAAATTCTACCTGTGGCAATATGTTTTCCCAGCTGCTATGGTGCTCTGTCACCAGGCTTCTCAACAAGTCTCCTAGACTTCTGTTGACCACCTCGGTCTGTCCATCTATCTGCGGATGGTAATTTGAACTAAACACCAAGTTAGTCCCTAGATTCTTCCATAGCGTCCTCCAAAAATGACCTATGAACTTTGTATCCCTGTCTGAGACTATTCTTCTCGGCAATCCATGCAATCTGACGATTTCTTTGAAAAACAAGTTTGCGATGTGCGTCACATCGCTGGTCTTCTGACACGGTATGAAATGTGCCATTTTAGAAAACCTGTATACCACCACAAATATGGAATCAACCCCTCTTTGCATCCTCAGGAAACCCAATACAAAATCCATGTTGATTGCCTCCCATGGCCTCTCGGTTATGGGCAATGGATGATAAAATCTCGTGTTTTATTTTCTCCCCTTCGTGTGTTGACAAATCCTGCATCTGTCAACAAATCGTTTAACATCTTCTCGCATGCCCGGCCAAAAATACGATTCGCTCAACTTTGCGAATGTTTTATCGTGACCAAAGTGCCCTGCTAATCCACCACTATGCTTTTCCTTCACCAAATTCTCCCTCATGGAGCAAATTGGAATACATATCTGATTGCCTCGAAACAACAATCCATCCTGGATCATCTAGTCTATCCAAGGACTCTGATCTATGAGAACTGGATTCTCAGCTGCTTCGTATGCTTCTCCGAAGTCTGCATCTCCTGCGTACATGTCCTTCAGATTTAAAAAACCCAAGGTCTTGACTTTGAACTACTGCAACAATAAAAATTTCCTGCTCAAAGCATCAGCCACTTTGTTAGCAGTTCCTGAAATGTGTTTAATCACAAACATGAAATTTTGCATGTACTCTACCCATTTTGCATGTTTCTGGTTCAACTTCTCCTGTTGACTCACAAACTGCAATGCATGATTATCGTTGTACAATACAAATTCCTTGCGTACCAAGTAATTCCTCCACTTCTTTAAGGCCTGTATGATGGCATAAAACTCTTTATCATATGTGGAGTATTTCAGCTTTGCATCATCCAGCTTCTCGCTGAAATATGCAACTGGCCTGTCATCCTAACTCAAGACCCCTCCTATGGCATACCCACTGGCATCACATTTCACCTGAAATGTCTTCTGAAAATCAGGAAACACCAAAATTGGTTGCTCTGTGATCCTTCGCTTCAACAGATTGAAGCTCCTTTCGGCCTCTGTTGTCCAGTGAAAAGTCTTGTGTCGCTTCTTCACTGTGTCCATCATCGCGGCGCTAATTCCACTAAAATTCCTAATGAATTTCCTGTATAAACTAGCCAAACCATGAAAAATCCTCACCTCAGAAACATTTCTCGGTGATGGCCAATTCTTAATCACTTCCACCTTTTCAGGATCCATCTTCAATTCATTCGCCGAAATTACAAAGCCCAAATAAATGAGCTTTGTCTTTATGAAGGAACACTTCTTCATGTTGACCAACAGCTTCTCCTGCTGCAGTCTTCTCATCACAATGGCCAAATACTTTAAATGTTCAGCCTTGGTCTTACTGAAAACCAGTATGTCGTCCAGATATACAACTACAAATTTCCCGATGAATTCCCTCAGGACTTCATTCATCAGCCTCATGAATGTGCTTGGCGCGTTCGTCAAACCAAACGGCATGACCAGCCATTCATACAAACCCTCATTTGTCTTGAATGCTGTCTTCCATTCGTCACCTTCTCTCATGCAAATCTGGTGATATCCGCTCTTGAGATCAATCTTTGAAAAGTAATTTGCCCCACTCAGGCAATCCATCAGATCATTCATTCTCAGCAGTGGAAATCTGTACTTGATGGTGATTTTATTGATCGTTCTAGAGTCTGTACACATCCTCCAGCTTCCATCCTTCTTTGGACTCAGTACCGTTGGAACAACACATGGACTCAGACTCTCTCTGACCAATCCTTTGTCCAGCAGATCCTGTACCTACCTTTTGACCTCCTCGTTTTTCTGCGGCGTCAACCTATATGTGGCTTTGTTCGGAAAACTCGCTCCTGGTATGAGGTCTATGTGGTGACTCACACTCCTCATCGGTGGCAACAAACGAGGTAGTTCGTCCACGATGATGTCAGCGAACTCTCACAGCAGTTCCTGAATCTCTTCTGGAAAGTCATCCACTCTTGTGCTAGTCAGGACAATTCTTGGTTTCCTGACCACAAAGAATTGTGGATCTTCTTTCTTCTCCATCTCATTGAGAAGTTCCTTCCCACTCATGAGAAGTATCATATTGCTCACTTCCGGCTTCACTTCTTTATCCTTTATCGGAAGCAACCTGTGTGTTCTCCCATCCTTCTCCAAGGTATATGTGTTCATCCTCCCATCATGAAAAACATTTCTGTCATATTGCCATGGTCTACCCAGCAATAGATGACATACATCCATGGGAATAACATCACACAGAGTTTTATCATTATAGCCCCCTATTTTGAATTCAACCAAGCATTGTTTAGTGACACTCACATGATGCCCTTTCTGCAGCCATGAAACTTTATATGGGCTCGGGTGATCGGTTGTTTCCATCTCTAATTTTTCCACCATCTCGGTTGAAACGAGATTGTCAGTGCTTCTGTTGTCCACGATGACCTTGCATTTACGGTCCCTGGTTGTGCAAGCTGTCCTGAACAGTCTTCTCCTCTGAGCTGCGTTCTCCACTTCTTTCTCAGGTGTTAAGAGAACTTTATGCATTCCAAACGATCTTCCGCTGTCTGCATCTTCATTCTCAGCATCACGCCTCTGTGCCTCAGTGATGTGAGCTTCTCCTCCGGCGTGTTTTTTCTTTGGACACTCAAAGGACTTGTGCCCATTCTTTCCACATGTAAAACATGTGATCACTCCTCCTCTACCTCTACCTCGACCTCTAGTACGAGGAAGAGTATTTTCATCAGCATAATCTCCTCGCTGATCAGTCTGTTGTCTTCTCTGTTCAACCTTTGGTTTTCCTCGCTGTGAGGTTCCACCTCTTTCAATCTTACCCTGAGGCTTCTTCCATTCCTCTTTGGGCTTCTGGTATTTCTCCTGGGCAACTGCCTTGCCTTCGGGCTGACTTCTGCCTCGCCCTCACTGTCCTTTCTTGCGGCTCAGCTTCTCTTTGGCCTTCAGAGCCATCTGATAATCATCCTCCACCGTCCTGATGGTAACCATGCTTAACTCATCCTGAATGTCATATCTCAAACCATTCAGGTATCTTGCCACCTTCTCATCATCGCTCTCCCGATGACCTGCTCTAATATTGAGTCTGTAAAATTATTCGGTGTACTCCTTCATCGTCATCAACTTCTGTCTCAGGTTCTGTATTCGCCTGAACAGTGTGATCTGGTAATCTCTCGGGATGAATTTCGCTTTCATCTTCGCGATCATCCTGTCCCAGCTCTTGATCTTTTGTTTTCCCTTGGAAAGTCTATCTGCCTGTAGCTCATCCCACCATAGTGCTGCATGTCCCTTCAACCGGGTGACCGCATGTCTGAATTTCTTGTCTTCTTCAATTTCCTCATAATCAAAGTAGGTGTCAAGAGCTCGAATCCAATCCAGCAACTCTTCTGCATTCAGACTTCCCTCGTAGACTGGAATATCCATTTTCGCCTTTGCACCCATTCCGGCTATGGCTTTGATCAATCGCTCGGTTGATGCGTCCTCTGCTGTGACTTCTTCTGCATGTCCAGCTTCCTCTTCAAAATATGAATCACTAAGATCCCTTGCTCCAACTCCGTGTCTCTGCGCTATCTCCATATCCTCGAGTCTTGCTCAGAGATCTCTCATTTGGCGCTCCATTTCTGGATTTCCTGCTGGTCTACCTCTTCTTCGTGCATCCCTGTCCTATGGACCAGGTGACTGCCTTTCCCTTCTAGGCGGCATGATGTCTTCTCTTCTCTACTACTGAAAGCAAAGAATTCCTGCTCTGATACCACTTGATGCAAACCTTCTCCACTCCCCCCCAGGAGAACGATCGCGATAACCAGGACCTTCTCTAACTTTGGCCTGAAGAGCATGAATGCTCCTCTAATTCCCTCTCGGGAATTCTCTACCCACAGCTTACTCCTTACTGATCTCCCTTATCTAATCGGGAAATCAGAATTCACTATCTCGTGAATTCTGTAGTCACAACCCTTTACCTTGCGATTCTCCGAACCCCGACGTGGGTCAATCGTTGACTTTCTTCCCCTTCCTATCAATATTTTCTCTATCGACGAATCGCTACTCGCGATGCCAACAAATCGAAACTCAAATCTTCGAAACCCGATATGCCGATTCTCTGATGACACCTGCCTTCGTTGCTGATGCTTGGACCCCACACACCTGTAGAGATCGGGAAATCGTAGATCGGGAATTCGCGATTTCTGTGGCACCATTTCACAGGACCTCCTAAGTCCCGAACCCCGATATGCGATGCCACCTATCAATACCACCCACTATCACCGTGGGACCCATCGCAATTCGGGACTTCGCGAATCCTCCACGATCCTTTTGACACCAAAAGTTCCGAAGTGCCAAACCCCGATCCTTCGGGATATTGCGCCACGTATCTCCACTGAGATCAACGGTCCTGATCTTCTCGAGAAATCACTAATCACGATTTCATCATATAAGAGTTCCACGACCACGGAAACCCCGATATCCCGATGAGTCGAGTCCCGATAACTCTCCTCCCTGTGCGCCCACGCTTAAACCCTATGCAACTTATCCGGAATCTGATGGCTGGCGGGATTTCGCTAATCTGTCTGGCGAATCCTAGCCGTCGACTCCTCCTTCTTGATGCTTCTTTGAAGCAACAAAGTATTCCTGCCGAGACTTGTTCTCCAAGCCTGTGCTTGCAGCTCCCACTCGAAACTCTCTTTGGCACGAACCTTCTACGTTCCCACTTGGTGAGATCACAAAGGTTCTATCCCTCTTGAGCTTATCCTCACTTTACAAGTCTTTATGAGGACTTGTTGCACGCCCTCCTTGCGACAAAACTCCAAATACGACTAAGTATTGGAACTCTTCGATCCTGCGCACTCCTGCAGCAGAAATCCTTCAACTCTTTGCTCAGAATCGCAACTCTGAGTCTTCGTCCAGCCTGTGCACGACTTGCACAGCTCTGGTGTCAAATCTGCACTTCTGAGATGAATAGAAACAACAACTTGCTCTAATTGAACCCTACAGTCACACACTCTTTGCGGACAGATTCAACTGCTCTCCTTGCAGGAATTCTCTGGCTCACTTAGAGAAACAATTGAAACTTATTCACTCATTCTCTCAGACTTCAAATCAACCATGAAATCACATACACAGCATATAAAAGCAAGTGCATAACAGGAAGCAGATACTCATGTGCATAACATCAACAATACACAGAGAATAACACAACCATGGAATTGAATCAAAGCTTTTCTATTAATTCAATATCTGTACATGGTGGTTCTGCTCACAATTTCTCTGCTCTGCTCTCTTCTTGCTCCCGTTTCTCATATGTTACAATGTACAAAGGAGGGTGTCTATATCCCGTTTCCCTATCGAATTCTAAAGCTATCAAATCTACAATAAATTTCCTATCTACCAACATTAAATCTATTAAATGCCTCAACTACCTAAGGGCGAGAGCTTAAAGGCTCAAGGTCCCTTTTACAATACGAGTGCGCTTCTTTATGAATGACTTCATTAAAGAGCGGCGCAACAATTTTCAAGTATTTCAAAATGTGTGCTGGCGTTGTCCAGCTGTCCTTTCTGGTCCATGCACTGACTCGCTTGATGAGTGAGCGATGCTCCTGCATCAACCCTTTCTTGTTGAATAGGGAAAAGAGGCACTTGAAATCTCTTATCCTAGAGATTTCTAGTCTTAATTATGCAAAAGTAGGGGCCAAGATGATGAACTTGGAAGAGAATGAAGTTGATGTGCCCAGTGCCACTGTAAAGGGCCCTGATTATAGATTGGGGCTAAAAATTTCCTCCCCATTCTCAAAGAGATATTCAATAAGCCTCCTTGAGGCAAATAAGAGGAGGTGTAGGTATGTGATTTATAACAGAATTGATGCCAGTTCATATTATGTCTACAAGAAATAGAAGGATGGTATATTGTAGAAAGTCGAGCGGCCCAGAGAAGAGGAGATGTGAGGCTGAACACTTAGGAAGTGGCAGAGGATCGAGTCCATGTGCTATATTATGAGAGGCATCGAAGAATTATTTACTTCGCAAAGAAAAACCTATCCAAACCTTTAATTGTGGAAGTTTGTGTATGTACTTTGTTGATTAAATTGTTTCTCTTTGCATTTTTACATAACAACCACACATGTGTGTTTTCAATGGCATTGGTGCGCTATAAACAATATAGCACAAATGTTGTTAATTTTGAAATCATGTTGTTATTGTTGTTTAAGCAATAAAATGTATCAAAGTATTCTAATAATTTGTTTGTTTTTAAATTAAAGTCAATATGTATCACTCATTAGAATTTAGAGTTTCCATATAATGTTTAACTTTAGTTTTATGATATCGTTTTCTTTGGATTCTAATTGCGAAAATTTATAACTATTAATGCCATCTAATGTTTAATTCTTCTTCAAGGTGAATTGGTTAATTATCAACAAGATAAAATATGTTTATTAAAGATGTTTACAAAGAAAAAATACTTTTATGAAATGTTATTTTCTCATTCATTTTATTGACAAAATTATAATAATTGTTCATAATTACATTCATAATTGTTATATTTGTGTGTAGTGATGCTACAAATATCTTCCATATTGGGATGTTCTTATTTTTTCAAATATTATATTGGGATAGCTTATGCCAAGTTCTAATGATTTATCTATTTTTAAATTAAATTTAAGATGTATCACACATTAGAATTTAGAGTTTCCATATAATTTTTAATTTAGTTTTATGAAAGTGTTTACCTTGGATTGTAATTGCTAAGACTTATAACTATTAATGACATATACTGTTTAATTCTTCTACAAGGCTAATTGTTTAATTTCCAGCAAGATACAATATTTAGATTGAACATGTTTAAAAAGAAAAAAAATACTTTTATGAAATGTTATTTTCTCAATTATTTTATAGATAAAATTATAATAATAATTCGTAATTACCTTTATAATTGTTATATTTATGAGTAGTGATGGTACACATATCTTCCATATTGGGATGTTTTTTTTTTTTTTTCAAATATTATATCGGGATCACTTATGTCAAGTCTCATATTAGACTATAAAATGCTCCTCACTTTACATTAGTGATAAGAAAAATTAATAAAGGCCTTAATATAATCAACATTCCTTTTTTTTTTGTAGGAGAAAATGTAAATTTAAAAAAAATGTTTGTGTTAGAATTTTATTGCAAAAACAAAGAAATGTATTTTTAAATTATGATACATGTTACATGAAAAATATTAAAATAATAGGAAACAATACCATTTTTATAAAAAAAATTATATATATTTGGAATTAATAAAAGTATATCTATAAATGCATGGAATTCATCAAATAATAACATTTATATTAAAATATATATTTTGAATACATAGAAATATATCTATAAATGCATGCAATTTCATCAAAGATGAGTTTATGTAAACTATTTAAAAATATTGTCAAAATGAAACACAATGACAAATGATTTGAAAATGATGAATTTAATTAATTGTTTTATGCAATCCAACCCACCAGCATGTTTTTTAGGAAAAAAAAAAATTGAAGTAAAATCGTTATATAACATGAATATATGATACTTTCCCTCCTAAACAATTTGATTTTACATAATGTGCATGCATTCTATGAAGGA
>ML778208.1:909468-928352 GCA_009831015.1 Picea engelmannii
AATGACACAACAAATATATAAAATTTTCATTTATTAATGCAAACATAATCTAAACACAGTATTTTTATCGTGGAACCCAATTGGGAAAAACCACAAACTCTTTTCTATTAACTACAAAATTTGTTTTACATGTTACATAGAAAGAATATGTACTTCCCTTTTGATCAACTTCAACTAAACAGGATGCACCCACACCCTAGTTTACCAACACCAACTGGTAGGAGGCTACGACCCCCCTATTTAGTCAGCTACAATTGACAAGGAAGCACCAACTCCCTCTGTAGGAAACAACCTACCCTTGCACCACCCAAACACCCTCAATGCATAGTAATTAGATTTTCTTCATGGAAACTGCTTCATCTTTTGATCTTCTAATATGGATTGCAGAGACACATTCTTCTCAACACTCTTCTATGATTATGTACTCTTAAAATGGTGTGAGTGTGACACATATATGTATCTTTATTTCGACCATTGTGCCTCTTCAATTAATCAATTGTAATTATTGTTTTTTTATTTTACCGTGAGGGTTTTTCATAAATTGATCACAGTCATGGATCAACTTAATCCTTTATGCTCGATCCTGAATCTTTGTTATATTTAAAGAGGCCAGATTCCATGGAGGTGCTTCCTTCAAAACATCACATATGACCGTGCATTACAGAACCACGGGCTTTAGAAACTATAGCGACATATTATAATATTCCTCTAAAACTTTTATAGCATATGACCAATGATGGTGATATTACATTAGGCGAGATGATCCCTTGAGCATTTAATGATTTCAATGGTTATGATTCGATCTACTAATGAGATGGACGGTTGATGAGATTTCGACACTTTTCCCTTCGGGTCTTCGTGACTTCCAACATTTCAAAACTCCCGAAAACAATATCGACGAAACAATCGGACAACTAATGGGATTTTGGTACTTTTCCCTTTAGATCTTCTTAACTTCCAACATTTCAAAACTCCTGAAGATAAAACCCTCCTGACGTAACTTTCTTACGACACTTGATGATGGGTCACGAGCTGAGTAGCTGCCATGTGTCACTCAAATTCGTGATTTTCACATACCTGAAATGTTGATTTCAATTTGACACTTGTTGTTCTTTAACTTTGTCACTATGTACTTGCTGACGTGGTCTTCTAATGTGGTATGCCAGATGTCCTTCTCGAATCAATAGTCCTTTTTCTCCCTTTGATCAACGACTTTGATCAAATCGCGACTTTGTGTATCGGGTGTTTGAACATGAGCCAACCCTGACTCTTCCAACTCCCGACATCTGAAATAATCTAGATCAACGAACCACAACCTTTTGTGATCCAACGGTCCAGATCTTATCGTGAATTCATGTTTTGCGAGTTCCTAGAGCTCTCACCTTTGAATTTTCCATTTCGTGAGTCATCAAAATGTTGATCTCTCGCCATGTGTCCTTTGGATCAAACAATTCCGATCGGGATCTAGGATCGATGGCTCAATCCATATGCGATGCAACTTTGCTAGATTATGTTGTCCTTCCACTTGAACACGATCTGATGGTCATGATATTACAATGGTCCTTAAGCCCATGGTCATTCACATGACCGATGCATGTTATTTTAGATGATCAACATGGTCAATCTCTTGATCAGACGACTGCTAAGGATTTTTACTTTGATCGAATGACTGATGAGATTATGCTTTTCCTTCCAAGTTTTGATCTCTTTGTTTGCTAACCCTCCTGAGATTTTATCATGGGATTGTTGATCCTATCGTGATCAACAATAATCATGAATTTATTCAGCTTTAAGGTGATGCATTTTTGTAGATTCTTTTTCTTTCTGAGATTAACCTTGTTGCTCTTCTTACTATGACTATTGACATCAATGACAACACATGAATGACAATTTTTCCAACAATCTCCCCCTTTGTCATTGAGGGAAACACACCAACTTCATACACAATCTCCCCCTTTGTCATTGAGGGAATCACACCAACTTCATACACAATCTCCCCCTGTGGTGAAGCTTCTGTCCTTTGAAGTTATTCTCCCCCTTTGGCATCAATGGAAAAGGGTTTCTTCTCCTATGATCTATCTATATAAATACTCTTTATTATAAATATTATTATTATTATTATTATTATTTTATATTTTGGCACTTGGTATATCCTCCTGCAATCACACTTTTCATGTCATAATTGGATGACTCATTCTGACTTTGATTGCTATCTCCCCTTGAATAGGTTCCAACTGATGCATTATTTTCTTGAGATATTTTAGGTAGGAGGAAAGATTACTCCCAATTTTTCCAGAGATATTCAAATACATCTCTACTTAAGGGTTTTGTAAAAATATCTACCACCTGTTCTTGTGTTGGAACACATTCCAATTTAATGTTATTATTTTTATCCTGATCTCTTATATAGTGGTACTTTATGGGAATTTGTTTCCATTTTGAGTGTTGGACAGGGTTCTTAGAGAGACTTATCATGCTTGTATTATCACAGTGGATAGTTGTGGGTTATTCAAATACTATTTTGATGTCTTGTAGAGTTTGTTTCATCCATTCCAGTTGTGTGCAACATTATTTTGCTGCAATATACTCAGCTTCAGTGCTAGAAAAAGAAATTGAGGATTGTTTCTTTCTTATCCAAGAAACCAGTGATTCTCCCAAAAAGAATGCTCCTCCACTTGTACTTTTTTCGTCATCTACACTTCCTACCCAATCAACATCTGAATAGGTTTTTAATGTGAATGAGTTCTTTCTAGGGTACCACAAACCAAAATCTAGGGTTCCTTTTAAATATCTAAAGATTTTTTTTACATCTTGAACATGGCTCTCCTTTGGTGCTACTTGGAATCTAGCCACCATCCCCACAGCTTGCTTGACATCATGTATGGAAGATATTACATAGAACAAACTGCCAATCATTGATTTGTAATGTTTTGGATCTAAATCTTTGGACTCATCATCCTTTCTTAGTTTTCATCCAACTTTCATAGGTGTATTAACAGGTTTACAATCTTCTAACTGGAATATTTCAAGCATATCTTTAACATAATTAGAATTATGGTTAAATACTCCTCTTTTGGATTGTATTATTTGTAATCCAAGGAATAAATTCAGTTCCCCGAGCAAAGACATTTCAAATTTTTGGTGCATCACCCTAGCAAAGTCCTTACTCATTTTTTCATCATCACTACCAAATATAATATCATCAACATACACTTCCACAATGATCATATTATTACCATCAATTTTGCAATAAAGATTGTTGTCTGTTGATCCCCTTTTGAGGCCTTGTTTTTGTAAATAAGAGTTTAGCCTCGCATACCATGATTTGGGTGCTTCTTTTAGTCCATAGAGTGATTTATTTAATTTGCAGACATAGTCTCCTTTGTTTCTTAATTTAAACCCTTCTGGTTGCTCAATATAGACTTCCTCTTCTAGGTTTCCATTTAGAAATGTTGACTTGACATCCATTTGGTACACTTTAAATTTTTTGTAACTGGAGAAAGTTAAGAACATCCTAATTGCCTCTAATCTGGCCACAGGTGTAAATGTTTCTTCATAGTCTAGTCCTTCCACCTAAGCATACTCTTTACATACTAATATGGCTTTGTTACTGATTAATTGCCCATCTTCATTCATTTTATTTTTATATACCCATTTAGTTCCAATGACATTTTTATTTTTTGGTCTTAGAACTAGTTCCCAAGTTTGATTTTTTTCAATTTGATCCAATTATTCATTCATAAATTTGATCCAATTCTCATTTTTACATGCCTCTTTGATTGAGATAGGCTCAACATGTGACAACAAAACTATTTATGTTTGATACAATAGTTGTATTCTTGTGTGCACTCCATCATTCATATCTCCAATAATCATTTATTCAGGATGATTCTTTTGAATAATTCTTGAGGGTGTCTTTGTATCTCTTCTTGGGAATTGTTCTCTTATCTCTCTATCTTGACTATCTTCTTATCTTTCACTAGTATCCATATCGTCTTCTTCCCTTTCTTTTTCATTCTCTTCTACTTCTTCTAGTTGAGTGTCGAATGTCTCATCATCATCTTCATCTTCATTTTTAGGTATGGTCTCTTGATTTTTTATCTTTATTGTTTTTAGGTCTTCCACCTTCACATGCACAGTCTCAACAATATTATGTGATCTAATATTGTAGCATCTATATGTCTTTTTGTTTGAAGCATATCCAAGAAAAATACCTTCATCAGATCTGGCATCAAATTTTCCAAGACTTTCATCTAGTCTTTTGATGTAACATTTACTTCCAAATACCTTGAAGTATTTTACTGATGGAGCTCTTCCAAACCATAGTTCATAAGGAGTCTTATCATTGTTAACCCTGAGATGATATTTCTTCAATATGTATACTGTTGTGCTTACAGCTTCCCTCCAATATCCATCTAACAATTTTTCTTCATTGAGCATAGTCCTTGCAGCTTCTTGAATTGTTCTATTCTTTCTCTCAACAATCCTGTTTGGCTGAGCTGTTTTGGCAACAAAGAATTGTCTTTTTATTCCTTGGGTTTCATAGAAGACATCAAACTCTTTTGAAGTGAATTCAACACCATTGTTTGATCTAAGACATTTGATTTTTGTCTCCTTTTCATTTTCAACAAGGTTTTTAAAGACTTTGAATTTTTTGAGTGCTTCTGATTTTTCTTTTAGAAAACATATCAAACCCATTCTAGTAAAGTCGTCAATGAAAAACATAAAGTAAGACTCTCCTTTCAAACTTTTGGTACTCGTAGGTCCACATAGGTCTATGTGAAGAAGCTCTAAAGGTTTATAGGTTGTGTATTCTTTTGCCTTGAACCTTATTCTAGTTTGCTTCCCTAGTTGATAGTGTCTACACATAGCATTTGAGGGTTTTATGATTTTTGGAAAGCTTCTTATTGCACCAAGGTTGCTTAATTTCATAAGATTGTTAAATTTAATATGCCCCAACCTTCTATTCCATAGCCAACTTTAATCTACTGATGTTATATGACACTCCTCATTAAATTTTGCATCTAGTATATAAACATTTTCAGGAGTTTTGGGAGAAGTACCAACTAATTTTCCTATGTCTTCTCTCCTATTCTCACATTTTTAAGAATCAAAGATGCAGAAGTGTCCCTGATCAAAGGTTTGACTGACACTCAATAAAATATGCTTTAGTTTTTCAACAAGTAGCACATTTGTATCTTTGTCTTTTCCCAAGATCACAGTACCTTTCCCAAGTATGTTACTTGAAGCATTATCACCAAATGTAACTTTACCTTTTTGTTTCTTTAAGTCTAGAAACTTTTCCTTGTTACGTGTCATATTTTTAGAGAATCCACTGTCAACATAGCCCAGATCCTTTTTATCTTGTGCTTTCAGGGAAATAAGACATTTCCTTTTTTATTTTTTTTCTCTCCAAAGTTTCTTTTGTTCTCTAATGAACTTTGGTTTTTCTGAGACTTCCATTAATCTGCAATTAATGGACTTATGTCCATGGCTATGACATCTAAAGTATTGTAAGTCCCCTTCTTGTAGAGGTGAAAAGGAGTTATAGTTTCTACTTTTAACTCAAATTGTTGCTTTTTTATCCTTAAGGATATAGTTTTTAACCTTCATATTTTTCTTTCTATATGCTCTACAATTTATAGCTTTATGTCTGAAATTAGAGCATTGTTGGGCCCCAACAACTCCCCCTAAATTTTTACAAAATTTAAAGGGCCCCCATTATAATCTTGATAATTATAATGAGCTACAAAATCAACCTTTTCAAACAATTCCATACCTTGGCTTGCCCTGAGACAAACTTAAGACATTCACTATAGTATGAGACATTCATTACAAGAGTATATGTCAAAATTTAGAAACGAGCATAAAAATCTCAATTTAAACAAAAACGTTATTTTTTATCAAATGTTTACTTTCGTTTAAATTATGATTATGTGTTCTTTCTTTTGCTCATTAGCAAGTTTGACTATTTTGAATAATGTGTTCAATACTTCATCAAATAATATCTTGGTTTGTTTCTCATTTTCATGAAATCATTTGGTGATATTAATTAATTAAATTCTTTTTTCATTCTGCATCTCATTTCAAAATAATAATAATAAAAGAATTATCTATCATTTGTTTGATTTTGTAAAAAACTAAAATTAATATTTTTTCTCCATTAACTTGAAGCTTCTAGATCATATTTGAAACCAAATTATAAACAATGTTTGTTTATAAGTTATAGTTAGTTTAAATTCATTTTTTATTTTTCTAGATTTTGTTTTATTCACAATTTTTAGGTTATTAGTTTAGGTTTCTTTTTGTTTCATAGGTTTCTATCATCAAATATTTGATACGGATCTGATAATGGCTTTATTTTATTATCCAAATAAGTTCAAGATGATTGATCCAAAAATAATTTTGGATTGCTACAAATAATTTTATGAGCAACAAGAGATAAAATTTGGAAAGGTGTCAAGATCAGACAGACGATTTTGTAGAAATGATTCTAGCCAAACCGTGAAGAATTTGAAGAAATGGTTGAAAACCCAAAACCCAAATGGACCCATTTACCTTCTGCATAGAGATTTTCCCAAAACAATGCACGATTTGAGAGATAGTGATGTATTTTTACGAGACAAATTTCAGGTGGCGAAAATTAATAGTGACACCCAGACTGTTCATTCACTGTATAAATATATGAGAAAGTTCAGAGCCAAGCAGATCCAAGAATGGAAGAGGAGGATTTTAATTATTTCTCTTTTGTATATTATTTATTTTGTAAACTTTTTATTTCTTTTCAAATGGAGTAATGGATGGATGGCATCTTTGGGAGAATAGACGAGTATTTTCAAAGAAGAATATGGAATTCCAGGTTTCTTAATGGCTTTTGTCCTGTGAGTAAAATGGTTTTATTTTCATTATAAAATCTTTATATTCTTTGAATAATTGATTATGCATTGATTTAAATAGCTTTAGTCTTTTTTATCAATACATGGTTAATTATTATAATTTATGTATTAATTTTTCCAATCTTTAAAGTCTATTATCGAAAAAAAATCTTCTAGGACTACATAATAGACAAGTGATTCCAAAAACTTGATAGAACGACATATATGCATTTTGTATTTAGCATTTTGTTTATAATGTTGTTATTTATTTATTTTTAATCATGTTACATGTGCAGGTATGATATCTTTAGATTAAATGATCTTTGATGTCTAGGAGGTTTTATTTATAAATACCATCTATCATTTTCTTCATCAAAATACAAATGCTCTGATTATATCTTCGATTTAAATAATGGGATTTATCTTTGAGTTTTAAATTGAATGATAAAATGAATAGATTGCTTCCAGATTTATCTTGTTGTAATCATGTATAATTATGAGATCACAAGTTTAAGTTTTTGTTTCATTTTCTGTCATTAAAACCTAAGCTGCCAATACATGTGCTAAATTTATTTAGAACAATCATAAGGTTCATTGCAAATTTCTCTCTTGGACATGGCAGTTGGATGTTCACCACTCATGCAGATGCTTGGATACACCTCACTAATTCACTGACAAGATAGCTTCTTTGTATTTTTCTGTAATTTACATATCATTGAAACTAGAATGTATGGTTCAACTTTGACTATCCACATGTTCATGTTTCATTAACTTTTTTTTGGAAAATTCGTCAAATTTATAAAAGAAAAACAATAAATATTTTTATGTGCTTTCTTTATCTGCTTCCTAGAAGCAATCATTTTTCACATTAATTTTCATAAGTTTCAATTAAAACTTGTAGCTTGTAAATCATGTAAATAAATGAGACTTGTATACCTTCTGCTTAAATACAACTACTACAGTTACATTAGAATATATGTACATATATATATATAGTGTTTAGTAATTAGTTAGTTATTTCTCTCTTTTATTCATTTCTTTTAGGATTCTTAGATTGGCTAATAGAGTCATTAAACCTATCAGAATGAGTTACACCAAATGGCTTGGATTATTTAGACAACCCCGGACCAGACTCGCTCTTCCAGTTGATGGATGATCAACTTCCGCCATCAAGAAATGGCGCTAGAAGGAGGGCTGAGTAAATTTAATGATTAAATGTTTCACCCCTTAGCCTTTCATAATTCCAGATTTATAAATCCTTCTTTTGTGTCATCTTGAAATGCACTAGAAGGCAGTCCAGACGGACAAGCTAGCCTTATAGGAGTCTTTGTTTTGAATTTAATTAATTTCCCATGGCTCCCCAAATCACTGTGTTGGAACATGGTTTCCACTTCTCATTACCTGATATTCCCAACGATATAGTCTCTCACTTGTGAAAACTCACCTTTGATGGGTGGGGGATGTATCTGCAAAAGACCATCTTAACAAGTTTTGGTGTAAATGCATCAAGCATGACATTTCTAATTTAAAGGTTTTATGCAGATTGTTTGCTTTTACTTTCAGGGGTCGGATTAAACATTGGTTTGAGTCTTTTCCATCATATCACATTTTTTATTGGTTTCAGATTGTAGATGAATTTTTAGATGCTTTTAAAATCTATGATTACAATCAATTATGTGAATAATTTCAGACTTTGCTAATCAATGACGATTCATCTTCAAAAGGCTTTTCGACAAGAATCCATCATGTTCTTTATAAATTTAATCTTGGTGACATGTCATTTGTATTAAATCTCCTCTATGATGCTTGCATCCAGTCATATTCGATCACAAATGATGAAGAAGTTACAAATACTATTACTCAATTGCAAGAAGAATTGTGTTCACAAGATGAGAGGGATCCATCTGAAAATGTTGAACAAGCAAGGGGGGTAAAATCTATTGAAAATGTTCTTACTGAAAATCAAATTGGTTTTTCCTCTAAATCATTGTATTTTCAGTCCTCGACCATCGTGGAAGAAGATTCGATGTTGGGTCAAGGTGAATGTCCTCGTTCTCCTAACTCTTGTTCTAATCAGTGTTTAAATTCGGTTATTGAAGAAGACTTAGGTGATGAAAATGATCTTAAGCATTCTAACATTCCAATGAAACTGATTAGAGATGTAGATCTGCAATTGGAATAAGAAACCTTAAACCCTCAGCTACAAATTGTATCTTATCAACATGAAAGATCAGATGTTTTTCATGAAAGTTTTGAATTGTCTATCCTACAAGAGGAAAATTGAGATGATCATATTATGTTGAAGAATTTATCACCAAAACATCGTGAAAGTTTTAAGGAAAATGAAGAGGAACATCTTGAGAATACCATTGTTAAATATCATAGATCAATGACGCAGACGTCACTAGGGCACGCCCACGACCACCAGGACCTTCTTGTTCACTGGACTGAAGAACTGAGTTGTTCTTCAACTTCCTATCGGAAGTTCTTAGTACCCACAGAATTCTCAACTTATGATCTCCCTTGAGTAAATCGGGAAATCAGACCTTGTGTTGTAGCAAGTCCTGTACTCGGGTCGCCCTAAACTCCGAAACCCGATGAATATTCCTTTCACGCCTTTCTCTGTCCTGATCGGGGATTTCCCCGTCAGAAAATCGGTAAACACACAGTCGTGTGTCACTACGCCCACAATTCTCTGATCCCCGAACTCTGATGCCACCTGTCCTCTACACTGTCACCTGGACCCCACATTTTTCCATTAAATCAGGAAATCGTGTTTTGGGAATTCGCGATTCTTGTGGCACCGTTTCGCAGGACCTACCAAGTCCCGAACTCCGATATGCGATGCCACCTGTCAATACCAAACGCTATCACTGTGTGACCCGTCACAAATCGGAGTTTCACGAATCCTCTATGATTCTATCGATGCCAATAATTCCAAAGTGCCGAACCCCGACTCTCCGGGATCTCGCGCCACGTATCCCTGCCGAGATCAACGACCCTGATCTTCTCGGGGAATCGCTAATCGCGATTTTGTTCTATACGAATCCCACGACCATGGAAACACCGATATGCCGAACTCTGAATCTTCGGGGTCTTCTCTGCTCCTCCAGGATTAAGATCCGCGCAACTTCCCCGAGATCTGATAGCTGACGGGATTTTTGCCAATATTTCTTTGAACCTTGATCGTTGGCTCCTTCTCCTTGAGGATTTCTTGAAAATGACCAAGTGCTTCTTTCGAGACTTGTTCTCCAAGCCTGAGGTTATAGCTCCTACTCGAAACCTTCTTCGGCACAACCTTTTTCACTCCCTTTCAATGATAGCACAAGGCTTCCATCCCTCCTGAGCTTATTCACTCTGACTCCTTCAGAGGAACATATGCGCACTCCTTGGACTTGGCGTTCAACGTTGTCCAAGTGTTGAATCTTTCAGACTCTGCGCACTTACTGCAGCACCAATCCTCAATGTACTTGCTCAGAATTGCAACTCTGATTCTTTGTCCTGCCTGCGCACCCTTTGCACGGGTCCGGTGTCGAAATTGCACTCCTAAGAACTTAGAACAGAAGTTACCTCTATCTGAACCCTGTAGTCACGCACTCTTTGCGGACAAATTCTACTGCACTCTTTGCAGGAATCTCTTGGCTCAGAATAGAGAAACAATTGAAACTAATTCTCTCTCAGACTTCAAGTTAAAACCATGAAACCACATACACAGCATATCTAAAGCAAATGCATAACCAGAAACAAACATTCATGAGCACATAAACAATATACACAGAGAAAACAACACCAGACATGAATTTGAATCAAAGACTCTCTTCTATTAACTCAAATCTGTACATGAGTGTTCTTCACAATTTCTCTACTTGCTCTTCTCTTCTGAATGCTGCTTATTTTTCAATGATACAAAGGAGGGTGTCTATATCCATTTTCCCTCTCGAAATCAGAAACTGTCTAATCTGGAAATAAAATCCTATCTACATGCATTACTTCTATTAAACGCCTTCCTATCTATTTCAGACTAGAGCGTAAGGATCGAGGTCTGATATAATACAACAAAAGGTGATTTCATAAATGCCTCATTTATACATTGGCGCGTCCTTTTGAATGAGAATTCAAAAACTTTCGGCTGGCTTATCCAGCTGTTCATTTCTTTTCATGCTGGCTCGCTTGTCTTGGCAATGCTCCTCGATGAGTTGGTGATGCTCCTGCATCATAGAAATGCTCCTCGATGAGTTGGCGATGCTCCTGCATCATACTCCTTGGCTTGAAAACTTTCATGGGCTCCTGTCCATGAGCTCCTGCACGGTCTGTCCATGCTTATGTATCTCTGCTTTGCTTTTCCAGCTAGCATCTTCTACTGGGTGATTCTTCCACTTGACCAGGTACTCGAAGTACTGCTTTCGTCTGGTTTTCTTACCCGTTCGCTTGTCCAGTATGCACTCCATCTGCGGCTTCTATGCAACTGGTAATTTCTTTGTCCACTCAACCACTGGTTTCTCAGTTCCAGTTTCTGCTTCTCCAGCCTTGTATGGATATAAATCCGAAACATTAAATATCAGAGATATCCCGATGCCATCCGACAACTCAATCTCATAAGCATTCTCTCCAAATTTCTTCAGGACCCTGCATGGCCCAATTTTCTTCATCTTTAATTTGTTATATGTTCCCCTTGGGAACCTTTCCTTTCTCAAGTGTGCCAGAACCAGATCACTGACTTCGAACTGAAGTTGTCTTCGATGCTGATCGGCTCTGCGCTTATATTCCTGATTTGAATCAATCAACTGCTTCTTCACCTTGCTGTGAAGTTCCTTCATCGCCTCAACGAATTCTTCTGCACTCGCACTGCTAGTCGCAGCCGATTCTGACTCCCTGAGTTCAGAAACTCCCCTCGGTTGTGTCCCATACACAATCTGAAATGGGCTTTTGCCTGTACTTCGATTCACTGAATCATTGTATGCAAACTCTGCCTATGGAAATATGTTGTCCCAGCTGCTATGGTTCTCTGTCACCAGGCTTCTCAACAAGTCTCCCAAACTCCTATTGACCACCTCTATTTGTCCGACTATCTGTGGATGATAAGCTGAACTAAACGCCAAGTTAGTTCCTATCTTCTTCCATAGCGTCCTCCAAAAATGACCTATGAATTTTGTATCCCTGTCCGAGACTATGCTTCTTGGCAATCCATGAAGTCTAACAATCTCTTTGAAAAACAAGTTTGCGATGTGGGTCGCATCACTGGTCTTTTGGCATGGAATGAAATGTGCCATCTTAGAAAACCTGTCCACCACCACAAAGATGGAATCAACCCCTCTCTGCGTCCTCGACAATCCTAGTACAAAGTCCATTCTTATTGCCTCCCATGGCCTCTCTGGTATGGGCAATGGCTGATAAAACCCTGCATTTTGCTTTCGGCCCTTCGAATGTTGACAAATTCGACACCTGTCAACAAACCTTTTGACATATGCTCGCATGCTTGGCCAAAAATACGATTTCCTCAGCTTTGCGAATGTTTTTTCGTGGCCAAAATGTCCTACTAAGCCCCCGCTGTGTTTTTCCTTTAGCAAATTCTCCCTCATGGAGCAATTCAGAATGCACATTTGATTGCCTCTGAACAACAATCCCTCCTGGATCATGTAGTCTATCCAAGGAATCCGATCCCTGAGAACTGAATTCTCAGCTGCTTCATACGCTTCTCCGAAATCTGCATCTCCTGTGTACATGTCCCTCAGATTTTCAAAACCCAATGTTTTGACCCGAAACTCCTGCAACAACAAGCATTTCCTGCTCAAAGCATCAGCCACTTTGTTAGCAGTCCCTGAAATGTGTTTAATTACAAATGTAAAATTCTGCATATATTCTACCCATTTAGCATGTTTCTGATTCAACTTATCCTGTTGACTCACAAACTGCAATGCATGATTATCGTTGTACAATACAAATTCTTTTGGGATCAAGTAATGCCTCGACTTCTTTAATGCCTGGATGATAGCATAAAATTCCTTATCATACGTGGAGTATTTCATCTTTGCTTCATCCAGTTTCTCACTGAAATAGGCAACTGGTGTGTCCTCTTGACTTAGGACCGCTCCTATGGCGTATCCGCTTGCATCACATTTCACCTGAAATGTCTTCGTGAAATCTGGCAATACCAACACCGGTTGCTCGGTGATCTTCCGTTTCAATAGATTGAATCTCTTTTCAGCTTCTGCTGTCCAGTGAAAAGTCTTGTGCCGCTTCTTCATTGTGTCCATCATCGCTGCGCTAATTCCACTGAAATTCCTAATGAATTTTCGGTAGAAACTAGCCAAACCATGGAAACTCCTCACCTCGAAAACATTTCTCAGTGATGGCCAATTCTTAATCACTTCCACTTTTTCTGGATCCATCTTCAACTCATTTGCCGAAATAACAAAACCCAAATAGATGAGCTCTGTCTTCATAAATGAGGACTTCTTCATGTTAATCAACAGCTTCTCCTGCTGTAGCTTTCTCATCACAATGGACAAATGTTTCAAATGTTTAGCCTTTGTCTTACTGTAGATCAATATATCATCCAGATATACGACTACAAATTTCCCGATGAATTCCCTCAGGACCTCATTCATCAGTCTCATGAACGTGCTCGACGCATTTGTCAAACCAAACAACATGACCAACCATTCGTACAAACCTTCGTTTGTTTTGAATGTTGTCTTCCATTCATCACCTTCCCTCATACGAATATGGTGATATCCTCTCTTCAGATCAATCTTTGAAAAATAATTTTCCCCACTCAGGCAATCCATCAGATCGTCCATTCTCGGTAGTGGAAACCTGTACCTGATGGTAATTTTTTTGATTGCTCTTGAGTCTGTACACATTCTCCAGCCTCCATCTTTCTTCAGACTAAGCACAGTTGGAACAGCGCATGGACTCAGACTTTCTCTGACCAGTCCCTTGTCCAACAACTCTTGGACCTTGTTTTTGACCTCCTCATTTTCTTGTGGCATCAATCTGTACACAGCCTTGTTTGGGAAACTGCTTCCTGGTACACGATCAATGTGATGACTCACACTCCTCATCGGTGGTAACGAATGAGGTAATTCATCCACGATGATATCAGCGAACTCTTCTAGCAGTTCCTGAATCTCAACTGGTAGGTCATCCACTCTCGTGCTAGTCAGGACAATTCTTGGTTTCCTGACCACAAAGAATTGTGGATCTTCCTTCTTCTCCATCTCTGTGAGAAGTTCTTTCCCACTCATGAGAAGTATTGTGTTGTTTACTTCCGGTTTCACCTCCTTATACTTTATCGGAAGTAATCTATGGGCTCTCCCATCCTTCTCTAAAGTATATGTGTTCATTCTCCCATCATGAACCACATTTTTGTCATATTGCCATGGTCTACCCAACAATAAATGACATACATCCATGGGAATAACATCACACAGAATTCAATCATTATATCCCCCAATTTTGAATTCAACCAAGCATTGTTTAGTGACACTCACATGGTGTCCTTTTTGTAGCCACGAAACCTTGTACGGACTGGGATGATCAGTTGTCTCCAGTGCTAGCTTCTCCACCATCTCGGTTGAAATGAGATTATCAGTGCTTCCGCTGTCCACTATGACCTTGCATTTCCTGTCCTTGGTTGTGCAAGTTGTTCTGAACAGTCTGGTCCGCTGCACTGAGATTTCCACCTCCTTTTCAGGTGTTAAAAGGACCTTATGCATCCCAAGCGATCTTCCGCTATCTGCATCTTTTAACTCATCATCATGCCTCTGCGCTTCGGCGATGTGAGCTTCTCCACCATCCTTTTTCTGGTCTGGACAGTCAACTACCTTGTGTCCATCTGTGCCACATGTGAAACATGTGATGATTCCACCTCGGCCTCTTACCCTACCTCTGGTATGAGGAAAAGTGTTTGCATCAGCATAATCTCCTCTCTGTTCGTTATGCTGTCTCCTCGGCTCAGCATATGGTTGCCTCTGTTGTGAGGTTCCACCCCTTTCTACTTTACCTTGAGGTTTCTTCCATTCCTCCTTGGTTTTTTGGTATTCCTCTTGGGCAACTTCCTTACCCCTCGATTGATTCCTACCTCTCCCTCACTGACTATTCTTATGGCTCATCTTTTCCTCGGCTTTCAGAGCCATGTGGTAAGCATCCTCAACCTTTCTAATGGTTGTCAGGATTAATTCGTCCTGAATGTCGTATCTCAACCCATTCAGGTATCTGGCAACCTTCTCATCATCGCTCTCCCGATGACCTGCTCGGATATTGAGCTTGTAGAATTCTTTGGTGTACTCCTTCACCGTCATCAACTTCTGCCTCAGGTTCTTCATTCGCCTGAACAGTGTGATCTGATAATCCCTAGGGATGAATTTTGCCTTCATCTTAGCAATCATTCGATCCCAGCTTTTAATCTTCGTTTTGCCTTTGGAACGTCTATCTGCCTGTAGCTCGTCCCACCACAATGCTGCATGTCCTTTCAACTTAGTGACAGCATGCCTTACCTTTTTATCCTCTTCAATATCTTCATAATCGAAGTAGGTGTCAAGAGCCCTGATCCAGTCCAATAGCTCTTCTGCATCCAGACTTCCTTCATAGATGGGAATGTCCATTTTGGTCTTTGAACTCATCCAAGCGATAGCCTTAATCAGTCACTCGTTGGCTGCATCTTTAGCTGCAACTTCTCCTTGTGGTTCAGCTTCAACCTCATTGTCCGAATCACTAAGATCCCCGGCACCAGCTGTGCGTCTCTGAGCTGTTTCCATCTCTTCGAGTCTTGCTCTGAGATCCCATATCTGCCTTTCCATCTCTAGATTTCCTTCCAGCCTACCTCTTCTCCTCACCTCATGGTCTTCTGGGTCAGGTGACTATCTCTCCCTTCTGGGCGGCATGACGAATTCTTCTCTTCTTCTCTACTACAGAAAATAGAGTATTTATCCCGCTCTGATACCACTCTGACGCAGACGTCACCAGGGCACGCACGCGACCACCAGGACCTTCTTGTTCACTGGCCCGAAGAACTGAGTTGTTATTCAACTTCCTATCGGAAGTTCTTAGTACCCACAGAATGATCTACTTATGATCTCCCTTGAGTAAATCGGGAAATCGGACCTCGCGTTGTAGCGATTCCTATACTCGGGTCGCACTAAACTCTGAAACCCAATGAATATTCCTTTCATTCCTTTCTCTATCCTTATCGGGGATTTCCCCGTCGAAAAATTGGTAAACACACAGTCGTGTGTCACTACGCCCACAATTCTCCGATCCCCGAACTCTGATGCCACCTTTCCTCTACACTGTCACCTGGACGCCATGCTTTTCCGTTAAATCGAGAAATCGTGTTTCGGGAATTCACGATTCCTGTGGCACCATTTCGCAGGACCTACCAAGTCCCAAACTTCGATACGTGATGCCACCTGTCAATACCAAACGCTATCACTGTGGGACCCGTCACAAATCGGAGTTTTACGAATCCTCTGTGATTCTCTCGATGCCAATAATTCCGAAGTGCCAAACCCTGACTCTCCAGGATCTCGCGCCATGTATCCCTGCCGAGATCAATGACCTGGATCTTCTCGGGGAATCGTTAATCGCAATTTCGTTCTAGACGAATCCCACGACCACGGAAACCCCGATATGTCGAACTCTGAATCTCCATGGTCTTCTCTTCTCCTCCAGGCTTAAGATCCGTGCAACTTCCCCGAGATCTGACGGCTGACGGGATTTTCACCAATCTTTCTTCGAACCTTGATCGTTGGCTCCTTCTCCTTCAAGATTTCTTGAAAACGACCAAGTGATTCTTCCGGGACTTGTTCTCCAAGCCTGAGTTTACAGCTCCTACTCGAAACCTTCTTCGGCACAACCTTTTGCACTCCCTTTCAATGATAGCACAACGGTTCCATCCCTCCTAAGCTTATTCACTCTGACTCCTTCAGAGGAACGTATGCGCACTCCTTGCGCTTGGCATTCAACGTTGTCCAAGTGTTGAATCTTTCAGACTCTGCGCACTTACTGTAGCAGCAGTCCTCAATGTCCTTGCTCAGAATCACAACTCTGAGCCTTTGTCCTGCCTGCGCACCCTTTGCACGGGTCCGATGTCAAAATTGCACTCCTGAGAACTTAGAATAGAAGTTACCTCTATCTGAAACCTGCAGTCACACACTCCTTGCGGACAAATTCTACTTCACTCTTTGCAGGAATCTCTTGGCTCAGAATAGAGAAACAATTGAAACTAATTCTCTCTTAGAATTCAAGTTAAAACCATGAAACCACATACACAACATATCTAAAGAAAATGCATAACCAGAAACAAACATTCATGAGCACATAAACAATATACACAGAGAAAACAACACCAGACATGAATTTGAATCAAAGACTCTCTTCTATTAACTCAAATCTGTACATGAGTGTTCTTCACAATTTCTCTACTTGCTCTTCTCTTCTAAATGCTTCTTATTTTCAATGATACAAAGGAGGGTGTCTATATCCATTTTCCCTCTCGAAATCAAAAACTGTCTAATCTGGAAATAAAATCCTATCTACCTGCATTACTTCTATTAAATGCCTTCCTATCTATTTCAGACAAGAGCGTAAGGCTCGAGGTCTGATATAATACAGCAAAAGGTGCTTTCATAAATGCCTCATTTATACATTGGCGCATCCTTTTGAATGAGAATTCAAAAACTTTCGGCTTGCTTGTCCAGCTGTTCATTTCTTTTCATGCTGGCTCTCTTGTCTTGGCAATGCTCCTCAATGAGTTGGCGATGCTCCTGCATCATAGCAATGCTCCTCGATGACTTGGCGATGCTCCTACATCATAGCAATGCTCCTCGATGTGTTGACGATGCTCCTGCATCATAGCAATGCTCCTCGATGAGTTGGCGATGCTCCTGCATCACTCAAGATATTCTTTTCATGTGCTTATTTATGATTCCTTTTACTCTTTATATCTCGATCTCTTCTTAGATTTTGGTGGACTTGATACTTTACCCACAATATCTTACTCTTTTCCATCACAATCAAATGTTTTCGATGTGCCAAAATTTGGTGAAATTAATTCCAAACATAACATTTATGAAGTTGGATTTGATGTTATTTCAATTTCGTCACTCGCATGGAAAAACAACATGTTGCAAGATGATTTTACACAATTTATTGTTGAAAAAGACAATGCACTCATCCTTATGGAGATCGAATATTATACATTGCATATTCATTCTTTGCTTAGTTTGAATTTTAATGTTTATGCTTCACATTTTGAAATGATCAATATCATCGAAGGAAGCGTTCAAACCAATAATCTAACTGATGTCATGAATCCTCTTATGATGTGTTCCCCATTGATATATCCATTTCATCAAATTCATAGTTTGCATCCTAATTTTTATGACAGGATCTTAGATTGGCTTGAAGATTCGTATATGAAAAATCTTCATAATAAAGATAAAGTTGTTCTTGCTTTGTTTTTACCTAAATATCTAGGAAGTAAGCATAACATGATTCTCTTAGATCCTTCATGTGAAGAAATTGATGAACACTTGGAGAATTGTCAAGAGGATAGGGCACTTCGACCTTGGTTGATGGTTATGTCAGGTCCCTATAATAATGACAAGTTTTCCAAACTTACACTCTTCCATGCCATTATGACCCATATCACGACAAGATTGCAAAATGGTTGGAGGATTCATACATCAAGAAGTTTCAAAAGAATGGTAAGGTCGTGCTTGTTTTGTTTTTAAATGAATATATAGGAGGTAAGCATGACATCTTTCTTTTTCATCTACAAATACTACATTCTTTTATTCTGATTTTCAATTTTCTATGCTGTGCAGGATTGAAGATGCTCTTGTGGCTGCATTGGAAATACGACTTTACTTAGCGTTTTGATCTATTTAGTAGTTTAGAGTAGGTTTAGGAGTAGGTTTCCTTTAGTTTTATTTATCAATATTTCTTTGTGTAATAATGCAGTTATGAACACAAGTGGGTACACCAAGAGAACCATAATATGAATGT
>ML778208.1:931821-965855 GCA_009831015.1 Picea engelmannii
TGCAAGATTCTTTAAATTTATAAAAAAAAAACAATAAATATTTTTATGTGCTTTCTTTATCTGCTTCCTAGAAGCAATCATTTTTCACATCGATTTTCGTAAGTTTCGATTAAAACTTGCATCTTGTAAATCATGTAAATAAATGAGACTTGTATACCTTCTTCTTAAATACAACTACTACAGTTACATTAGAATATATGTACATACATATATAGTGTTTAGTAATTAGTTAGTTAGTTATTTCTCTCTTTTATTCATTTCTTTTAGGATTCTTAGATTGGCTAACTGAGCCATTAAACCCGTCAGAATGAGTTACACCAAACGTCTTGGGTTATTTAGACAACCCTGAACTGGTCTCGCTCTTCCAGTTGACGGATGGTCAATTTCGCCCGTCAACAAGCATGCATAGCAATAACCAGGCAAAATACGGGGATATTTGTTTTGATAAAAATTATTTGATATTGTCTTTCATTCCTTCCTGATGGGTGGAAGTAATCTTCTAGAGTTTTGATTGTTACTGATCTTCTCTTCATTTTTCTTCTTGAATGTACTGAGGAGAGCATATACATAAGATTTTAAATTAACTTGTCTTTCCTTTTGAGAATAACCTATTCCATTTTTATTAATGGAATCCCTTTGCATGATAATAATCTTCTCTAATATTTTAGAGCTATTTTCAGATCTTGTTTGAATGATTTTTGCATCCAGTTCCTTTTTTAGATGAACTATTTCTGCCTCCATTCTTTCACAAGTTATTTGTTTTTCCTTAAGAGACTTTTCCATACCTTCTTCGATCTTATTTGCTTCTAAGATTTGTTTTTTCAGATTGCTCATGAGTTTTTCCATCTACTTTTCTTCTTGTTTATATTTTTATTTTTGTTCAACTACAAAACTTTTTAACTGTCTATATCTGGTTTTATATTTTCTTAATTCATCCAAGGCACTGAGAAGTTCTTCTTCCATATTAACTTCAGCTTCATATTCTAACTCCTTCTCATTTTTAATTTTTCCCATCTCATTGGATTCTTCAATAACCAAGAAAAGGACTTCATCATTATCAGATTAATCGTCGTCACTTGACTCTGACCAATTGTTGTTTTCTTCTTTTGAGTATAAATTATTTTTCCCTTTGTGGAACTTTTTCTTTTAGTTGGGATTTTCCTTCTTCTGGTATTGTTTGGTTTTATTTTCTTCATCTTCAGGGTCCTCCTTGGGATAGGGACACTTGGATGCAAAATGACCAACTTTTCCACAGTTAAAACATTTGAAAGGAATCTTGCCTTTTTACTTACCTGATCATTTCTGAAGTTTTCTAATGAAATTGGCTTCTTCCACATCAGATTCTTCATGATGGTAGGATTGAAGTTTTTTCTTTTGATTTATATTTGTCTTAGATACTTTGAAAATTGTGTCATATTTTGATGATTTATCATTCCATGTTCTCATTTCATATTCTGTACAAATTACATGGAGTTGATTAATTGTGAGTGAGCTTAGATCATATCTATATTCGATTGAAGAAATATTTGCATCATATCTCATAGGTAATGACCTTAGTATGTTTTGCACAATGGGATTATCTGTAACTTCTACTCATGCCACTCTAATAGAGTTAACCACTTCATCTACCCTATGAAAGTACTCAACAATATTTTCTTCTTATTTCATTTTCATATTTTCAAATTGAATTCTATAGGTCTGTAGTTTGGCTTCCTTGACTTTGTCATCTCCTTCATATACATCATCCAATTTTTCCCATATTTCTTTGGTTGATTTGCAATGCATAACTTTCACAAATATAGAATTAGTCAATCGTGCTAGAACTCCATTAATTTCTCTTGAGTTGTCATTACATATTTTCTTTCCTCCAAAGTCTTTGGGTGGAGTAGTTGGTGCAATGTAACCATATACAATAGATTTCCAGATATCAAAACCAAGAGCCAACAAGAAGTTTTTCATTCTTATTTTCCATAGACCATAGCCTCCTCCATCGAACAATGGTGCTTTGTTGTTAGAAATTCCCTCTTGTTTATCCATCTTTAGGATCTACCTTCAAGTTTGTTAGACTATGGTGAAGGAACTTTCTTTGATACCAATTGAAGGATAAGATCCTATCACAGAGAGGGAGGGGTGAATCAGTGACACAACAATTATATCATTTTTTCATTTATTAATGCAAACATAATCTAAAAATGTTACTTTTATCGTGAAACCCAATTGGGAAGAACCACAAACTCTTTTCTATTAACTACAAAATTTGTTTTACATGTTACATAGAAGGAAGATGTACTTCCCTTTTGATCAACACCAACTGACCAGGATCCACCTACACCCCAGTTTACCAACACCAACTGGTGGGAGGCTACAACCCCCTATTTAGTCAGCTACAACTGACAAGGAAGCACCAACTCCCTCTGCAGGCACCAACCTGCCCTTGCACCACCCTTAATGCATAGTAATTAGCTTTTCTTCTTGGAATCTTCTTCAGCTTTTGATCTTCTGATCTGGACCGCAGAGACACATTAGTTTCAACACTCTTCCATGATTATATACTCTTCAAATGGTGTGAGTGTGACACATCTGTGTCCCTTTATTTAGACCATCGTACCTCTTCGATTAAACAATCGTACTTGTTGTTTATTTATTTTACCATGAGGGTTTTTCATAAATTGATCGCAGTCATGGATCAATTTAATCCTTTATGATCGATCCCGAATCTATGTTATATTCACAGAGACCAGATTATGTGGAGGCACTTCCTTCAAAACATCACATATGACCGTGCGTTACAGAACCATGGGCTTTAGAAACTATAGTGACATATTATACTATCCCTCTAAAACTCTTATAGCATATGACCAATGATAGTGATTTTACATTAGACGAGACAATCCCTTGAGCATTTAATGATTTCAATGATTATGATTTGATCTACTAATGAGATGGACGACTGACGAGAATTTGACACTTTTCCCTTTGGGTCTTCATGACTTCCAACATTTCAGAACTCTCGAAAATGATATCGCCGAGACGATCAAATGACTAGAGGGATTTTGACACTTTTCCCTTCGGGTCTTCGTGTCTTCTAACATTTCAAAACTCCCGAAGATAAAAAAATCTTGACGTAACTTTCTGACATCACTTGATGATGGGTCACAAGCTGAGTAATTGCCATGTGTCACTCAAATTCATGATTTTCACGTACCTGAACTGTTGATTTCAATTTGAGACTTGTTTTTCTCTAACTGTGCCACTGTGTACTTGCTGGCGTGGTCTTCTAACGTGGAATTCAATATGTCCTTCTCAAATCAACGGTCCTCATTCTCCCTTTGATCGATGACTGTGATCAAATCGTGACTTCGTGTATGGGGTGTTTGAACGTGAGCCAACCATTACTCTTACAACTCTCGATATCTCAGATAATCTATGTCAATGATCCACAACCCTCTGTGATCCAATGGTCCATAGATTATCATGATTTCTCATTTCGCGAGTTCCTACAACTCTCACCTTTGAATTTTCTAGTTCGTGAGTCAACGAAACGGTAATCTATCACCACGTGTCCTCTGGATCCAATGGTTCATATCAGAATCTAGGATCGACGACTCGATCTGTCTACAATGCAACTCTTCTATCTTATCATATCCTTCCACTCAAACACGATCTCATGGTCACGATATTCCAACAATCCTTAAGCCCACGGTTACTCACATGACCGATGCATGTTATTTTAGATGATCGATGCAGTCAACCTCTTGATCGGACGATTGTTGAGGCTTATTACTCCGATCGAACGAATGCTAATATTACGCTTTTCCTTCCTAGTTTTGATCTCTGTGTTTTCTAACCCTCCTGATTTTTTATCATGGGATTGTTGATCCTATCGTGATCAACAATAATCATGAATTTCTTTATCTTTAAGGTGATGCATTTCTATCGAATCTTTTTCTTTCTGAGATTAATCTTGTTTCTTTGCTTACTATGACTATTGACATCAATTAAAACACACGAATGACAATTTGTCCAACATCCTATGCCATTAGTGTTCTATGCAAATTCTATAATCACAAATATTCAATATCGTATTTTTTTTAATCATGTAATGAAAACAATATTATTAATACATACACATTATCAAATAACTAATATACAACTATCATATGTCCTCCATAATTAATCCTAATAGATCCTTAACTAAGTGATGCTTTCCATATTCCCTTTGTGAGCATCTTTGATATTATAAGTCCCTTTGCATCATGAATAATCCATACATCATAATTTAAGGGAAAATATGTTATTTTTGACATGTAGGCCATATTAGGACCTAATATAATCCCTAGTGTGCAAGGCTTATAATGAATAAGGTTCATTATACATGTTCCCCACATGATGGTTTCAAACTCAATGCATGATGGTCCATTAATTCTAACATCCCACTTCATGAACTAAGACATTTTTTTTCATCATCTAACCATGACTAGGGCCTTCAAACTCATCATTGGTGTGGAAAAACTCATAATGGTGCACCTATAATATCCATGGGATAAATGTTCCCTTTATAGGGAATATGTGGGTTTGGGACCATAAATAGGGTCCATGAGACATTGAGTCATATTTCAGGACCTATATAGGTGTTCCTCCTCATTCCATGTCTAGGGTCGTTAATACCCTTTTATGGAATGAAAAACAATATAACATCACTATTTGTATACTCATTCAAAAAATATTCCCTTTGGAAGGAATCTAGGGTTTATTTTGATCTATATGAACCTTTTACTATCTAATGAAACATTAAAATGTCGTATAGGCCCTATAGAGGGAATATATCATCATTGAGTGGGATACTAGTATTGTCATGGAGGTTTAGTGCACCAAGTATGGATCTGGAGCCCTTAACCATTGTCTAGTGAGAAAAACAAGGACCTTATGCCCTATGTTATGCTTTTGAGTATTATGGGATGGGAACAAGGCCTTGAATGACCAATTAAGTGTTATAAATAGGATTTTTGGCCTCTAAGACCGAGATAATTCCATTAGGAGTTTTTCACTCAAGGGATGATTGGGGGGACTTGATCATGGTACGGGTAGGAAGTTAAATGACTTGGGACCCTAAATGAATCTCTTAGGCACTCTTAGGATTTTTTTCACATGATGGGTGGGTCTCAGAGAATTGACCATTATAGGGGGAGGAAAAAAAGGGAATTAGGTTCTAAATGAAGCTTCTACGGGTCATGGGACATGAACAAGGCTATAAAATCACCACATTACCCATCTAAAGGGATGTTTCCCCCCCATGTGAAATGTTGGTGATATTACCAATTTATCTAGTTATGAATCTCCTCATAAGAAAATGTAAGCATTTGATTTTGTTAACAAAGAAATTAATTATATTTTTAAGGTTGAAACAATATTAAATTAAATTATATTTATATTAATTCTTAAAAATATAAAAAATATTAAGTAAACTCAATAAATAAAAAATTCCATGTGTAGAAGTTATAGGGATCTTAGTCCCCGTATTTGATGTAATTATTATAACATGAAGCCAAACACTTTATAAAACAAATGTCCAATTAAACAATACATTTACATTAGTTCCATTGAAAAACCAAAAATACAATTAATCAATCATATTTTTCTTATGCCCCAAGGGAGACATCTAAATGTAGAAACAATGTGTTAGCACTGAGAATCACCCTCAGATTTCAAGAGGCTAAGCCCAGTACCCATCAAAAGGTTTGTGAATGTAAATTAGTGATTAAAGGTCAAATGGAAAAAACTCAACGTAAGAATGTTTTAACACAGAAATCTGGGCTAGCATGCATAAGCAAATGAGGTTTTGATTAACTTTAGTCAGTGGTTTAAGGGTAAAGGTGAATAGGAGGAATACTTAGTGAGGAAGGTGAATAGGTCTTCTATAAGCATCAGGCCTTCAAGCAACCAGGAGAAGAAAAACTCAGTCAAAAGAACTTCTTGAACTTAAAGTTTAAAACACTGAAAAGCATTCATAGCAGCATTATAATCAAAAACCCATTATAACACAACCACAACATCTCATATGAATCATACAATCATGATCATTTCAGAATAAGAGGCAACAAGATGATGAAAGGAAAATGACTTCTATTAATGAAAATGTCTCAAGTCTCATACATAACTAGAGAACAACTATGCTTAGTCAAAATATTACAAAAAGGGAGCGTTTCTCAACCATTCCAAGCTATCAAATAATTCATCAGATGTATTTATAATAAAAAATAGTAGGCAATAGCTAGAGCTGTGAGCTGGCCTTCCTATCCCACGATTCTCCACAAAAAACTACAATTCTAACATCTGTACCAACAGATCTAACAAACTGCTAAAATTATGGAGCCATGTTGGCAACCACTCTAACAAGAATTGAATGACATGTCTTGCAGATTGTGCGTCTCCATATACATTTCCATGTGTCCTTCAAGCTTGTATTTTGATCTCCAGCTGCCACTTGTTGATCTTTGGTCCCCTCTAGATCATCAAAGTCAAGAAGAAGTCAAGAATTCAAAACCTCTGACTAATGGCCAGTTCGTAGCGTCATTCTGTAGTACATTCAGTATAAAATTCCATAACACCCCACTATAAACTTCTATTTAGATTCCATATCACCCGTGCCATTCGGTAGAGTCTTCCTAAAAGATACTCTGCAGATTTTGTAGCGCCCCTTGTAAAACTGTTTTGCAGATTTTGTAGTGCCACTTGTAAAATTGTTCTGTAGATTCTGTAGTTTCCTTCTAGTGCTTGGATAGGTGATTTTGTATCACCTTTGGTACCACAATCACATAACATTGTTTTAGATGATTTTGTAGCACCAGGCGCTATGACATATCTTTGTTTTTCTATTTAATACAACCACTCTTCAAAAACACAAAAAATATTAACTCATGGACTAGGATCCTGTAAATTCCTGTATAGGTGAAAATATTATACCTCCTTTAACACTTCAAGATTACAAAATCAACCACCCTAAAAAATGGATCTGTCATACCCTTCATCTACTTCCTCAATCTAGCACTCCTCCTTGTTGCAGGGGAACTTCCCTCTTCCATAACGAAATATATTTCTTTAGCAGGGGCAGTCTTCTCTATTTCAAGTTGATTTCTTTCTATTGCATCTTGTACTAGAAGATTTAAGTTCATCTTAGCTAAATCATTCTTGAAGGGATGTGATTCTTCTTTGAGCTTCCTATTTTGGGATTGAATGTTTTTTTTTCTTGTACAAAGTCTTAAGTTTCCTATGGAGAGGGAAGAATATTCTTGTTGTAAACCTTACAAAATCAAGGGTTTCATTGTACATGCCCATGAGATCCTTCATCTTTCTTCTCTCAGTAAAAATTTATGCCTTCAAATGGGAAAATTCTTTTCTAGCATAACTGAGTTGTCTAAACAATCTTTTGAAAGTGGGATTTTTAGGGGGACTATTTATGTTGATAACCTCAATAGGCTTCTCAATGGATTCACCTTTAACTTTAGATTTCTTTGGGACTGAAGCCTTGGGTATGACTTCTTCTTCAAAAACTTCCGTGTGGGCTAATGATCTAGAAAGAGGCCTCCTGACTCTGGTCTTAGTTGCTGGAGAAGGTGAAGGGAAATGCAATTTCCTTCCCTTCTTGGCTGTGGTTTTGGTCGATGAAGGAACTTCTTCCAATTCAGGTGCAGGAGGAGGTGAAAATTCTCTTTGTGGGGAGTGATGAATCTCCCTCTCTTATTCTTCAATTTACTTAGGGGTTTCTTTGTATTGGGTAGTAGGTTTGATTTTTCTCTTCTTGCTTGTTCCTTCTAGGGCAACACTACTAGATGGAAAAGGTATTTTCATCTTGGATTGAGGGGTAGAGGCTATATCTAGCTTCATATTGGCAGATATAATGCATTGTTCGCAAGAAATGTTCCTTTTCTTTAACTCTTCCATAACCATCACCCTGATCAACCCATAGTGGAGAGCACTAGTGTCCACAACCTTGGACTTGCCTTGGACTCTATCATACATCTTTTCCATACTTCTTAATAGATAAAAAGGGATATTCATTGAATCCTTACCAATCAACTGTAGAAAGAGTATAATGTGATATTGTTATATCATTTTAAATATTCCCTCACATGTAAAATATCTTTGGATAATCTTCAACATTTTATCAAAACCCTCAACCAGGTGGATCCTAGGCACTCCCTTAGACAAATTTTCTTTCTGCTAGTTTGGCTTGAGGAAATGCTTGGAAAAGGATGCATTGAGGATCATTGATTTGAGCCAACTCTCACCAGTGTTGGGTATCTCAGTGGTTTATGAAATAGTGGCCTCAGATACCTCAAACTCAAGGTTTCCTACCTTGGTCTTAATGCCATGAAAGTTTAAGGAAAACTGCCTTGCTACTTCAGGGTGTCCCCTCTTCATGTTTTGACAAAGAGAGAGACAACCAACCCTTTAGAAAACCTCCCTAACCATAGGCTCAACATAAAGAATTTGCATGTCAGAAGGATTAGTATTGATCACACTTCCTCCCTTGTGAGACTTCTTCTTTTGAGGTGTATCCATCGATAGAAATAGGGGATCAAAGACTATATTGATATGAGGGGTAAAGATACCAAAATGAGGCAAAGGGATTTGAGTTTTGAATGTTATCAATGGTTGGTAATTCAGGGATTTCCTCCAACTCACTTCTGGATTAACAATAGACCAGTCTGATGGTTTAAAAAAATAGGAAAATATACTCTGATAAATTGTGTGAAGGGTGACTGCACTATTCAGGTTTAGACTGTCATTAAGCCACTATACAAGGTCTCCCCAGATTTTAAAAATGCAGGGGATCCTAAATCCTTACTAAAAGTAGACTTGTGAGATGAAAATATAACATGACTCAGTGAAAAAGGGGAGATAATTGTTGGAGTTGTGAGTGTATAAGGTAGCAAAGGTTTGGTAAGGAATTGGCAGTACTGGAACAGAGGATCCATAGCGCATTCTAGCAATAATTTCAGTAGCATAGTATGGGTAATGTGAGCCAAGGTGATAAGTGGGTGCTCAAAGTATGAAGCAAAAGGTCTGAGTTCTAGTGAAGGGAAAAATTCATCATGAAAATGGCCATGGAGTGTGTGGAAGAAGAGGTAGAGAGTCTGGTTGGTGAGATAATTGGTATCTTGCAGTGCGAGGTTCTACCAAAAGATAAGACACAGATATCTTAACTCTCTTTAAAGAAACTGAAAAGGATCATGACGTACCTAGATGTTATGGTTGATAAGTGGAAGATCTGCAACAAGCTATGGAGTTGTTACATCCACCTCAACCTCCAATTCAGTTCGAATAGTTAATCCCACATCGCAATACACATCTCTATCTGGACTAGTGGGTTCAGCAGCGCCGATCTTAGGAGGAAGATTTCAAATTGGTAAATAGTTAGAACCTCATAAATGATCAAATCTTAATATTCCTTTTGAAGACAAGGGCGTTGAAAACAATAAAATACATGACATCAATCGATGATGGTGAATGATGGTAAATGAGTAGAAGTACAAAGGTGCACTACAAAAATTCCTAGTGAGTTGACAACGCCCTTTTCAAAGTTTGATTTGACTCCTTAACGGGCATAGGGACAGAGTGGAAAGGATCAAGAGCATGAGTGGGTGGAGTGAATTGTCAGGTTGTTAGATTCATCAAGTCGATATTTCTTGATGTCAAGTCAAGTGATGAGTCTAAGACATAAACCAAAAAATAAACCTAGGATATGAACCATAGGTGTGGGCCAAAATGTGAACCAAAACCCAAACTTTTATTTGTTTATACTAACCTGAGAAAATCACAAAAGGGAAAAATAAAATAAACCTAAATACTAAAGGGTAAAAATTAAAACCTAAGGGAAAAATGACCCATGACAACTTCATGTGATAACATTGGCTCCACAGGGGATGGCATGCTCCCTGTGAGTTGCCAAGAACAAGCAACTTCAGTGTATTAGCCTAGGGTTGTGGGGTCACTTATTCAAACATAAATAAAACAAAAAGTGATATTTACAATGAATGGAAAGCCAATCATGGCTTAAGAAAAATAGTTTTTCAGAAAGTGACCATTGGCAGGGCCACCAAAAACTTAAGAATCCTCCAAGTTCTGCAATTTATAAGTGTTATTTGAAAATACGTCATAAATCTTGAAAGGACCAATCCACAAGGCTTTAAATTTACTATGTTTTCCTTTGTCTTGCTTGGGTGCATCCCACTTTAGCACTAGATGTCCCAACTGGAAATATTCTTTGCTTACCTTCTTGTCAATGGCTTTCTTGATCTTTTGTTGATGGTCCCATGCTTTGTCAAGTAGTTTCTCCCTAATCTATTGTACTTCTACTAGCTGTTGTATCCTCCTAACCATATCATCAGGTTCTACTTGGTAGTGCTAGAGGAATTTTGCCACAGGCAAGGCAAGATAGGTAGGAAAGATAGCCTCAACTCCATATACAAGATGAAAAGGGGAAACACCACGTGACCTATTTTCTATAACTCTATCATCCCATAATGCAAATTTCATCTTTGAGTCCCATGCTTTATTGTTGTCTTCTAACAATTTGTTGATGATCTTTATGAGGATCTTGTTAGAGGACTCTGCCAAACCATTTCCTTGGGGGTAGTAAGGAGTAGAATGGACTAATGTAATCCCATATTGTTCACAAAACTTGATCAATGGTTCAACTTTGAAGGAGGCAACATTGTCAGTAACAATCCTTCTTGGACGACCAAATATTGACATGATATCTTCAAGAAAACTAATGATTACCTTGTGGGAGGCATTCCTTGTAGGAATGGCCTCTATCCACTCGGTGAAGTAATCAGTGGCAGTCAAAATCCACCTATGCTAACCAATTTAAGCTGGATGGATTTCCCCAATGAAGTCAAGACCCCATTGTTGAAAAGTTCTAGAAACCACCATAGGCTTCAAAGGCAAAGATTTGAGTTGTTTCTTTCTAGAAAATTTTTGGCATTTGACACAAGCTCTAATCTTTTCACAAACATCAGTAAAAAGGCTAGTCCATAAATACCCATCTCTGAGGATGTTATAGGTTGTGGTTCTCCAAAAATTATGCCCCCCACATAAGATGTCATGAAAGTCAGTCATGGCCTTTTGTGCCTCCTGTGGATCCAAACATATCAAAAGATCTCCTAGAGGATCTTTCCAATAAAAGACATGATAAATGAGACAATATCTTATTGATTTAAGATTCAAATATCTCACCTTGTTCTTTTCCAAACCATCAGGAGGCTACAACTTCTACAGAAAATATATGATGTCTTTATACCAAGTGAATTATGCCAAATTTGGGATGATATGAAAGATTTTATCAACAAGATCAACTTGGAGGCTACAACTTCTATAGAAAATATATGATGTCTTTATACCAAGTGAATTATGCCAAATTTGGGATGATATGAGAGATTTTATCAACAAGATCAACTTGCTGATTTTCTGAGTTTATACTCATGAAATTAACCCCTAAATATTTTCAATTTGATTCATCCAGCAACCTTGCTAAACCTTGTCCTTTCACTAATTTAGTGGGCTTCATTTTAAAGTCAAATTCCAGAATTTTAGCAATCCATTTGATCCTCTTCCCATCTATGTTAGGATTGATAAGTATCTCTTTCATTGAGGCTGAAGGGACACATGCAACAATATTGAAAAACTCTCTGCAAAATGTGCTCCATCTTTGGCAAGGGGTAATTATATTTATTGAAGCTTCTATTCAAATTCCTGAAATCAACACATAGTCTAATTTCCCCATTTTTCTTCTTCACAGGGATCAAGTTACCCACTCAGAGTATCTCAAAGGAATGATTATTTTGGCATCCAACAACTTCTTTACTTCTTTTTCCATAATAGGAAGCAACATGGGATTTATTTGTCTGAGTTTCTTCCTAAAAGTCTTGGTCTCCTCTTTCAAAGGGATCTTATGTTCAATGATGTTTGTGTCATATGCTATTAAATATTCATATTTCCAGGCAAACACATCAGAAAACTCCTTTAAAATATTAACATACTCATCCCTTTGTTATTTTGACAAGATGCTAGAAAACTTAACATACTTTGGATCCTCCTATGTACCTAAAATGCATTCAGTCACTTCAACATTTTTCAGTTGAACCTTTAACCTTTACAATAACATCATTTCTATCAAACAATCTCTCCAAGGGAACTAGTCCTTTTGGAATATGTTTACTGGGCAACTGAACAATATGATGGTCAACAATTTTATTCAGAAAAATATCAACGTGAGGGATTTTTTTAGTATCATGATATTGATCAATATGTAAGGCAAAAAACTCATCCACATTCTCAAGAAATATTTTTATCTCAAGATCATCCTCAAAAACCTTCCAATGTTTGAGATTTTCAGGTATAGAGGGTCTATACTTCACTTCCACATCATATTTGAGTTTAGGGGGCATAGGAACTCTGAAGTTAATTGATGAAACAACCAAGGAATATGCCATAGTTTTATCCTCTCTTGGAACAAATGAGATATCAAAAGCTAATAATAAACTATCAATAAGATCCCAAACTTCATTTATGTAAGTCCTTAACCTGGGGTGTTTAGCTTGATACATATTTTTAACTTGATGAACAATTAATTCAGCATCTCCAAACACTACTAGCTCTTCAATCCTCATTTCTTTAGTAGCCCTCAAACCCAAAACAAGAGCCTCATATTCTGCCACATTATTTGTAATTTCAAATTCCAGATTGTAGGACAAATATATGATCTCTTTGGTAGGATAAATAAAGACTACCCCAACACTAGCACCTTCCTTAGAAGAGACCCCATCAAAAAACATCTTCCAAATAGAGGTATTAGGAGGAGGATATTCATAAGAAGTGATGTATTTTTTTTCTGATCTCAATAGGTTGTTGAGGAGCATCAGTGAGCTGTAATATAATTGATTCTAAATTAGTATCAAGTGAAAAAATAGGGTGGTTGGTAGGATTTGCTTCATAACTGATGATGTAGGCTAGTTGGGCCTCCTTATAAAGCCTTCTATGTTCTCCCCCAAACACATGAATGGTGGCATATGAAAGGTCCATATGCAAAGATCCCCCTAGTATTTTGATCCAAGATATTGACAAGAGAATACCAAACTTAGGGGGGACATAAGCCACCACAATATCCATGACCACACTTTTCATTGGCAATTGGAACAGGGTAACATCCAGGTCTTTAATAACCCCAAGAAACTTCACCTTCCTGGAATCAAATGAGTATAAGTCATGGTAGGTATTTGTAATTTCCAACCCAAGCTCATCCATGATAGTTTTAGGCATGAGGTTATGATATGCCCCTGAGTCCATCAAGAATTTGTGCAACACTTTATCATGAATTTTTAATGATGTGTAGAAAGGGGAGGATGAGTCATCTCTATATTCTAACAAAGGTCCCAGGATGACTGCTGGTTTTTCATCTTGAAGGTTGACTGAATCTTTGGAATTAGAGGAAGGCCCAGGCTGCAACATTTTAGAAAGATATCTTTTGAATTCCTCATTCTTGATTAGCTCGAAAAAAGGTACATGGATTTTTATTTTTTGAATCTCACTTTCAAAGATAAAGGATGATGGAGATTTCAGAATCTCTTTAATTTATGGGGCATGACTCTTAACCAATGCTTGAGGTCCTTGTGCATCTTTTTCTTTGTTGCTATCTACCACAACCTTAGCATAATTTTCTGTTTTAGTGGGTTGATTAGAAGTGTCCATTTTAGCCTCTTTATTTTTTGACCTTAGGTTATATTTACTTGGATTGTCATTTGATTTTTCCCCTTTACTCAATTCATTTAACTGAATATCCATGAGATAATATTCATATGAATATTGGGTTAAATGAGGAGATGAAGAGGTGTCACCAAGACAATGGATTTCAGGATCAATTTCTTCATCCTCTCCTTCTTCATCAACAACAAGGTTATTTTGGAGAGGGGCTTGGAGTTTTTTATCATCCCTATCCCTATTTATTTGATCTCTTTGGAGGACCTGAGGGGCATTATTTGGTCTTCTGAAATTTCCTCTATTATCAACATTCTGTGTGTTCCTATAGTTTCTCTTTCCTTCAAGTTTCAACTTCTCCATTTCAGCAAAAAGTTATTTTACCAATTTTGTGAGTTCATCAACTTGAGGGTGAACAATAGGGAATTATGAGGTTGAAGCTTCATCCCTACCTTTCCTTCTGTCTCTATCATATTTTCCCCTAAGTTCGTCAGCTGTCAATATATTAGATTCTACTTCTAAGGCTACATCTTTCATATGAGCTAACTAGGTAGATATTTTTTCTCTCAACATGAGGCAAAACTCAGGGTCAAAATCACTGGCATAGGTAATATTGGAAGAGGTTTCTATAGGATTTGTTTCAGTAGGAATCTTGTTGTACATTTTATTAAATCTTTTTCAGAAGTTTGAAACAGATTGCCTTTCTTTCCTCTTAAGTGATACAAATTTTGTAATATAATAAAGGAAATCCTTTTTACACCCCTAATGCCTCAAGAAAGAATCAACCAAAGATTCAATCCCAACAATAGATCTAGGAATGAAACCCCTAAAACATTTTATAGCCTCACCATCAAGGCTCTGTACAAATACCCTCATCTATACATCTTGATTCTCAATGTAAATATTATTTTCATAAGCATAAAAAGATGCAAGGTGCTCCTCTGCAGTTATGTCTTCCTCCGCTATGAACTTGGGCATGTACTTAAGGTAGTCTCCAACTGGGAGAGCATTCATAGGATGAGGTAAAATAAGAGGGTCATACCTAGCATCCACTATGACATATATCCTATTCCTAGGATGATTAGAACCTTCCATTGGGTTGTGAATTGTGGGAGAACAAGGGGGTGGTGGAGTTTTGACAGGTAGGACTGCAACTTGGATTTTTGGAGAAAGAGGAAGCTTGGATGGAGAGCTTTCAATTTTTAGAGGAAGAGGTTGAGTCTTGGATAAAGATGGTATAAGATACGAAGGAAAATAGGTTTCCTCTTCTTTAGTGACAACAAATTTGATAGGAGGAGGAGTAGGAAGGCTCAAAGTAGGAAAATATTCAAGACTCTCAAGTCTGAACCAACTTACAACATCAGGAGAAGCAAGGGTTTCAACATTTCCTTCTTTCCATTTGGGGATAAAAGAAGAGTATTCAATAGGAAAATTTTCAAAATCCAAACTTCTAGAAACTTCAACAGAAGGTAAAAGAGAAGAATTGGATATTTCTACTGGATTTTTGAAAGTAGAATCATGTAAATGACTAGAAGTACCCAATATAACAATTGAAAAGACTTCTTGAGAATCCTTTACTTTCTTGATAATATTCTCTAGGTCAAATTCAAGTGTGTCCAGAGGTAGATGTGAATTATACCTCGTGTGTTTTCCTTTGAGAGACACAAATTAAACAGTGGAGTTGCCAGGTGGAAGGTGCAATATTCAATATACTGATTTCTAATGCACCTTCATAATCAATATTACTTTGTCGTTCAATCCCAGGGAAATGTCTTCAATTCTTTCCTCGACAAAGGCGCCAAGAATTTTAGCACTGAGAGTCACCCTTAGACTACAATAGGATAAGCCCAATACCCATCAAAAGGTTTGTGAATGTAAATTATTGATTAAAGGTCAAATGGACAAATCTCAACGTAAGAATGTTTTAAAGCAAAAATATGGGCTAGAATGCATAAGCAAATGAGGTTTTGATTAAATTTAGTCAGTGGTTTAAGGGTAAAGGTGAATAGGAGGAAGACTTAGTGAGGAAGGTGGATAGGTCTTCTATAAGCATCAGGCCCTCAAGCAGTCGGGAGAAGAAAAACTCAGTCACAAGAACTTCTTGAACTTAAAGTTTAAAACATTGAAAAACATTCATAGCAACATTATAATCAAACATCCATTATAACACAAACACAACATCTCATATGGATCATCCAATCATGAGAATTTTAGAATAAGCGACAACAAGATGATGAAAGGAAACTGTATTCTACTAATGAAAATGTCTCAAGTCTCATCCATAACTAGAGAACAACTCTGCTTAGTCAAAATATTACAAAAAGGGAGCTCTGCTCAACCATACCAACCTATCAAATCATTCATCAGATGTATTTATAATAAAAAATAGTAGGAAACAACTAGAGTTGTGAGATGGCCTTCCTATCCTAGGATAATGCTTGATAGTGCTTGATAGTGCTTGATGTCAAGTCAAGTGATGAGTCTAAGACATAAACCACAAAATAAACATAGGCTATGAACCATAGGTGTGGGCCAAAATGTGAACCAAAACCCAAACTTTAATTTGTTTAGACTAACCTAAGAAAATCAAAAAAGGGAAAAATAAAAAAAACCTAAAGAATAAAGGGTAAAAATTAAAACCTAAGGGAAAAATGACCCATGACAACTTCATGTGTTAACAGAATGCAAGGAATTTTTGACGAGAAGTTGGTGCTCTACAAAAGTTACATTTTATAAACAAATTGTCACCAGAACACAAACTACATATTGAATGCACAACAACAAATTTGGATGCCTTCCTTTTCATAAAGAGCTCTTTGTCATTGGAGTGTTCCTCAAAGGAAAATTTTTCACTAAATAATGAGGTCGTGCAACTATTTATAAACCCTATAGTTTTCATGTCGAAACATGTTTAATTTTGATATTTTTAGCTTTAGATTTTGCCTCTTAGAAATAAAATTTTCACCCAAAAAGAAAAATAAACTTAGAGACTTGCCTTTTAAATTTAAAGATAAATCCATCACTTGTTGAAAACACGCTTACAATATCCACTGTCAATTAGCTACTCTAATTTTATCAAATGGTATTAATGATCTTCGAACCATAGATTTTTAAAGAAAGTCACTAACGTTCACTTTGGAGCTTCGCTCTTTGGGTATTCCAGCAAGTCCAAACATTCCAAAACCCCGAAGTTGTCGAAATGTCAAAGTACTTAAGGCTAATTAAAGGTTTAAACCATGATAAAGTAAAACATAAAAGTAAGTAGTAGGATATTAGCTTCTTCGTGAATTTGACCTTTGGGAGATTTATACCCTAATTGTATCCAAAACTCATGAACATCAAAGTATTAACGATATGTATGATTGGTTAAAGTTCACGATTTGAATTGTGATTAACAAATTTTTTCAATGAATAGCTTACATACCTCTCTTGATTACAACCATGCTAATATTATTTCCTTAAGGATTGTGGTGCCACGAAAATTTGCAATAAATCTTGACGGATCAGGTTTCAGAATCTATTGGAATGATAAATCATTTTGGAAGCTGGATAAACTAAGAAAAGGACCAAATATAGTATGGAAGGGGATAAATAGATAGAAAAGGGAGCACCAACTCTCTGGAGTGTAGGCTCTCTTTCCGCATGTCCTTTTTATTTCAACGATGAAGATTTACTTCAGAACTCTAGGCTTCAGGAGTTCTCACTTCACACATCAAACTTTCTTCTGAAGTGGTTATCCCCGAAGTGAGAGATATGGTGCCATGTGTCCTTCTAATTTGGAAGACTGAGATTTACTTCAGAACTCCGTGTTTCGGGAATTCTGAGATGAATAACATCACAAAGTTTTCAAAGTGAAGGATATCTTGCTGCATGTCCTTTTGATTTCAACGAGAAATATTTACTTTGGAACATCGGGCTTCAGGCGTTCTGAGGTACAAATCTTTGAAATGCTAAATCTCTGAAGTACAGGATCTCATGGCACATTTCAATTTTGATCAACATTCCATATGGGCGTTGGGTCTCTGGGAGTTCTTGACCCACCACTACTTTCCCTCCCCCCATAGTATGTAATATCCAAATACAGGGATCGTCTGACACGTGTCTCTCACTCAAATCTATGGACAATAATTGCACAGAATTTTCTCTATCTTCTCTACATATGACCAAGAGTTGTGACCTCAGCTCAAACTTTGACTACTTATCTTGATTTGCAAAGATATGGCAGCTTATCCTAATCTCACCCACATCAACGACCGAGGGAAATTGTTGGGTGCAAACTTGCACATGGTTTAATTTCAAGAGACGGTCCCACAATTTAAACCACGGTTTTCTCTTTGGGTTACGTGGAATCACTAGATTCATTTTGGGACAAAAAGCGGGTTACCTCAAAACTATTTCTTCATGCCCCCACAAAATAGAAAACCTGTCACCCCTCACCACTTGTCTCCCACTCTTACTACACGTCACGTCCAGGTGGACCTTCCCATAATGAGCCCGGGTGGACCTAGCTATCCAATCGTCATCGCCACAACTTCAACCGCAATTATTTACCCCGATAAACGCATACGAATGTATAGATGGTAACAAAATCGGATGGCAAAGACAATAATCCATGATTATGAAAACCTTCATAGACATGTGTACCCAGTTAAATGAACAAAATAAAGAAAGCATATCTGAGAGAAAATGAAGGGAAAGATTAAGCGCCAGTACATCGAATCAAAATACAATAACATTTGCAAGTTGCTGATATTCCATTTTTAGGCAGATATTATGGGAATTCCAATGGTTTTGAGTTGAGACATTTTTTGTATAAATAGATAGATTCTAGATCTATCAAATTGGGGCACCAAGATAGCCCAGGAGCCTTTTGGCCTAGGTATGTAATGCAGTCTTTTCAATAATACTTAACAGAATACAAGAGATTCTATAGCTCATTATGTTAGATTCTGTCTTCTTCCTGTGTTATTGTTTCTCAAGTTTACGTGGATACTTTTCTTCTTTCCATTCATTTATTCAACTTGTAATGGTTACAATTCAGTGAGACTTATGTTGTGGCTAATTGAAAGAATTCCTTCAAGTGTATCTTTTCCTCTGTTTTGTTGTGAGCAAAACAAGAGCTGCATATTAAGTGTTTTTCCTTATTTACAAGTTTTATTTGTTCATAGATTTTCCTCTGTCTTGTTGTGAGTGAGACAAGACCTATGTCCAGATATTTGAAGTTTGGTGTTATTTCTTCTAAAAAAAGGGAAGACCAAATTTATCAGAATTGGATACCTAGTTCTTAATTTTAGTTTTGTCTTCTCATATCTTCTATCCATCCTCATCATTTTTAAATGGATTGAACATACGAGGTCATGTATTTTTATTTCTGATTTTTAATGGTTGAAAGGTTCTTACATACCTAGTTCTAGAATCCTACAATAACTGATCAATCACCCATTATTATCTTTTTCAAAATGTGCCAAGGCTTGGCTCTATTACAGCCTAGAGTCAACTCTTGCGACAACATTTTCTGGCATTGTTGTTGGGGACGGTTTTGAAGGTTTATATATTCCCTGGGGTATGAAAAAATCCATATATAGTCCTTGATGGTAAACAAGGGATAGGCATTCCATCAACTGTGAACATTCACCTGGAGACTCCTTGGTTCGAAGAATCCACATGATTCACTAGCGACTGCACTGGTTCCAAGATGTCAATTTATTTTGCTGCTTGGATTGTTGCAATTTTTTCTCCTTTGGAATTTACAAATATTTATGGTTTTCCAAACGTTGTTCCAGACCTCAAAGTTTGGGAAGATCATCTTCCTATTTTTATATGGACAAAGATGATAATCCTGCTTAGCATTTGTTTGAATTTCATAATCTCATGCATCAACTAGATATTCATCAAGAATATGTTTTGATGAAATTGTTCATGTTTAGTCTAGGAGGGGACACTCTACTTTGGTACAAATCTCTACTCCCTTCTATCATTTCATCATTAAAATAATTTCATGTATATTTTCATAAATATTGCAAAAGAATGTATTCATGAGAGTTCCTTTTTGAAGACTGTTGCAATTTAGATTCCGTAGAACAAGATTGTTAAGATAATCAATTTGTTGATGAAAAATCAGAACATCATAGTAATTGTGGTCATTTGTATGAAGAAGACTTTGAAGTAAATCAAGAAGAGGTTTCTTGTAGCAACAAGAATGAAGACGACATGATTGCAAGTAAAATTGAAGAAATCCTTACAGACCCTCTAGTTCTTCAAGATGATCAAAGACATGATCATGAAACTTTTGTTTATCTAGATCCTTACGAAGGCCAATGGATTATTGAAGACCATAAGAAATAAGCTCCTGGAAAAATTGATTTTGGTAATGATACTGACAATGGAAACGATATTCTAAGTGCATTTGTCACTGTACCAAATATTCATAGTAATTATTGTCATGATCAAATTAGTGTTCTAAATTCTTGTTTTGATCAAGCTGCTTCTTGCCAGATGTAATAGAGAAAACTCTCCTTTTTGAGTATTAACACAAGTGCAAACATAGATTCTAATTTTCGTTCAGTTTGAGTTATGTGTTTCTTCTGTATTTCCATATCTCTGAATTTATTTATGTAATTCCTTGATAAGTGATTGGTTGCAATTTAGTATTACAACTACTGTAATTTTTTTATATCAACAATTCATTAAGTAAACAATTTTTCCTTTGTATTTACTATGAGTAATACAAGACCTGCAAGTTGTGTGAATTACTGTATTTTATATCATGTTCAAGGGTACGCTCTCTACTTTTCTTCCACTATAAACAAGGTGAGATTAATTTGCAATTGATTCCTAGCTTTGTTTAACAATTTTGTACTCTTATTTCATACCATTTGATATTATAACTGTGACTTAGACAACGGAATACAACCTCTGTATTTTCCTATTATTAATTTCATTAAAGGTTTATTTCTGATATAACTAAAGGTAGGAAAATAACTCATTTAAAACATTTTAATAAAACATCCTTATGCCTCACATTACTCTTTGAGCCTTAAGACTAACCTCATGAACAACATATTTTTGGAGTTGTTTCTAGGGAGAGGAAAACAAAATATCCAAATCAAGGATTCAGAGGATCAAGGAGAACACATTTATTTCCTAGCATGCATGGAAACATACAATACTTGTCCTTTGTTTGATAACTATGATGAATGTGATCTTGAATTTGATGAGCAACAAATTATTTATTTTCCTTCAGAGAGTTCTATTCAATAGGAAAAGTATCATTTGCAGTATAAAAGAAATCATCCTGTGTATGATAGTGATGAAGAAGATTCTTGGACAGGCGATAGAGAAGATAAGGAGGGGCTATTCTCCTTCCTGTTTAGCAACTTGATTCTGAAAATTATTTATCTTTCCATGATCCAATGACTGTTTGGTTGGAGTATTTCCTTCAAGAGGTCCAAAACGTTGCAACATTTTGTGTGCAACCAAACTGCAACAGCAGGTGCAAGCTACCTATTCATTCTTTTCTACAAAAAAATTATTATTTATTCATTCCTTCATATAGCATAAAATAAGGTATGTTAAGCAATCCACTATTTGAATGGCTCCATTGGAAATTCCATATTAATTGATTAGTGGAATTTCCCCTGATTAGTGTAGGTCCAATGTATATAAATAAGTTTTCCAAATCAAATTTTTATTTCAGCATACTAGTTCAGTGTTTTATTTCAATAGTTCGGTTCTTAGTTTGGCATCTAGTAGGGTTTAGCTTTTAGGAATTATGACTCCATAGCCCAATGAAGAGGTTCATAGTTGGATAGGGTTGATTTCAGGTTGTAGAAGGATGAAGACACGTGGTCTATTGTTCTTGGTGTTTTTCAGAGTATATCTTGTTGAACAGGAGATGAGGCTCAAGAAAAACTCGACACTCACCTTCTGTTTTTTTTTATTTCTCTAAAAGAAGGTGATAAATAAATAATATTCCCTATTGAAAATTCACAAGAAAAATAAGGCATGAGTCCCAGTCTTCTTATAGTCCCAATAAAATTGAAATGTTCTTTTTGAAAGGAATATAAAGGGAGTTTTTCTCATGATAATATTATCACTTGACTTGAGAATAAAAAATGTATAAAATTATAGTGTCATGTCGATAAATTGAAAATCCATCTCTGAAACTAAAACTAAAATAATAATAAATAAACTCAAAATAAGTTTGAACTAATTACATAAACTTGTGTAGGATTAGGATTTTTGTTGATTCAGATCCTTCAAAACTGTGATTGGGTCATTTTTTACCTATCCCCAACTTCTTATCCACTTCAGATTTTATTTCTCCTTTCTTATTTTCTTTAGTCTTCATAGAAACAAAGAAACTTACATTGGCCCTGAAAACTTAAAAAACATTTTTTTGAAACAAAGTTTGGCTAAAATATTTATGTTCCTTTGATTTTAATTGAAAAAGTATGTCTAGTCTAATCTCGACAATTTTAGTTCTGATATCAGATTTTAAACTGACAAATTTGCTGAAGGTTTATCCCTGAAAAGATTAAAATTCCCATAAAAATATTTCCCCATAGGCTATGATGTACTGAAAATCAGAAGAAAGTTGGTTTCAGAGTGTTAAAATTATTGAGAGACCTTCTTTTTATCCTAAAGATTTTAAACAGGTATCATCCCTTGTATGTTACATACAGGTTGATTGCCCACACTTCAAAAATATTAAATTATAAGAAAGATGGTGAAAGGAGATTCATAATTTGATTTCCCCCATCTTGTCCAAGACAAATGGTGAAAGGAAATTTGTAATTTGATTGCCCCCCTTTACTGATTTCCCTCATCTCAACAAAATGAAGTGGTGAAAATAAATTCAATGGGAGACATAGATAACTTCACTGGGGTACCAAACAGGCTCGTTGGAAGTGAAGCAATATCTATGATATCTGTAAGGTTGTCATACATATCTATATTTCATACTATGTTATCTAGTTCTCTTTCTGACGATTTGTACATCCTAAACCAACTAGAGATTCCCCAAGTAAATATGTTAGATCTGTTGAACCTTGAATCAAACAAAGTCAGTTGAAGCCTGATATTCTAGTTAAAATTATTTTGATTATCTTAAACAATTCTGTAATCAGTTTTAGGAAAAGGAAAATTTAAATGGACTAACTGAAATTTATTATTGAGTATGTTTTGAAAGTCTCGGGACTTGGATAATTTCATTTTTCTATGCATAATTAAATAAAACTAGAAAGCATTTTTCAGAAAACAATAATGACTCCATTTGCCCAATAAAGGCACTTGGTATACTATTATTTTGTGCCTCATAGGGATCCGCAATCCCCATATGGAGCCTATGTTGGAACACATTTAATTTTGAGATTTTGAGCTTTAGGTTTTTCCTCTTAGAATTAAAATTTTCACCCAAAAAGAAAAAGAAACTTAAAGACTCGCCTTTTAAATTTAAATATAAATCCATCGCTTGTTGAAAAGGTGCTTATGATATCCACCATCAATTAGCTAATCTAATTTTATCAAATGGTATTAATGATCTCTGAACCGTAGAAGTTGCTTGAGTTTGAAAGAAAGTCATTAATGTTCACTTCAGAGCTTAGCGCTTCGAGTATTCCAGCAAGTCTAAACATTTGAAAACCATGAAGTCGCTAAAATGTCGAAGTACTTAAGGCTAATTCAAGGTTTAAAACCTGATAAAGTAAAACATAAAAGTAAGTAATAGGATATTATCTTCTTCGTGAATTTGATCTTCAGGAGGTTTATATCCTAATTGTATCCAACACTCACGAACATCGAAGTATTAACAATATGTATGATTGGTTAAATTTCATGATTTGAATTGAGATTAAAATTTTTGTTTAGTGAAGAGATTACATACCTCTCTTGATTATAGGAAAGCTAATATTATTTCCTTAAGGATTGTGGCACCATGAAAAGTTGCAAGAAATCTTGAAGGATCAGGTTTCAAAATCTAGTGGAACGATAAATCAATTCGAAAGATGAATCAACTAAGAAAAGGACCAAATATAGCAGGGAAGGGGATAAATATATATAAAAGGGTGCACAAACTCTCCAAAAGTGCTAAGTCTCTGGAGTGTAGGATCTCTTTCCGCATGTCCTTTTGATTTCAATGATGAAGATTTACTTCGGAACTCCGGGCTTCATGAGTTATCGCTTCACACATCCAACTTTCTTTCAAAATGGTTATCCCCAAAGTGAGAGATCAAGCGTTGCGTGTCCTTTTGATTGGGATGGTTGAGATTTACTTCTGAACTCTGAGTTTCGGGCGTTCTGAGATGCATCACATCACAAATCCGTCAGAGTGCAGGATCTCTTGGCGCATGTCCTTTTGATTTCAACGACGAATATTTACTTTGAAACTCTGGGCTTCGGTCTTTCTGAGGTACAAATATCTGAAGCACATGATCTCCTGCCACGTGTCCACTTCAATCAATGGTTCATATGGGTGTCGGGTCTTAGGGATTTCTCGACCCAACACTACCTTCCTTCCCACCGGAGTATGAAATAGTCAAATACGGGGAACATCTGACACGTGTCACCCGCTCATATCGATGGACAAGAATTTCATGAAATTCGCTCTATATTCTCTACATATGACCAAAAGTTGTGACCTCGACTCAAACTTTGGGCACTTATCTTACTTTGCGAAGATCTAGCGTCTTATATTTTTCTCGCCCAGATCAATGGCCGAGGGAAATTACAGGGTGCATAGTTGAACGGGGTTTAATTTTGAGAGTTCTTCCCATAATTTAAACTGCGGTTTTCTCTTGGGGTTATGTCGCATCACCAGATGCATTGTGGGATGAAAAATAGGTTACCTCAAAACCTTTTCTTCATTCCCCTGAAAAATAGAAAACTTGTCACCCCTTGCCACTTGTCTCCCACTCTTACTACACGTCACCTCCTAGAGGATGCACCACCTTCCCATAATGAGCCCGCGTGGAGCTAGATATCCAATCGTCATCGCCACATCTTCAAATGCAATTATTTACCCCGGTAAACGCATACAAAGGGACATATGGTAATGGAATCAGATGGAAAAGACAGTAAGCTAGGATTATGAAAACCTTCATGGACATGTGTACCCAGTTAAATGAACAAAACAAAGAAAGTGTATCTGAGACAAAACGAAGGGATAGATGAAGAGCTAGTACATTGAATCAAAATACAATAATATTTTCATGTTGTTGATATTCCATTTTTAGGAAGATATTATGGGAAGTTCAACTGTTTTCAGTTGAGACATTTTTTGTATAAATAGATAGATTCTAGATCTATCAAAGGGGGGCACCAAGATAGACCAGGAGCCTTTTGGCCTGGGTATGTAATGCAGTCTTTTCAATAATACTTAACAAAAGAAAAGAGATTTTATACCTCGTTATGTTAGATTTTTTCTTCTTCTTGTGTTATTGTTTCTCAAGTTTACATGGATAATTTTATTCTTTCCATTCATTTATTCAACTTGTAATGGTTACAATTCAGTGAGACTTCTGTTGTGGCTAATTTAAAGCATTCCTTCAAGTGCAAATTTTCCTTTGTTTTGCTGTGAGGAAAACAAGACCCGCATCTTATGTGTTTTTCCTTATTTACAAGTTTTATTTGTTCATAGATTTTCCTCTGTCTTGTTGTGAGTGAGGCAAGACCTATGTCCAAATATTTTAAGTTTGGTGTTATTTCTTCTACTAAAAGGGAAGACCAGATTTATCAGAATTGGATACTTGGTTCTTAATTTTAGTTTTATCTTCTCATATCTTCTATCCATCCTCATAATTTTTAAATGGATTTAACAGACGAGGTCATGCCTTTTTATTTCTGATTTTTAATGGTTGAAAGGTTCTTACAGAGCTAGCTCTCGAAGCCTCCCATAACTGATCAATCACCCATTATTATCTTTTTCAAAATGTGCTAAGGCTTGGCTCTATTATAGTCTAGGGTCAACTCTTGTGACAAAAGTTCCCATGATTTTGTGGATGAACATCAATATATAACAAGTTTTTCCTATTAAAGTTTGTAGAAGCATAATCATCCGTGCACATACTATGCACGAAAATGATATATTTGTATTTTAAAATATTTAAGTAATCAAAGTCACTATAAAGAGGAACACAAAATGGCATAAGTGTCATTGATTTTTTGGGAGGAAAATATACATGTGAAAGGATAAACAACTCAAGATTTGCAACATCTATGACTTGGATATCATATAACTATTACCAGAAAAAGAGAATTTGGTTTCATCATCGAGCACATACATGGACGACATCCAAGTGTCATACACAAATATTGGTTGTAACAAGTTTGGTATTTCATTTGTAGATGGATAATAAGAAAGGGTAATATCATGAATGTGGGTTACACCTTTGTAAGAATGGTGTCATCAAAATTCCTAGCGGCCTTTTTTTGGCCGAACTCCTAATTCTTTTGGCCGAAAGGATAATGCTTTCGACCGAAAAAAAATTTGGCCAAAAAATTTAATGTCAAATTGAATGGTACCGTGACAATGCCCTTCACTATCATGTACAAAATTAGTCAGACATATTTTTCATCTGGTAACATCTTTTTAGCCGAAAGATTATTTCGATCGAAAATGTTTTCGTCCAAAAAAACCTTTCGACTGAAATCCTTTTTATATATCAACCATCCATCGACCATATGACAGTTTTCTGAAATGTTGAGAGTCTTTTGAACGTTCTTTGGTGGTGGTCATTAACATTATTCGGTGGTGGACATTGGCGTTCATTGGTGGTAGTCATTGGCATTTGTTGGTGGCGGTCATTGGTGTTTTTTTGCAAGTATGTTTTAAAATGTTTTGTAGGTAGTTTTAAATTGTGTTAGTAGTTAATTATAGAATTCTCTGAATTCACCCTGTCCATGTACATGGACAGGGACAAATTCATCTCTCTCCATTTGCATGGACATGATCAAATTTGGGTCTATCCATGCATATGAATAGGGATGAATTCAACGTTCATTTATGACGGTTGTTGGCATTTTTTTGTAGGTATGATTTAATATTTTTTTTAGGTAGTTTTTATTTGTTTTAGTAGTTAATTATAAAAATCGACGAATTCAACATGTCCATGCACATGGACAGGGCCAAATTTGGCCATGTCCATGTGCATGGACATGCTCGAATTCAAGTGCGTTAGGTGAAAGGGAATATCCTACCTGACAACAAGAGAAACCATCCTGCAAAGAATTAAATAGCCAACAATCCATACATTAATTTCCCTATATTCCCTCTAAACTCAACTAGGTCATCCTTTGTTATCAAATCACTCATAGGACAGAAGGGTAATAACCCCATATAATCCAGAAACAATATACCCTTATAGAAACATATGAACAAACCACTTGCAAATATTGGCACACCGCAATAGAGACACTACCGTCACCAGTTTCTTCATTCATTTATGAGGAAAATCACTAGGAACAAAGAGTGTTTATTATGCCACTAGTAACCTCCTTTATTCACCAAAAAATATTCTTGTTACAACAACAACAGATGAAGGGAGAGATAGAAAGAAAACAATTATGGGAAAACACAAACCAAGTTGAATTTGATGAATCAAAATTACTAGTTTACCCAAACCAGGGATACCTATAAGAAACAATAGATTAACCAGTAATAGGATACAAATACATAACCAGGAAAAAGGAAAACAACACCATCTAACCTCCTTTGTTGAAACTAAAATAATGCAATATTTGACCTATCAAACCTTTACGAATTAAATCTTGGTGGTCAAGATACCTATTAGGGACCAAACCCAACCTTTATAGTAGAAGGATAGAAATGACAGAGGGTATTCGTCCCTATCCATGTGCATGGATAGCCCCAAATTTGGCCTGTCCATGCACATGGATAGGTTTGAATTCAACCATGTCCATGTGCATGGACAAGCCTGAATTCAAGCTTGTCCATGCACATGAACAGGGCCAAATTCGACGAATAAAACTATAACCCTCATCAATTCTCCGACCTGTGAAGAATACACCAACTTAAATTTTGTCCAAACAATGAGGATACGACTGCAACCATATGCTTAGATTTATTATCAGTAACCATATTCAATAGGTTCCTTGGAGAAACCAATTTATGTTATACTAAATGACAATAAGAAAGGAGAATACCTTAGGCACAAGTACATCCATGGCAGAAACAGTCTTTCCATCATCATTGACCCACATGTAAAATTCGTTGATATATTTTGGATAATTGTACACAATTGTTGGGGTTTTAAATATCTCCTTTGTTAAATATCTGCATCAATTTAGACAATAAAACACTAAAACAAGTTCCCATCTTTTCACCTTTGCAAATAACCAGATGCAACAACTTAAAAAATTTAAATTGTATAAGAAAAACAATATTTGGCATTTTGATTTTTAACATAATGTCCAGGTGGTGATTTTTTCTTACGCACCTCTCATGCTCCAATGCTAAATCAATGCCCCACTCCACCTTGTTATCAAACTTCTTATTTGTAACTTGTTTTTTTTCAACCACATGCCACAATTATCAGACCTTCCTTGTGTCTGGAAATTTAGAAATGCCAGGAACTCAAAACTATAAGTATCTATGCATACACCCAAGCCACAAAATAATCATAACCTTTTCTATAAGTTGAACTACCTCTTTGTAGGTTATACATGCAAATGCGGTATTTGCCACTGAATGAAGTCTATCTATAGCATTCTTATCAATAATTTTTTACATGAATTCCATATCAACAAAGCAATTGTCAAGAAACCATTGTCGGGCTTGTCCATGTACGTGTACAGATTTTGATTTCAAAGAAAAAAGTGGATAGGCAAGAGAAAGTAGTAGAAATGTTTTGGTTTAAACTATCTCAAATTATAAATTATGTGAGCATTTACTTTTCATATACAAATTTTTACTTAAATTTTTTTGATTGTCTTTATATCTTATCCCTTTTTTTATAAAACGTGCAAGAAACTTTTGGGTATTATTAATTCTATATTTCTTAAGAGTAAGTTTTTTACATTGTGTTCAAACTTCTCATTTTTTTCTTTCCCCTTTATATGCATTTATTTGTAAATAAATATCTAAATTAGTTGCATTATATCCCTAAATTAATATATATAGTTAGTGAAAGATCCATTAGATAGTAACTTGATTTGGCTTTTTGATAAATCTATCCCTTTTCCAATTCCATTTAAAACCCTAATGTTGTAAACACAATAAATGAATTTTGTTAACAATTCATATTCTTTGAAATCATGAAGAAGTTACATACTATAATCATACCTCATGCCCTTATTGAAAACAATATATATATATATATATATATATATATATATATATATATATATATATACCTCTATGTATCAATCAAATCTAGCAAACCAAAATTGATAAGTTCATAAGAATCAAAATCAAAAGAATTCGAATACAAGTATGAATTCAATAGTTCCTTAAAACAATATTTAGTTATAGTGTTTAGGCTTGCAACCATAGATAGTTTCATGGGAATAAAAAAAATTCATCCCATCAAGATAAAGACCCAAAACTCGTAAAATATCGTCAAGTTGAGAGCCAAGATCATGCAAATGCAAGCCAATTTGTTTATAGCCTCATCCTCACTAGACCTATAAGAAGACTAAGGGTTAACCCTAGACATGATGATGTAAAATAAATTGAAATACCCAATCTGTAGGGAGATTCACATGTTTAATTTGTTCCAAGGTGGAGAATAAGCATGTAAAGTCATGCCCATGTAGGTCAAGAAGAATCCAATTCCACATGAGGCAATGGGTGAAAGTCCATAATTGAAAAACCTTGGACACATCCACTAGTCATGATGGCTCATCCATGAATTAAGAGAAAACCCCTAGACAAATAGGGGAATGGGAAATAGTGTGTGTTCTCATTGATCCTAGTTCAAAACGTAGCCTGAAATTAGCTTTGTTAGGAGAATAATTACAAGTGAAACTGTAGTTCATTTTCTTGTCACGAATTGTTGGGAAGTAACAAACCAAGAAAAAAACTTCAATTACTAGAAGAAAATTAAAAATTAACCAATATCCTGATGGTTATACATACTTGGTAGAGAAACCTAACAATGGTGCATGTCACCTCCCTTTCACCAAACCTTCTTTTGAATTGGGAAATAGATTTTCAATGGGAAAATATATTATGATTCAGGTGCGTATTCTTGGTGAGTTTGGTCACAAGTATGTGCCAAAAAACCATAATTTGATTGGTTGTATTCTTAAAGGTATATGAATTCAATATATATATGAAATAAGGATTCATGCATGCAACACCATAACTCTTATGAAAACAAAATAAGAAAGTAAGATATTTTGAATTCACCACTAGCAGATCTAATATTTAGATCATAATAAATAATATCATATTTAGATCATATTTTGAATTGACACTTCCATGGGTTGAACAACCCTTACCTATGTTTCTTGAAGTAGGGTTGATCAACCCATCCTTAGGATCTCCCTCGAAAAAAATACTTTTTTTGAGAAAGGGTTAACCAACTCTTACACATGGTCCCCACAATCAAAATACTATGCTCAAGGAAGGTTTGGTCAACCCTTCCTTAGGTTATCCCTTGACAATAATGTTATCCTTGAGGAAGGATTTTCATACCCTTCCCTATGCTCCCCTGCAATGAATATATTATTCTCAAGGAAGGGTCAGCCGATGCTTCCCTATTTTCCCGCTTGAAGAAAATACTATGCTTAAAAAATGGTCATTTGACGCTTCTGTTGGATCCTTATCAACATGAATATTATTCTTGAGGAAGGTTCAAAAAACTGTTCAAGGATGTTCTTTGACAATTTCAAACTCTTTAAGAAATTTTATGTTATTTTTCCTTGTTTCAATTTTATTGGATACATTTATTGAAGTTATTTTAGTAATTTGCAAGTTCATATATCATATATCTTAATATTCTATAAGGTACTAGTTTTTATCCTTCCATCATATTACATCACCATCTAGGTTTATAACCTTGGCTTAGAACCATAGAACCATATATCTAAAATATAAATATCCCACCTTATATTTGGGGGAAAGTTGGCCTTAGACTCGATAAATAGGAACTTCTCAATAAATTCTTCAATATGCATGTCCCTCTAGAAAAATTCATGAGCCAAATTTCATTTGTCTCATCCAAGTTGAAAACTTCTATTTGAGTTAATGCATGTCTAAAAAATCACTAAAATCCCCTCTAAAGTTTTTACCAATCTATCTTTCTCCCAAAGTATGAGCTACCCCATCTAGATGCTAGAGTGTCACATTCAAATTATCCTCTTGGTTGTACATGTGTAACACCTTGAATGTGAAATTAACTAGTAAAATTCACCACCAAAATTGTTTTGTGATATCTTCATCTAAATATTGTAAGTGGGAATTTAGGAGTTTCACTGTGGTGGAAACAATTGTGCCCTAGAGGTGTGTGGCCCTTTATTCTGAAGGGTCTATCTCCCCCTATTCATCTTGAAATATTGGGTTGAAGTATAAGGATTCAAGTTTGTAACGAACCGCCTCGTTACGACAACCATTCTAGTATACAGGTGCAAATTTTTTTTTTTGTGTTTACGGGGTGTGCGCGCGTGTAGAAGTAAAAACATACTTGACTCTATGTCGCCTCTTGACATCCAACAAGATGCGACCACGGTGTTGATTGCAAGAAGACAAAAGCATACGATGAGTATCTGCAACCAACTAAGACCATAGGCAAAGGTGCACAACGCAACATTTAACGACAAAGTAAAACTGACTGCTAAATACGACTGACTACCCGCCCGTCCTACCCTGCAAGGTTAGGACCTCCAAGACACATAAGCAACGCTCAAGCCCGGTTTCCCATCGTCTTTAACCATTTAAGGTCTCAGGGCTGGCGACTGTTCTGAGGAACATCGAGGTGTCTACATCCCGCCCGACACAAGTAGACCAAGCAACCAACTGAATAAAATCAAGTACGACATAAATGAGAAGTAAGAATGCACCCCTTACGGAAGGCGCGTGATAAGGACCTTGACAACGACCCTCAGGATCGACGTCATCTAACAGAACAACCACCCTAATATACTAACTGAGGGTAAAATACGGTATGTATTTCTAGGGTATCGCACCTGCATGTTATTAATCAATAATTGAAAGTTACAATATCACTGTCATGAAACATTAACTATCTATCATTTATCACACAATTAGGACCATGATTTTATAGTTACGCTAGCTCCTATATGCTACAACCATCAATTTCTAATAACCATTTCAGGATGAAAACAATTGATTCCAACATGAGGAACCCTCATGCTATGTCATTACAATCATAAATTTAATGATAATGCAATTACTATTATATTCAAAGGTGACATCCTAGTTGAAAYAACACTGTATCATCTTAATTTAAATGRCCATCTATCAATACTAGAATTTTAACATGATAATGCTAATAAGGGGCAATGCGGGTAGTGACAACTCTCACCATTAATAGTAACATGATTCAAGATAACCTTTAAGTTCAAGTGCTAATATATATAAATCCCATCCCAATTATAAGGACATCAATTTAAAATCTCAATATACATCATAATTTAAGGAGCAATCCTAACGATACCTATATTCCATGACCATAGTAAAACAACACTGTAAAAAGGGACTTTATATAAATTGACCATGAATTAATTGTCCATATCTAACAATAGCCATATTTAAATATTATAAACATGATTGAAAGAGCAATCCTAACAGTACCTCTATTCAATGACCATATTAAAACCACCTATTGAAAAGGGACTTTATATAAATTGACCATAATTTAAATGTTAATATCTAATAGTATAAATATTTAATTATTATAAACATAATTTAAAAGAGCAATCCTAACAATACTAAACGGTCACACTTACAAGTATCAGATTTACACAACAATACATAATTATCCATACGTTTACTCCTTGAAATGGCAAATTTAGAAAGACAAAAAGTGACTCCTCTTAAAAGAACACCATATTAAAACGACGTAAATAAAAGTTCAAAGTCGGATAATATCAATATTCGATAAAGATATAAAATATCAGTAACGGTGTACATAACGTCCTATTCAAGGTAGCAACGTTCTCATCAACCTTGGCAAAATATCTAAAGTTACACTATATAACACCAACCCGATTTAATAGGACAAGTTTAATTACCAAAATTAAAGGGGTCCTAGGTAGCATAACAATGATTGACAAGCCATTATCTAACGGGACAACATGAAAAGGCAACAAGGATAGCATCCGAATGGAGAAAAACCAAATAAGAAGCAATTGAAATGGCCATGCTAAGGAGGGCGATGATGGAATGACAAGTGTCTAAAAACTAGTCAAAAATTTACGGTAACAATCATAACTCGAATTAGGAAGGCAACCAACACGCATTCATTTAGAAATTAGTCGGTAAAATAGAAAACAATAAACTTTTATTAAAAGGATCGCATAACTAATACCAGGTTCAGGTCCGTTTACCAATTTTTCTCTTTAAACAAGCAAACCCTTCTGCTATTAATTCGTTATGCGGACAGCTGGAGGGTCCAAATGGCATGCGCCAGACAGGTAGTAGGGAAATTATAACCCAGATCCCAAAAAGGAAACACACTGTAACAAAAGCCCGTGAGTGAAGGAACGCCCCTGTGATGTTTAAAGCATGCCAAACATAGCAAGGGACGGAGAATAAGGGCTCACACCACGCAATAAAATGAAGACAGTCAGAAGGGACCCGAGGTGCGGACAGAATGCCTGCACGAAAACAACGCGCAGAATCGGCGACGCCAGGATCTCTTCGACGCGCAGAGCCCACAGTCGGACTATAAAAAGAATACATGTATCGTACTTAAGACAAATTATCCTTGGGCAGAATTTTAACAGGATTTAACAGGTAAACGTTTCCAGCGCCCATTAAGTCAGATAGTTGATGCGCATTGCATGAAAGGTTTTCGACAGAAAAGTAAATCTGTAGTTCGACAATACAGTGGTTAACCAATTAAAGAAGGTCGTGTTCGATAAAGCTGGAAGGCTAGGATTCAGCCTTACCCGCAGTCTGTTACCTCCAGTGAGTTTTTTTTTTTTTTTGATGTAAATTCGGCAATCTAGTAGTTCCGTCGTTTGATTGTTTACCCCCTAGCTCGGGTACCCTGGTGTCTCAATCATTGCTGCGTGTTATAATTGAATTCCCTCCGTTAAATGGACATCACGCCGGGTAACTCCAATGCTATGAC
>ML778208.1:978804-1007820 GCA_009831015.1 Picea engelmannii
TCTCCCTCAATCTCTCTGGATCTCGTGTGTGGCCCCTTTACTCCATATGTGAGTCCGGTCGGCAAGCTATCGTCAGCCTGCATCATCAACCATCATGTCAGATCATGTCAAACAACATATCATATAATCAATAGTATATCACCAAAATGAAACAATATCATCATAAATGAAACAACTCAAATAGCCCACTCCCTGACTCAATCCGGAGTCCAAGGAAGTTCCACCGATGCCTCTGCATCCTCAAGGTCCGAAACCCTGCACACTCACTGAAACAAAGTCAGCAACACCTGTCTTCATCAATGTAGTAAGAACATCCTGTCATATAACTAACACATCATAATGAAAGGAAAGTTTTATCATCAAATAATCCAGATCACTTGCGAGCAAGTGTCCTCAAAGAATAAGTTTTGTAAGTGCGCCAGAGCGGGATGTTACAAAGTTCCCTAACTCATTTTCCCTAAAAAAGATACTTCATTTAATTTATGAAAGCTTCATATAGTTATTCTGTAACAACCCGCTCTAGCGCACTGAGAAAACTTATTATTTGAGGACACTTGCTCGCAAGTGATCTGGACTTCTATGATGTTAGACCATATATACTTGATTGTGATGTGATTGACAGATGACATGATGTGTTACTATTTGATGTAGACAAGTGCTATTGACTCAGTTTATTTGAGTGTGCAGGGTTTTTGACCTTGAGGATGCAGAGGCATCGGTGGAACCCCCTTGGACTCCGGACTGAGTCAGGGAGTGTGATTTTGGGGTTGATATATTTACTGTGATGTTTCATTGATTGATGATTTGATGTTTCCATCTCTGACATTATTTTTGATTATGCAGGCTAATGATAGCTTGTCGACCAGACTCACATATGGAGTAAAGGGGCCACACACAATTTGCAGAGAGGTTGAGGGAGAGGGGTGGACAACAGCCCTGCCACCGCCTACTATCACTCCTGCCGTGGCTCGAACTATAGGTTAATGATTACCTAGTTCAAGAGCATCCACGATGCCGTGAGGGCAGACTGTGACAGTTGCTCATGATGATTCTAAGGGGTGCGCAATAAGGCGGGGGACTTATTCCTTAGAACCCTTAGTCTCCTACAAGTTCACCTGGTGGAGTGTTGACTCCAGGGGTTATAGATGTCTACCAATCAGTCCATTTGGTGAGTGGCACCCTTGGAGCACGTGGTGCATCCTAAAGGGCACGTCGCACAAAAGAAACTCAGTTGGTGAGTGGCACCATTGGAGCACGTGGTGCATCCTGAAGGGCACGTCGCACAAAAGAAATTCAAGAGGCGAGTGACACCCTTGGAGCACGTGGTGCGTCCTGAAGGGCACGTCGCAATAATGTGGAGAAAGGAGTCAGCCTAAATATCCCTAAGACCTCAACACCTGAATAAATCCTTAAAACAATTCCCCTAACCTGGCGTCACCAGTTCAGAATTTGAGCCCTATGTAAAAAAAAAACATAATTCAAGAGTACACATTAAATATTCATTACCCCTAAGATTATTTGTAACCTCCACCTAATCCGAGGAGTTTCCTTCCTTAATTAAATACATAAAACAGTTCCTCCGTTAATTGAATTCATAAAGTATTTCCTTACTTAATTGCGTACGTAAGGCCTTTCCTCATTCCCAGTAATAAGCTTGATAATTCATCTTTTAGGAAGGTACTACTTCGCCCTAACATGATAATCGAAGCTTAACCATCTCCTAATGACAATGCCAGGATATTCTAGCTCACAGTAGCTCTGCCATGCAAATAACATTAGAAATTTATTCCCTGCTAAGCTAGCTCTAACAATACAGGTGCTAATAATAATATTAAACAAACAAAAAAAAAAACCATTTAAGCTAAGGTGAGTCTTCATAAAGTTTGTAGGATAAAATAAAGAGATTAAATAAATTAATTCAATTAGGGGGGTTGTAAATTTGAAAAGAGGAAATTAATTAGTTAACTAAAGGGAGTTAAAAGAAAATATATATATATTATGAATTTAAAAAAAAAATAAAAAAAATATTAATAATAATATGAAAAGATGCTTAGGCGCATTTTACCTTTTGAGTTGTCAAAAAAAATAAAAAATAAAAAGAAATAAATAAAAGGGGGGGAAAACTTAAAAGAAAGGGGAATTAGGGTTTTTGGGGAAAACCTAATGGGATTAGGTCAAAAAAAAGAGGATAAAAGAAAGAAGTGGGGGGAAAAGAGGGGAATCTGCTATGAGGTATTGTTATGCTATCAAAATTTCAATGGGACTGATTGCTTGTGGGAGTTGGGGATTTCCCAACTGACTTAAGTGGTAGCTCAGCCTTGGAGGCGAGCTGGGAAGCTAGGTACTATCTGGATTGTGTGTGGCCCCTTTGCGGCTCGGGGGGCTAAGGGGGAAGGAGAGTACCCCTAGCATTTCGCTGGGAGGTACCGGTGAGTCCTCTACGGTTGACGAGCGGGAGCAGCACTGAAGGCGGAAGCGACACAGAGCACCAGAGTCAATTGCGGCAAGAAAATAAGGCAAAGTTATGCTCCTGAACTTAGTAGAGTAGAATGCATAGTGATGTACTGCTGAGAGTTTGATGGTAGTGTTGTGAAATGTTGTTTCCTCGTCCTTCATACTCTGTAAGAAAAAAAAAGGGGGTATTTCAGAAGATCTTCGTTTTTATAACAGTGCAGTTGAGGGTTCAGGTAAATTTGTTGTGGGTTTATGCTATTTCATTTTTATGCAGTGGGCGGTTTATTTTTTTTCTTCTCAGTGGGTTTTCGTTGTTTGTACCGTGGGCAGTCTTTTGCAGTAGGGTTTCGTCTTTATACAGAGGGCGATTTGGTTTTGTTTCAGCGGATTCTCGCTTTTGTACAGAGGGCGAATTGTTTCGGTGGGCATTTGTTATGGGAGTTTATATATATAATAGCAGTTTTTGTTCCATGGGTTTCCTTTTGTTTTACCTTGGCATTTTTACATACACCGTGGTGGCTATTTTCGGTGGGTTTCCCTTTTTTTTTCCTGGTTGTTTTTTTTTTTACATATACATTGGCGTGCATTTTCAGTGGGTTGTCCTTTTCAATGGGTGTTTTCACATGTATAGTGGGCGTTTAATTATGGGCTGGGTGTCCCCATTCACGGCCGTGTATTATTCATGGCGTTTAACCCTGCACAAAACGCCCATTCGTTTCTTGGTGGTGACATCGCTGAGATTTGGGTTTTACCTCTCTGCACTGTGTATTTTAATCCCTTGCGAACTGGAGGAGGTTGCTCCACCTGTTCGACCCTTAAGCCTGTGTGTTGTTGTTGGTTGTGGCGTTGAATATTCGTGTGGTTGTGGAGTAGAGATAGCTCGCGCTAGTGTGTTTGTTGTTGGTTGTGGAGTAGTGTTAGCTTGCGACTGTGTGTTGTTGTTGGTTGTGGCGTTGAATATTCGTGTGGTTGTGGAGTAGTGTTAGCTCGCGCTTGTGTGTTGCTGTTGGTTGTGGCATTGAATATTCATGGGTCCATAGGAACTATGTTTAAAACAAAAATCCATTCATTTCAGAAAAGCGATGGTTATTTCCCAGAATCGATGTTTATATATTTTCAGAAATGAGTTCATACGATGTTTATATTTCCAGAAAATGATTTTTGGTTATTTCAGAAAATGAGTTTTATATTTTATAATTGCGGGTTCATAATTAGAGGGAGCTTAAACGAATGCCTTATTACAGCTGTCTCTGGTTGCAAATCTTAATTTCTAAAAAGTTCTGATCCCTTTCCCAAATCGTGACAGTTATATTCACCTTTTTTTTAAAACCTAAACTGTAATATAACCTGCCATATAAATTGCCGTGTTAACGTTGTTTACGAAAAACGTGGCAGTAATGTGGTCGTTATTATTTTACTGGGAAATTATAAAATGCAAGCATAAGCGCAAACCTAATTAAATTACTGTGACTTCTTGTCAATTAATTGGCAAACCTAAAACTGCAATATAACCTGCCATATTAAATTGCCGTGTTAATGTTGTTTAGGGAAAACGTGGCAGTAATGTGGTCATTATTATTTTATTAGGAAATTATAAATGGAAAGCATAAGCGCAGTGTAAATTACAGCATTAGTATTTCTTAGGGAAAATTGGCGGTAATGTGGCTTGTTCTTATTTATATTGGCATTTTTAATTATTGTCAAGGTGGTTATTTGAATAGTGGCATGTTTTATTATTGACAATTTTGGTTATTGAGTATTGTCATTTTTAATCATTGTTAAAGTGGTTATCTTGGATAGTGGCATATTCAATTATTGTTGATTAGGTTATTTTAAATATCGCCATTTTTTTTAACTCTTGTTAAATTGGTCACTTTTTAATATTGGCATTGTAATTATTGCTATTTCTGGTCCCTTCTAAATTCTGTTACTTTTAAATATGATCAATTTAAGTATTGTCATGGTTACATATTGTCTTTTAATTATGATGTCATGATGTTTTTTTAGACATGATGTTATTTATAGATACGATGTTGTTTTTATATATGGACATAGGGTAAGGGTGTGTCATTGGGTGGACTTAAACAACTAGGTGATGATGGGGTATTGATACCAGTATTTAGGATAAGGCTTGTTCCAATTTCCATCGTTGTTCATGGTAAAGTTAGGATAATGTATTGATTAAATTTATGCTAAAGTTATGATAAGGTTATTTTCTATGTTACTTGCTTAAAGGAAATATTAAGTAATGGATTTAGGAAAATTTGTAAGCGGTTAGACGATATCCTTGTAGTTTTCTTAGGACACCAGGCAACTATATTGCAAGGACCTTATATTATAAATGTAAGGATGCTAGACTATAGGGCGAGGTAAAATGGCATATTTTTTCAATGACATCCCAATGTTGAAACCCTTACTATTTATCTTCCAATACGCCACTATCTTCATATATTATGTTTATTGGAGTTCAGGCAAATTTCGTCCTTATGATGCTTACCCCCCCGGATAAGTTTTAAAGGTAAAATTGACATGACTTATTGGGAATGTATTGTAGGTAAATCAATAGTATGGTTGTGAATTACTAATGTTACAAATGGTTATTCTGCATTAGCAATGAGAACTCGCAATTAAATTGATTTTACATTAATTAAAAGCAGAATTGGCCACTGTTCGACTAGTGGACATTTAAGGGAATGATGGGTTGGTACTTAATGCTAATGAAGGTGGAGATAAGGCATGGTCGTAATAATGGTTGTCGTTGTTGAGTCATTTTGTTCTGCACCTTCCATAGAGGTTGCGGTCGTGCGTTTATCCTTGTTGTACTTGGCTGAGTCGTTTGAGTATGGGGTCAGTCGTGTCGAGCGGGAGGTAGACACCCCAGGTAGCCCTAGGAGATTGCTGCATGTGTGATTATTACTTGTAAAGAATCCAGTGCCGTATCAAGAGTCTCAGGCCCTTTAAATGAAGGATTTCCACTCTTGCGACACACCTAAGGGAATTACTAGTTTATGCCTAAGCATTCGGCCAGGAGCCTATCTGACCTACTCTCTCTCCGGAGCAGAGGACTAAGATTAAGCGCCCTGCTTTCCTGTGTAGAAATAGTAAATTCTACTACCATGGATTCTACCTTCGGTGTTCGTACAGTACCTAACCCAGTATGTCGTTAGATGTTTGTATTGTGTGCCTTATGTCCTTGGTCGTCATTGTTGTAGTCACCTGTAGTGCGCCTGTTGTCTTGGGTCGTTCATTGCTTGCAGCTCTTGTTGTGCATCTTGTTTTCTTGTTGCGATCATTGTGGTCGCGTATGGTTAGTCGTCGGGTGGTGAAGTAGAGTCCAGTGTGTCTGTTTTCCCTCCTCCACGCGTGCTCACACTTTTAAAACAAAAAAAATTTCACCCGTTGTCAGAGTTGTTGTTGTAACGAGGAGGGTCGTTACATATGGTATCAGAGCCGGTTCGACCCGCGACTTGGGGTTCGCTACGGCTTTTGTTGACATGAGTTGGTTTTATTATACTGTTGTTGATCGAGTCGATTGTGTGCGTGCAGGTAAACATGGTTAGAGGACGCCACGGAGGCAGACGAAGGGGTCTTAGGGGAGGAGGCGTGACGCCTCCAGCTGCATCCACGTCTGAGGGGTCTAACCCCCAGGGAGGCGAGCACGTTCTCGGACAGGAGCAGATAGCAGTTGGTGATGTTGTTGAGATGATGAGATCTTTCCAGCGCATGTCAGAGGCACTGATTAGCAGATTGGACAGAGACGAGGCCAGGGCGCCGGCACCTACTGGGGGTTCACCGCATGCACCGGCCGTTATAGGTAGCATTCACCGTGAACTCGAGAAGGTAAAATTTATCGAGTTCTTTGGTGCCCCGGACAGCGCCGCCGCCGAGGCATGGTTGGAGAATATGGCGATGTGCTTCGTACTTCGCGATTATACCTCCAACATGAAGGTCCGCATGGTGGTCTTCCAACTGAAGGGGCGCACTCTTCTATGGTGGAAGACACTCCTGCCACAGCTAAACATGGCCGTGGAAGACGTGTCATGGGAACTGTTCGAGGAACAGTTCCGAGAGAGGTACCTTTCAGAGGAATTCATTGAGCGTCAGCTCAATGAGTTCAATGTGTTACGATAGGGAGGTCGTACGGTGCCCGAGTATGAGGCACGTTTTATGGAGCTGCTCCGGTATGCTCCGCACCTTAACACTGAGAAGCTCAAGGTCAACCGGTTCGTGTTTGGCCTTAACGGAAACCTGCGTGCAAAGGTTAGGATCTTGATGCCTCAAACCTTGCACGACGCTGTCCAAAAGGCCCTCATAGCTGAGGAGGAGCTTATCAGTGGGGGTCAGACCAGGACTTCAGTGAGACCCACAGGGCAGAGTTCATCTGGTGCGCCGCGGCATCAGACACCAGTGAGACATATGCCGGGACATCGTGGCTTCTAGAGGGGATCCACGTTCACTACACCTCAACGACCGCTGCCTCAGCAGCGGACACCTTATCGAGGACCACAACAACAACAGCAATGTCGCCTGCAGTAGCAACAATTTAGGCCTGTTCAGCAGAACAGACCAAGATTTCAGGCCGGTGGGCAGTCATCTTCTACTTAGGGTACCAGGACTACTGGGCCGAAGAAGGGGTGTTGGACATGTGGGGAGCCGCACTACCAGTGCGACTGTCCTGTGGAGAGGACCAGGGCATCTGGATCAGCCGGACCCACTACAGTGGGAGATATGGGCAAGGCCCATCAGATTCATGCAGCGGTGAATAACCGCCAGGCAGAGCACCAGTCGACTGTGCTCGAGACGACAGGTACTGTCGCTGACCAGACCCTTAGTATTTTGATAGACCCAGGTGCTACGAAGAGTTTCATTTCTAGTGCAGTGCTAAAAAGGATTAATGTAAAGGCAGTCGAACAGGATGAGTTTAGCTTCGCGGAGATGGCTTCGGGAGCCAAACAGAAGGTTGGAGGAAAGGTTATGGGTTGTGCCCTTAACCTGGGAGAGTTTGTTACGAGAATCAACTTGTACGTCACGCTCTTAGGATCTTATGACGTCGTGATCGGTATGGATTGGTTGGAAATGCATGAGGCGATTCTCAACTGTAAGACAAAACGGTTGAACTTGGTTGATGACGAAGGACAGAGACGTGTGATTGTATCAAGGAACCAGGGAGTTTCCCTGTGGTTCATCTCTTCCTTACAGTTACGGAAGAGTATGCGCAAGGGGTGAAAACTTTATGTGATCCTCACGCTAAACGAGAAGGGAGTAGCAGAAGGTCTAGAACACCTTCCGGTGGTGAAGGAGTTTGCGGACGTATTTCCAGAGGAGTTGCCTGGGATACCGCCGGAAAGGGAACTGGAATTTAGCATAGACCTGAAACCGGGAACCGAACCGATAGCAAGAACGCCTTATCGGATGTCGACCCCGGAGTTGCAAGAGTTGAAAATGCAACTGAAGGAGTTGTTGGACCTGGGACTGATACGTCCTAGTGTGTCACCGTGGGGTGCACGAGTTATTTTTATACGAAAGAAGGATGAATCGTGGAGGCTTTGCATTGACTACCATCAACTGAACAAGGCTACAATCAAGAATAAGTATCCCTTACCAAGAATTGATGATCTGTTCGATCAAATGAAGGGTGCGACGGTGTTCTCCAAGATTGATTTGCGATATGGGTATCATCAGTTACGGAGCAAGGAGGATGACATCCCTAAGACCGCCTTTAAGACGAGATTTGGAAATTACGAGTTTACTGTTTTGCCATTTGGACTGACAAACGCCCCAGGGGTATTCATGAGTTTGATGAACGGGGTGTTCCGCGAGTACTTTGACAAGTTCGTCCAAGTATTCATTGACGATATATTGATCTACTCTCGGACGATAGAGGAGCATGATGAGCACTTGCACTTGGTACTACAATGTTTACGAGAACACAAATTGTATGGGAAGTTGTCCAAATGCTCTTTTTACCAATCGAGAATTCACTACTTAGGGCATGTCATCTCCGGTGAGGGTATCGCCATGGATCCAACCAAGGTTGAGGATATTATGAAATGGCCTGCGCTGACGAATGTCACAGAAGTGTGTAGTTATATGGGATTAGCGGGATACTATCGACGGTTTGTCGAGGGTTTTTCAAAGATAGAAAATCCGATCACAGAATTGCAAAAGAAAAACAAGAAGTTTGTTTGGACCGAGAAATGCGCAGAGGCATTTTGGAGGCTTAAAGAGTTGTTGACAACCGCGTCGATACTAAAGTTCCCTGACATGGACGCAGACTTCTTGGTATGCACTAGCGCATCCAAGGAAGGGTTAGGCGGAGTCTTGATGCAGGACGAACGAGTGATTGCTTACATTTCGAGGAAGCTGAGAAGGCACGAGGAGAACTACATGACGCACGATTTGGAGTTATTAGCCATCGTATATGCCTTGAAGGTTTGGAGACACTACCTTGTTGGACGAAAATTGGAATTAAATACTGATCATTGTGGACTACAACACATTTTTATGCAAAGAGACCTGAACGCGAGACAACGGCGTTGGTCGGAATTTCTTAGCGAGTACGACTTCAAGATTACTTACATAAAGGGAACAGTGAACCGAGTGGCGGATGCCTTGAGTCGAAGGCCATGCATATTTTTGGTGTTACCTCTTTAGACAAATCTACGTGAGAAGATTCTCACCTTACAGCGTGATGATGACTGGTACACAGAAGTCAAGGATTTTATCTAACAAAACACAATGATGGTACCACGATATGAGGGATATTAATTTGATAGCGATGGTTTAATGAGGTTTATAGGTCAGATTTACGTACCGCCAAATGACAAGTTGAGGATGTTGATCCTGAGCGAGGCTCATAGAGCAGTTTACATGGCTCACTCGAGAGTTACGAAGATGAGGGCAGACCTCAATCCATTATTCTTTTGGAAAGGAATGAAGGCCGACATAGTCAACTTTGTGGCTAGATGTCTAGAGTGTCAGCAGTTAAAGGCTGAACATAGACACCCGAAAGGTTTACTTCAACCACATACCATTCCGGAATCGAAATGGGAAGTTATTTCGATGGATTTTATTGTTGGACTGCCACTGACGACAAGGAGACACGACTCAATTTTTGTAGTAGTAGACACTCTGACGAAGAGTGCTCACTTTATTCCTGTGCGTACGACGTATCAGGCACCTGACATAGCGAGAGTTTTCATTAGTTAGATTGTGAGGCTGCATGGTGTGCCTAAAAAGATTATATCCGATCGAGGATCGGTGTTTACTGGACGATTTTGGATGAGTTTCCAAGAGGCATTGGGAACCCAACTTAATTTTAGTACTACGTATCACCCCGAAACTGACGGGAAGACCAAACAAACGAACCAAACCTTGGAAGACATGTTGCACATGTACGTAATGGACCAACAAAAGCGTTGGGAGGAATTCTTGCCTCTAGTAGAGGTCGCTTACAACAATAGTTACCAGAGCACCATTAAGATGGCGTCTTTTGAGTTTCTTTATGGGCGACCGTGTCGGACGCCCTTGAGTTGGGATCGGATTGAGGATAGGGTCCTAGTGGGACCAGAAGCGATCCAAGAAATGGAAGAGAATATGAAAACCATAAGACAAAGGATTAAGGAAGCACAGGATCGACAGAAGAGTTATGCCGATGCGCACCGAGTCCACCGTAGTTACGAGGTCGACGATCGAGTCTTCTTGCGGGTTAAACCGCATAAGATCTTGATCAAGTTTGGAAAAGGAGCTAAACACTCTCCTAGGTTAGTGGGACCTTTCGAGATTGTGGAGAGAAAGGGGCCCGTGGCCTATCGACTAGCCTTTCCTGATTCTTTGAGGCGTATGCACGATGTTTTTCATGTATCTGTTTTGAGACATTATATTAGTGATCCTACACATGTGATTGACCTGAGTTCATTGCAGGTATCGGACGAGGGAGCACTCATGGCTGAGCCGGTCCGCAACTTAGATCATCGCGTTCGACAGTTACGACGTCGAATGGTAGATCAGGTGAAGGTCTAGTGGGACAGTTATAGTCCGCACTCGGCGACCTGGGAGGACGCATATGATATGTGTCAGTAGTTTCCATTTTTGTTTGATAGATAGACTTATGATACTGTGATACTTTATTCTACGTTTATACTGAGAAACTTTGGGACGAAGTTTAGACCAAGAGGGGGTGTATGTAACATCCCTCTCTGGCGCACTGAGAAAACTTATTATTTGAGGACACTTGCTCGCAAGTGATCTGGACTTTTATGATGTTAGACCATTTATACTTGATTGTGATGTGATTGACAGATGACATGATGTGTTACTATTTGATGTAGACAGGTGCTATTGACTCAGTTTATTTGAGTGTGCAGGGTTTTTGACCTTGAGGATGCAGAGGCATCGATGGAACCCCCTTGGACTCTGGACTGAGTCAGTGAGTGTGCTTTTGGGGTTGATATATTTACTTTGATGTTTCAATGATTGATGATTTGATGTTTCCATCTCTGACATGATTTTTGATTATGCAAGCTGACGATAGCTTGCCGACAAGACTCACATATGGAGTAAAGGGGCCACACATGATTTGCAGAGAGGTTGAGGGAGAGGGGTGGACAACAGCCCTGCCACCGCCTACTAGCACTCCCACCGTGGCTCGAAATGTAGGTTAACGATTAAATAGTTCAAGAGGATCCACGATGTCGTGAGGGTAGGCTGCGACAGTCCCTCACGATGATTCTAAGTGGCGCGCAATAAGGCGGAGGCCTTATTCCTTAGAACCCTTAGTCTCCTACAAGTTCACCTGGCGGAGTGTTGATTCCACGGGTTATAGATGTCTACCAATCAGTCCAGTTGGCGAGTGGCACCCTTGGAGCACGTGGTGCATCCTGAAGGGTACGTCACAAAAAAGAAACTCAGTTGGCGAGTGGCACCCTTGGAGCACGTGGTGCATCCTGAAGGCACGTCGCACAAAAGAAATTCAAGAGACGAGTGGCACCCTTGGAGCACATGGTGCGTCCTGAAGGGCATGTCGCAATAATGTGGAGAAAGGAGTCAGCCTAAATATCCCTAAGACCTCAACACCTGAATAAATCCTTAAAACAGTTTCCCTAACCTGGCGTCGCCAGTTCATAATTTGAGCCCTATGTAAAAAAAAAACATAATTCAAGAGTACACATTAAATATTCATTACCCCTAAGATGATTTGCAACCTCCACCTAATCCGAGGAGTTTCCTTCCTTAATTAAATACAAAAGACATTTCCTCCGTTAATTGAATTCATAAAGTATTTCCTTAATTGCGTACATAAGGCCTTTCCTCATTCCCAATAATAAGCTTGATAATTCATCTTTTAGGAAGGTACTACTTCTCCCTAACATGATAATCGAAGCTTAACCATCTCCTAATGACAATGCCAGGATATTCTAGCTCACAGTAGCTCTTCCATGCAAATAACATTAGAAATTTATTCCCTGCTAAGCTAGCTCTAACAATACAGGTGCTAATAATAATATTAAACAAACAAACAAAAAAACCCACTTAAGCTAAGGTGAGTCTTCATAAAGTTTGTAGGGTAAAATAAAGAGATTAAATAAATTAATTCAATTAGGGGGGTTGTAAATTTGAAAAGAGGAAATTAATTAGTTAACTAAAGGGAGTTAAAAGAAAATATATATATATATTATGAATTTAAAAAAAATAAAATAATAATAATAATAATAATATGAAAAGATGCTTAAGCGCATTTACCTTTTGAGTTGTCAAAAAAAAATAAAAATAAAAAGAAATAAATAAATAAATAAAAGGGGGGAAAAACTTAAAAGAAAGGGGAATTAGGCTTTTTGGGGAAAACCTAATGGGATTAGGTAAAAAAAGAGAGGATAAAAGAAAGAGATGGGGGGAAAAGAGGGGAATCTTCTATGAGGTATTGTTATGCTGTCAAAATTTCAACGGGACTGATTGCTTGTGGGAGTTGGGGATTTCCCAGCTGACTTGAGTGGTAGCTCAGCCTTGGAGGCGAGCTAGGAAGCTAGGTACTGTCTGGATTGTGTGTGGCCCCTTTACGGCTCAGGGGGCTAAGGGGGAAGGAGAGTACCCCTAGCGTTTGGCTAGGAGGTACCGGTGAGTCCTCTACGGTTCGCGAGCGGGAGCAGCACCGAAGGCGGAAGCGGCATAGAGCACCGAAGTCAATTGCGGCAAGCAAATAAGACAAAGGTATGCTCCTGAACTTAGTAGAGTAGAATTCATAGTGATTTACTGCTAAGAGTTTGATGGTATTGTTGTGAAATGTTGTTTCCTCATCCTTCATACTCTGTAAGAAAAAAAAAGGGGGTATTTCAGAAGATCTTCGTTTTTATAATAGTGCAATTGAGGGTTCAAGTAAATTTGTTGTGGGTTTATGCTATTTTGTTTTTATGCAGTGGGCGGTTTATTTTTTTTCTTCTCAGTGGGTTTTTGTTGTTTGTACCGTGGGCAGTCTTTTGCAGTAGGGTTTCGTCTTTATACAGTGGGTGATTTTGTTTTGTTTCAGCGGATTCTCGCTTTTGTACAGAGGGAAAATTGTTTCAGTGGGAATTTGTTATGGGCGTTTATATATATAATGGCAGTTTTTGTTCCGTGGGTTTCCTTTTGTTTTACCTTGGCGTTTTTACATACACCGTGGTGGCTCTTTTCGGTGGGTTTTCCCTTTTTTTTTCCTGGTCGTTTTTTTTTTTTACATATACATTGGCGTGTGTTTTCAGTGGGTTGTCCTTTTCAATGGGCATTTTCACATGTACAGTGGGTGTTTAATTATGGGCTGGGCGTCCCCATTCAAGGCCGTGTATTATTCATGGCGTTTAACCCTGCACAAAACGTCCATTCGTTTCATGGTGGTGACATCGCTGAGATTTGGGTTTTACCTCTCTGCATTGTGTATTTTAATCCCTTGCGAACAGGAGGAGGTTGCTCCACCCGTTCGACCCTTAAGCCTGTGTGTTGTTGTTGGTTGTGGCGTTGAATATTCGTGTGGTTGTGGAGTAGAGCTATCTCACACTAGTGTGTTTGTTGTTGGTTGTCGAGTAGTGTTAGCTTGCGACTGTGTGTTGCTGTTGGTTGTGGCGTTGAATATTCGTGTGGTTGTGGAGTAGTGTTAGCTCACGCCTATATGTTGCTGTTGGTTGTGGCGTTGAATATTCGTGGGGCCGTAGGCACTGTGTTTAAAACAAAAATACATTCATTTCAGAAAATCGATGGTTATTTCCCAGAATCGATGTTTATATATTTTCAGAAATGAGTTCATACGATGTTTATATTTCCAGAAAATGATTTTTGGTTATTTCAGAAAATGAGTTTTATATTTTATAATTATGGGTTCATAATTAGAGGGAGCTTAAACGAATGCCTTATTACAGTTGTCTCTGGTTGCAAATCTTAATTTCTGAAAAGTTCAGATCCCTTTCCCAAATCGTGACAGTTATATTCACCTTTTTTTTAAAACCTAAACTGTAATATAACCTGCCATATAAATTACTGTGTTAACGTTGTTTAGGGAAAACATGGCAGTAATGTGGTCGTTATTATTTTACTGGGCAATTATAAAATGAAAGCATAAGCGCAAACCTAATTAAATTGCTGTGACTTCTTGTCAATTAATTGGCAAACCTAAAACTGCAATATAACCTGCCATATTAAATTGCCGTGTTAATGTTGTTTAGGGAAAACGTGGCAGTAATGTGGCCATTATTATTTTACTAGGCAATTATAAATGGCAAACATAAGTGCAGTGTAAATTACAACATTAGTATTGCTTAGGGAAAATTGGCGGTAATGTGGCTTGTTCTTATTTATATTGGCATTTTTAATTATTGTTAAGGTGGTTATTTGAATAGTGGCATGTTTAATTATTGACAATTTTGGTTATTGAGTATTGGCATTTTTAATCATTGTTAAAGTGGTTATCTTGGATAGTGGCATATTCAATTATTGTTGATTAGGTTATTTTAAATATCGGCATTTTTTTTTAACTCTTGTTAAATTGGTCACTTTTGAATATTGGAATTGTAATTATTGCTATTTCTGGTCCCTTCTAAATTCTGTTACTTTTAAATATGATCAATTTAAATATTGTCATGGTTACATATTGTCTTTTAATTATGATGTCATGATGTTATTTTAGACATGATGTTATTTATAGATACGATGTTGTTTTTATATATGGACATAGGGTAAGGGTGTGTCATTGGGTGGACTTAAACAACTAGGTGATGATGGGGTATTGATACCAGTATTTAGGATAAGGCTTGCTCCAATTTCCATCATTTTTCATGGTAAAGTTAGGATAATGTATTGATTAAATTTATGCTAAAGTTATGATAAGGTTATTTTCTATTTTACTTGCTTAAAGGAAATATTAAGTAATGGATTTAGGAAAATTTGTAAGCGGCTAGACGATATCCTTGTAGTTTTCTTAGGACACCATGCAACTATATTGCAAGGACCTTATATTATAAATGTAAGGATGCTAGACTGTAGGGCGAGGTAAAATGGCATATTTTTTCAATGACATCCCAATGTTGAAACCCTTACTATTTATCTTCCAATACGCCACTATCTTCATATATTATGTTTATTGGAGTTCAGGCAAATTTCATCCTTATGATACTTACCCCCCTCGATAAGTTTTAAAGGTAAAATTGACATGACTTATTGGGAATGTATTGTAGGTAAATCAACAGTATGGTTGTGAATTACTAATGTTACAAACGGTTATTCTGCATTAGCAATGAGAACTCGCAATTAAATTGATTTTACATTAATTAAAAGCAGAATTGGCCACTCTTCGACTAGTGGACATTTAAGGGAATGACGGGTTGGTACTTAATGCTAATGAAGGCGGAGATAAGGCCTGGTCGTAATAATGGTTGTCATTGTTGAGTCATTTTGTTCTGCAACTTCCATAGAGGTTGCGGTCGTGCATTTATCCTTGTTGTACTTGGCTGAGTCGTTTGAGTATGGGGTCAGTCATGTCGAGCGGGAGGTAGACACCCCAGGTAGCCCTAGGAGATTGTTGCATGTGTGATTATTTCTTGTAAAGAATCCAGTGTCGTATCAAGAGTCTCGGGCCCTTTAAAGGAAGGATTTCCACTCTTGTGACACACCTGAGGGAATTACTAGTTTATGCCTGAGCAGTTGGCCAGGAGCCTATCTGACCTACTCTCTCTCCGGAGCAGAGGACTAAGATTAAACGCCCTACTTTCCTGTGGAGAAATAGTAAAACCTACTACCATGGATTCTACCTTCGGTGTTCGTACAGTACCTAACCCAGTATGTCGTTAGATGTTTGCATTGTGTGCCTTATGTCCTTGGTCGTCATTGTTGCAGTCACCTGTAGTGCGCCTGTTGTCTTGGGCTGTTCATTGCTTGCAGCTCTTGTTGTGCATCTTGTCTTCTTGTTGCGATCATCGTGGTTGCGTATGGTTAGTCGTCAGGTGGTGACGTAGAGTCCAGTGTGTCTGTTTTCCCTCCTCCACGCGTGCACACACTTTTAAAACAAAAATAATTTCACCCGTTGTCAGAGTTGTTATCGTAACGAGGAGGGTCGTTACATATGGTATCAGAGCCTGTTCGACCCGTGACTTGGGGTTCACTACGACTTTCGTTGACATGAGTTGGTTTTATTATACTATTGTTGATCGAGTCGATTGTGTGTGTGCAGGTAAACATGGTTAGAGGACACCGCGGAGGCAGACGACGGGGGTGTTAGGGGAGGAGGCGTGACACCTCCAGCTGCATCCACGCCTGAGGGGTCTAACCCCCAGGGAGGCGAGCAGGTTCTCGGACAGGAGCAGTTAGCAGTTGGTGATGTTGTTAAGATGATGAGATCTTTCCAGCGCATGTCCGAGGCACTGATCAGCAGATTGGACAGAGACGAGGCCAGGGCGCCGGCACCCCCTGGGGGTCCGCCGCGCGCACCGACAATTACAGGTAGCATTCACCGTGAACTCGAGAAGGTAAAATTTCCCGAGTTCTTTGGTGCCCCGGACAACGCCGCCACCGAGGCATGGTTGGAGAATATGGCGATGTGCTTCGCACTTCGCGATTATACCTCCAACATGAAGGTCCGTATGGCGGTCTTCCAACTGAAGGGGAGCGCTCTTCTATGGTGGAAGACGCTCCTGCCACAGCTGAACATGGTCGTGGAAGACGTGTCATGGGAAATATTCGAGGAACGGTTCTGAGAGAGGTACCTTTCAGAGGAATTCATTGAGCGTCAGCTCAATGAGTTCAATGCGTTACGATAGGGAGGTCGTACGGTGACCGAGTACGAGGCACGTTTTATGGAGCTGCTACGGTATGCTCCGCACCTTAACACTGAGAAGCTCAAGGTCAACTGGTTCGTGTTTGGCCTTAACGACAGCCTGCGTGCAAAGGTTAGGATCTTGATGCCTCAAACCTTGCACGACGTTGTCCAAAAGGCCCTCATAGCTGAGGAGGAGCTTATCAGTGGGGGTCATACCAGTACTTCAGCGAGACCCGCAGGGCAGAGTTCATCTGGTGCGCCACGGCATCAAACACCAGTGAGACATACGCTGGGACATCGTGGCTCAGCAGCGGACACCTTATCGAGGACCACAACAACAGCAGCAGCGTCGCCTGCAGCAACAACAGTTTAGGCTTGTTCAGCGGAACAGACCAGGATTTCAGGCCGGTGGGAAGTCATCTTCTACTTCGGGTACCAGGACTACTGGACCGAAGAAGGGGTGTTGGACGTGTGGGGAGCCGCACTACCAGCGCGACTGTCCTGTGGAGAGGACCAGGGCATCCAGATCAGCCGGACCCACTACAGTGGGAGATATGGGCAAGGCCCATCAGATTCATGCAGCGGTGAATAACCGCCAGGCAGAGCACGAGTCGACTGTGCTCGAGACGACAGGTACTGTCGCTGACCAGACCCTTAGTATTTTGATAGACCCAGGTGCTACGGAGAGTTTCATTTCTAGTGCAGCGCTAAAAAGGATTAAGGTAAAGGCAGTCGAACAGGATGAGTTTAGCTTCGTGGAGATGGCTTCGAGAGCCAAACAAAAGGTTGGAGGAAAGGTTATGGGTTGTGCCCTTAACCTGGGAGAGTTTGTCACGAGAATCAACTTGTACGTCACACTCTTAGGATATTATGACGTCGTGATCGGTATGGATTGGTTGGAAATGCATGAGGATATTCTCAACTGTAAGACAAAACGGTTGAACTTGGTTGATGACGAAGGATAGAGACGTGTGATTGTAGGAAGGAGCCAGGGAGTTTCCCTGTGGTTCGTCTCTTCCTTACAGTTACGGAAGAGTATGCGCAAGGGGTGCAAACTTTATGCGATCCTCGCACTAAATGAGAAGGGAGTAGCAGAAGGTCTAGAACACCTTCCGGTGGTCAAGGAGTTTGTGGACGTATTTCCAGAGGAGTTTCTTGGGATGCCACCGGAAAGGGAACTGGAATTTACCATAGACCTGAAACCGGGAACTGAACCGATAGCAAGAACGCCTTATCAGATGTCGACCCTGGAGTTGCAAGAGTTGAAAATGCAACTGAAGGAGTTGTTGGACCTGGGACTGATACGTCCTAGTGTGTCACTGTGGGGTGCACCAGTTATTTTTATACGAAAGAAGGATGGATCGTGGAGGATTTTCATTGACTACCGTCAACTGAACAAGGCTACGATCAAGAATCAGTATCCCTTACCAAGAATTGATGATCTGTTTGATCAAATGAAGGGTGCGACGGTGTTCTCCAAGATTGATTTGCGATCCGGGTATCATCAGTTACGGATCAAGGAGGATGACATCCCTAAGACCGCCTTTAAGACGAGATTTGGAAATTACGAGTTTACTGTTTTGCCATTTGGACTGACAAACGCCCCAGGGGTATTCATGAGTTTGATGAACGGGGTGTTCCGCGAGTACTTGGACAAGTTCTTCCAAGTATTCATTGACGATATCTTGATCTACTCTCGGACGACGGAGGAGCATGATGAGCACTTGCGCTTGGTACTACAATGTTTACGAGAACACAAATTTTATGGGAAGTTGTCCAAATGCTTTTTATACCAATCGAGAATTCACTACTTAGGGCATGTCATCTCCGGCGAGGGTATCACCATGGATCCAGCCAAGGTTGAGGCTATTATGAAATGGCCTGCGTCGACGAATGTCACAGAAGTGCGTAGTTATATGGGATTAGTGGGATACTATCGACGGTTTGTCGATGTTTTTTCGAAGATAGCAGATCCGATCACGTAATTGCAGAAGAAAAACAAGAAGTTTATTTGGACTGAGAAATGCGCAGAAGCATTTCGGAGGCTTAAAGAGTTGTTGACAACCACGCCGATACTAAAGGTCCCTGACATGGACACAGACTTCTTGGTATGCACTGACGCATCCAAGGAAGGGTTAGGCGGAGTCTTGATGCAGGACGGACGAGTGATTGCTTACATTTCGAGGAAGCTGAGAAGGCACGAGGAGAACTATGCGACGCACTATTTGGAGTTATTAGCCATCGTATATGCCTTGAAGGTTTGGAGACACTACCTTGTTGGATGAAAATTTGAATTAAAGACTGATCATTGTGGACTACAACACATTTTTACGCAAAGCGACCTGAACGCGAGACAACAACGTTGGTCGAAATTTCTTAGTGAGTACGACTTCGAGATTACTTACATAAAGGGAACAGTGAACCGAGTGGTGGATGCCTTGATTCGAAGGCCACGCATATTTTCGGTGTTACCTCTTCAGACAAATCTATGTGAGAAGATTCTCACCTTATAGCATGATGATGACTGGTACACAGAAGTCAAGGATTTTATCTAACAAAACACAATGATGGTACCACGATATGAGGGATATTCATTAGATAGCGATGGTTTAATGAGGTTTAGAGGTCAGATTTACGTACCGCCAAATGACGAGTTGAGGATGTTGATCCTGAGCGAGGCTCATAGAGAAGTTTACATGGCTCACCCGGGAGTTACGAAGATGAGGGCAGACCTCAATCCATTATTCTTTTGGAAAGGAATGAAGGCCGACATAGTCAACTGTGTGGCTAGATGTCTAGAGTGTCAGCAGGTAAAGGCTGAACATAGACACCCGGGAGGTTTACTTCAACCACATGCCATTCCAGAATCAAAATGGGAAGTTATTTCGATGGATTTTATTGTTGGACTACCACTGACGACAAGGAGACACGACTTAATTTTTGTAGTAGTAGACACTCTGACGAAGAGTGCTCACTTTATTCCTGTGTGTATGACGTATCAGGCACCTGACATAGTGAGAGTTTTCATCAGTGAGATTGTGAGGCTGCATGGCGTGCCTAAAAAGATTATATCCGATTGAGGATCAGTGTTTACTAGATGATTTTGGACGAGTTTCCAAGAGGCATTGGGAACCCAACTTAATTTTAGTACTGCGTATCACCCCGAGACTGACGGGCAGACTGAACGAACGAACCAAACCTTGGAAGACATGTTGCACATGTACGTAATGGACCAACAAAAGCATTGGGAGGAATTATTGCCTCTAGTAGAGTTCGCTTACAACAACAGTTACCAGAGCACCATTAAGATGGCGTCTTTTGAGTTTCTTTATGGGCGACCGTGTCGGACGCCCTTGAGTTGGGATCGGCTTGAGGATAGGGTCCTAGTGGGACCAGAAGCGATCCAAGAAATGGAAGAGCAGATGAAAACCATAAGACAAAGGATTAAGGAAGTGTAGGATCGACAGGAGAGTTATGCTGATGCGCACCGAGTTGATCGTAGTTACGATGTCGGCGATCGAGTCTTCTTGCGGGTTAAACCGCATAAGAGCTCGATCAAGTTTGGAAAAGGAGCTAAACTCTCTCCTAGGTTCGTGGGACCTTCTGAGATTGTGGAGAGAAAGGGGCCCATGGCCTATCGACTAGCCTTGCCTGATTCTTTGAGGCGTATGCACGATGTTTTTCATGTATCTATTTTGAGACATTATATTAGTGATCCTACACATGTGATTGACCTGAGTTCATTGCAGGTATCAGACGAGGGAGAGCTCATGGCTGAGTCGGTCCGCATCTTAGATTATCGTGTTCGACAGTTACGACCTCGAACGGTAGATCAGGTGAAGGTCCAGTGGGACAGTTATAGTCCGCACTCGGAGACCTGGGAGGACGCATATGATATGCGTCAGCAGTTTCCATTTTTGTTTGATAGATAGACTTATGATACTGTGATACTTTATTCTTCATTTATACTGAGAAACTTCGGGACGAATTTTAGACCAAGAGGGGGTGTATGTAACATCCCGCTCTGGCGCACTGACAAAACTTATTATTTGAGGACACTTGCTCGCAAGTGCTCTTGACTTTTATGATGTTATACCATTTATACTTGATTTTGATGCGATTGAAAGATGAGATGATGTGTTACTATTTGATGTAGACAGGTGCTATTGACTCAGTTTATTTGAGTGTGCATGGTTTTTGACCTTGAGGATGCAGAGGCATCGGTGAAACCCCATTGGACTCCGGATTGAGTCAGGTAGTGTTCTTTTGGGGTTGATATATTTATTGTGATGTTTCATTGATTGATGATTTGATGTTTCCAACTCTGACATGATTTTTGATTATGCAGGCTGACGATAGCTTGCCGACCAGACTCACATATGGAGTAAAGGGGCCACACACGATTTGCAGAGAGGTTGAGGGAGAGGGGTGGACAACATCCCTGCCACCGCCTACTAGCACTCCCACCGTGGCTCGAACTATAGGTTAACGATTACCTAGTTCGAGAGGATCCACGATGTCGTGAGGGCAGACTGTGACAGTCACTCATGATGATTCTAAAGGGCGCGCAATAAGGCGTGGGCCTTTTTCCTTAGAACCCTTAGTCTCCTACAAGTTCACCTGGCGGAGTGTTGACTCCAGGGGTTATATATGTCTACCAATCAGTCCAGTTGGCGAGTGGCACCCTTGGAGCACCTGGTGCATCCTGAAGGGCACGTCGCACAAAAGAAACGCAGTTGGCGAGTGGCACCCTTGGGGCACGCGGTGCATCCTGAAGGGCACGTCGCACAAAAGAAATTCAAGAGGCGAGTGGCACCCTTGGAGCACGTGGTGCATCCTGAAGGGAATGTCACAATAATGTGGAGAAAGGAGTCATCCTAAATAGCCCTAAGACCTCAACACCTGAATAAATCCTTAAAACAATTCCCCTAACCTGGCGTCGCCAGTTCAGAATTTGAGCCCTATGTCAAAAAAAAACACAATTCAAGAGTACACATTAAATATTCATTACCCCTAATATGATTTTAAACCTCCACCTAATCCGAGGAGTTTCCTTCCTTAATTAAATACATAAAACAGTTCCTCCATTAATTGAATTCATAAAGTATTTCCTTACTTAATTGCGTACATAAGGCCTTTCCTCATTCCCAGTAATAAGCTTGATAATTCATCTTTTAGGAAGGTACTACTTCGCCCTAACATGATAATCGAATCTTAACCATCTCCTAATGAAAATGCCAGGATATTCTAGCTCACAGTAGCTCTGCCATGCAAATAACATTAGAAATTTATTCCCTGCTAAGCTATCTCTAACAATACAGGTGCTAATAATAATATTAAACAAACAAAAGAAAACCCACTTAAGCTAAGGTGAGTCTGCATAAAGTTTGTAGGGTAAAATAAAGAGATTAAATAAATTAATTCAATTAGTGGGGTTGTAAATTTGAAAAGAGGAAATTAATTAGTTAACTAAAGGGAGTTAAAAGAAAATATATATATTATGAATTTTAAAAAATAAAATAAAAAATAATAATAATAATATGAAAAGATGCTTAGGTGCATTTACCTTTTGAGTTGTGAAATAAAAATAAAAATAAAAAGAAATAAATAAATAAATAAAAGGGGGGAAAAACTTAAAAGAAAGGGGAATTAGTGTTTTTGGGGAAAACCTAATGGGATTAGGTCAAAAAAAAGAGGATAAAAGAAAGAGATGGGGGGAAAAGAGGGGAATCTTCTATGAGGTATTGTTATGCTATCAAAATTTCAACGAGACTGAATGCTTGTGGGAGTTCGGATTTCCGAGCTGACTTGAGTGGTAGCTCAACCTTGGAGGCGAGCTGGGAAGCTAGGTACTGTCTGGATTGTGTCTGGCCCCTTTGCGGATCGGGGGGCTAAGGGGGAAGGAGAGTACCACTAGCGTTTGGCTGGGAGGTACCGGTGAGTCCTCTACGGTTGGCGAGCGGGAGCAGCACTGAAGGCGGAAGTAGCACAGAGCACCGGAGTCAATTGCGACAAGCAAATAAGGCAAAGGTATGCTCCTGAACTTAGTAGTGTAGAATGCATAGTGATTTACTGCTGAGAGTTTGATGGTATTGTTGTGAAATGTTGTTTCCTCGTCCTTCATACTCTGTAAGAAAAAAAAAAGGGGTATTTAAGAAGATCTTTGTTTTTATAACAGTGCAGTTGAGGGTTCAGGTAAATTTGTTGTGGGTTTATGCTATTTTTTTTTTATGCAGTGGGCGGTTTATTTTTTTTCTTCTCAGTGGGTTTTCATTGTTTGTACCATGGGAAGTCTTTTACAGTAGGGTTTCGTCTTTATACAATGGGCGATTTGGTTTTGTTTCAGCATATTCTAGCTTTTGTACAGAGGGAAAATTGTTTCGGTGGGCATTTTTTATGGGCGTTTATATATATAATGGCAATTTTTGTTCCGTGGGTTTCCTTTTGTTTTACCTTGGTGTTTTTACATACACCGTGGTGGCTCTTTTCGGTGGGTTTTCCCTTTTTTTTTCCTGGTTGTTTTTTTTTTTTACATATACATTGGCGTGCGTTTTCAGTGGGTTGTCCTTTTCAATGGGCATTTTCACATGTACAGTGGGCATTTAATTATGGGCTGGGAGTCCCCATTCGCGGCCGTTTATTAGTCATGGTGTTTAACCCTGCACAAAACGCCCATTTGTTTCTTGGTGGTGACATCGCTGAGATTTGGGTTTTACCTCTCTTCATTGTGTATTTTAATCCCTTGCGAACTGGAGGAGGTTGCTCCACCCATTCGACCATTAAGCCTGTATGTTGTTGTTGGTTGTGGCGTTGAATATTCGTGTGGTTGTGGAGTAGAGCTAGCTCGTGCTAGTGTGTTTGTTGTTGGTTGTGGAGTAGTGTTAGCTTGCGACCGTGTGTTGTTGTTGGTTGTGGCATTGAATATTCGTGTGGTTATGGAGTAGTGTTAGCTCGCGCCTGTGTGTTGCTGTTGGTTGTGGCGTTGAATATTCATGGGGCCGTAGGCACTGTGTTTAAAACAAAAATCCAGTCATTTCAGAAAAGCGATGGTTATTTCCCAGAATCGATGTTTATATATTTTCAGAAATGAGTTCATACGATGTTTATATTTCCAGAAAAGGATTTTTGGTTATTTCAGAAAATGAGTTTTATATTTTATAATTATGGGTTCATAATTAGAGGGCGCTTAAACGAATTCCTTATTACAGCTGTCTCTGGTTGCAAATCTTAATTTCTGAAAAGTTCTGATCCCTTTCCCAAATCGTGACAGTTATATTCACCTTTTTTTTAAAACCTAAACTATAATATAACCTGCCATATAAATTACCGTGTTAACGTTGTTTAGGGAAAACGTGGCAGTAATGTGATCGTTATTATTTTACTGGGCTATTATAAAATGCAAGCATAAGCGCAAACCTAATTAAATTACTGTGACTTCATGTCAATTAATTGGCAAACCTAAAACTGCAATATAACCTGCCATATTAAATTGTCGTGTTAATGTTGTTTAGGGAAAACGTGGCAGTAATGTGGCCATTATTATTGTATTAGGCAATTATAAATGGCAAGCATAAGAGCAGTGTAAATTACAACATTAGTATTGCTTAGGGAAAATTGGCAGTAATGTGGCTTGTTCTTATTTATATTGGCATTTTTAATTATTGTTAAGGTGGTTATTTGAATAGTGGCATGTTTAATTATTGACAATTTTGGTTATTGAGTATTGGCATTTTTAATCATTGTTAAAGTGGTTATCTTGGATAGTGGCATATTCAATTATTGTTGATTAGGTTATTTTAAATATAGGCATTTTTTTTAACTCTTGTTAAATTGGTCACTTTTGAATATTGGCATTGTAATTATTGGTATTTCTGGTCCCTTCTAAATTCTGTTACTTTTAAATATGATCAATTTAAATATTGTCATGGTTACATATTGTCTTTTAATTATGAGGTCATGATGTTATTTTAGACATGATGTTATTGATAGATACGATGTTGTTTTTATATATGGACATAGGGTAAGGGTGTGTCATTGGGTGGACTTAAACAACTAGGTGATGATGGGGTATTGATACCAGTATTTAGGATAAGGCTTGTTCCAATTTCCATCGTTGTTCATGGTAAAGTTAGGATAATGTATTGATTAAATTTATGCTAAAGTTATGATAAGGTTATTTTCTATGTTACTTGCTTAAAGGAAATATTAAGTAATGGATTTAGGAAAATTTGTAAGCGGTTAGACGATATCCTTGTAGTTTTCTTAGGACACCAGGCAACTATATTGCAAGGACCTTATATTATAAATGTAAGGATGCTAGACTGTAGGGCGAGGTAAAATGGCATATTTTTTCAATGACATCCCAATGTTGAAACCCTTACTATTTATCTTCCAATATGCCACTATCTTCATATATTATGTTTATTGGAGTTCAGGCAAGTTTCGTCCTTATGATACTTACCCCCCCACCCCCCCGATAAGTTTTAAAGGTAAAATTGACATGACTTATTGGGAATGTATTGTAGGTAAATCAATAGTATGGTTGTGAATTACTAATGTTACAAATGGTTATTCTGCATTAGCAATGAGAACTCGAAATTAAATTGATTTTACATTAATTAAAAGCAGAATTGGCCACTCTTCGACTAGTGGACATTTAAGGGAATGACGGGTTGGTACTTAATGCTAATGAAGGTGGAGATAAGGCCTGGTCGTAATAATGGTTTTCATTGTTGAGTGATTTTGTTCTGCACCTTCCATAGAGGTTGTGGTCGTGCATTTATCCTTGTTGTACTTGGTTGAGTCGTTTGAGTATGGGGTCAGTTGTGTCGAGCAGGAGGTAGACACCCCAGGTAGCCCTAGGAGATTGTTGCATGTGTGATTATTTCTTGTAAAGAATCCAGTGCCGTATCAAGAGTCTCGGGCCCTTTAAAGGCATGGTTTCCACTCTTGCAACACACCTGAGGGAATTACTAGTTTCTGCCTGAGCAGTCGGCCAGGAGCCTATCTGACCTACTCTCTCTCTGGAGCAGAGGACTAAGATTAAACGCCCTTCTTTCCTGTGCAGAAATAGTAAAACCTACTACCATGGATTCTACCTTCGGTGTTCGTAAGGTACCTAACCCAGTATGTCGTTAGATGTTTGCATTGTGTGCCTGATGTCCTTGGTCGTCATTGTTGCAGTCACTTGTAGTGCGCCTGTTGTCTTGGGTCATTCATTGCTTGCATCTCTTGTTGTGTGTCTTGTCTTCTTGTTTCGATCATCATGGTTGCGTCTGGTTAGTCGTCGGGTGGTGACGTAGAGTCCAGTGTGTCTGTTTCCCCTCCTCCACGTGTGCACACACTTTTAAAAAAAAAAAAAATTCACCTGTTGTCAGAGTTGTTGTCGTAACAAGGAGGGTCGTTACATATTCCTTAGTCACATAAGATTTGGATCTAGTTCTCAACCTTTTTTGTAGTTTCTTAAAATATGATGAGAATGAAAACATAATAAGAGTGAAAATTGGTTGAGCTCTCAAACAAAATTGTATTGGACCCGTAACCAAAGGTGTAGCCATTTTTTCAATCTAAATGGATTTCACCTATGAATCTAAGTAATGGAGGAATATTCTCCAAGAGGAAAATCCCCTATCAATTTTTAAACACAGAAAAAGATCCTAATAAAACCCTAAATTAAGAATTTGTACCAAGATTTCACCAAAAAATGTACTATGATTTCACCAAAATTTGTACCATGGTTTCACTACATCCACACCTCCAAATGGTCATATGTCCATTTCATTGAATCCATCATTGTATTGTGACTATTTCTCTATATCCCATTCACTCTCTCAATCATTAAGAATGAAAGAGTGAATAAACAATAGTGATAATACAATAATCGATTGAATGAAAGGGCCATATGACCTTTTGGAGGTGTGGGTGTAGTTAAATCACAATATAACTTTTGGGAGGGTAGGAAATATGTTTCCCATTTTTAACTATACTACCTAGTGATCTTATATTCAATACACATGTCTCACTTATATGAGGGCGGGGGGATATATTGACTAAAATATGTCGTCTTATGTTTTACTATAACAACCCCTCTGTTACATCATAAATAATTGACAACAACAGGAGATATGTATATTTTCTTTTATCACTGCACCAGTGGAGCAGGATAGTGACATATATCAACAATACTCATTCAATTTATTTCATATCATTGCACAACTATATTTAGATGCATCTTCAATGTACTAATGATCTTCCATATCACATCATTAACACATACAACAAGGGTAAAACATCACAATTATTCAATATCAACCACAACCAATTTCATCACAAAACATCATTGCTTCTAATAGAATAATCATCATACAAGGCAATCAAGAATATCTACCCATTCAAGCTACCTGCAAGGTTAGGACCTCCAAGATACATAATCAATGCTCAATTATAGGATTCATCCGATTGATTTTTACCATTTAAGGTCTCAAGACTGGTGATTGTTCCGAGGAACGAGGAAGTATCTAATTCCCATACCTTCAATCTATTCCATAAACCAAAGAGTTTCTAGAATTCTTATGTATAAATTTTCTTCAAATGACACAGAGAATCTGGTGTCTTAGTCATCACCTCATAACACAATGTATACTATTTCAATAATTCATCGTCTTATTTATTTCAAGAATTGGAAGAAATCCAATAAAAACAGAACATAAACTTAATAAGTAACAGACACCTCCAACAGGGAACCTAAAGATGGTAGTTATGTCTTACTCCAATTTACTAGGAAAAGTGACAACCCTACATAGTACATCCAAGTAGAAATATATTGATCTATATCACAATTTAAATGAGGAAAGGAACAACAAATAACATCTCTCAGCACAATGTAGAAATCATAAGCTTACTCTATACTTTTATGAACCAATTGATATTGTGAAGAAATAAACCTACAACTGAGTGAAAGTTTGTTCTAATATTGAGTTAATAATTTTCTGTAAGGAACTTGAAATTCCACTTCTGGGTGTCACTGTGAAACAACTCCAAATCCAACTCTAGAAGTGCATGAACATGATCCTTGAAAGCCTAAGTTTAGAAGGATCATTCCTTGGTGTGCACATAGATACTCTCAAGTATGGAAGAGGTCTCTAACCTTCAGAACTACGAAGCTCATAAGAGACAATGCGACCATACACATGGAAGGCGTAAAGTACACACTCAACAATTAGAATCAAGAGCTCAGGAGGGATGCACTATTGAGCACTGGAGTTCATTTCAAAGGAAAATATCAAGAGGGACAACATGTGAAGGGTTCAAAAGAGGAAATCAAGCATTGAAATCCCTTCAGAGGAAACCAGTAGTGACGCAAGAATTGGCAACCCTCACGGTTCCACCCTGCTCTCACCAGGACCTTCTTCAACCACGGGCCCGAAGAGTCTGAGCTCTTCCAACTCCCCTCAGGAGTCTCTGTTTCCCACAGGATGCTCCTACACAATCTCTTATTCACGTATCGGGAGATCGGGTCTCACGATATCGCGAGTCTGGCAACACTCTCCTCGTGCAATCAACCACCGAAACCCCGATCCCCAATGGTCAACGGTCAAATCTCAAGATATCGTCACTCACGACGCCAAGCTCTTATGCTTTGAATCTCTGAGTACCGAGGTGTTGATCCCTGATATGAGGCCACCTGTCCTCCACTAAGTCTCCCAGGCTCCACGCTGCCATGTTAATCTCGGGTCTTCGCGGATCGCGGATCCACGATACCAAGTTTCCCTGCTGCTGGAAACCCCAAATACTAAAACCCCGATACTCCGGATTTGTGCCACCTGTCCCTTCGAGGATCGACGGCTCCCACTAAATCGGGAAATCGCTATTCGCGATTTCAAAAGGAAATGAACCTCTTTCCTTTGCAATCGCCGAAGCCCGAACCACGATGTGCCGAAATTCGATGGCCGGTTCTCTCCTGTGCCCAAGGGTTAAACTCCTTGCAGCTTCTCCATGATCCAACGATCCCCGGGATTTCGTGATTCTCCTTCGCCAATCCTGTCCGTTGATTCTTCCTCTTGGAGATATCCCACTCCAAAGCTTCTCTCAATTCGCGCTCCTCCTGGGTCTGTTCCACGCTATCTGCAAGGAACTATTCCTCCTGATCTTGGTTTCTCCCACTCCTTCGCTGGAAAGTTGGCGCACTCCTTGCGCTCAGCGTCCAATCACTCTCCAAGTGTTGGATCTTCAGGACTTTTGTGCGTTTCTTCTCCTCTGTGAACTCTCAACATGAGTCCCATTGAAACGCG
>ML778208.1:1008141-1050727 GCA_009831015.1 Picea engelmannii
TGCTCTCAGCGCTTCCCTCCAGGTACACCTACCCTATTCAATTACAATGAATGGACTGTCTAGTCTGCTATCCAGAACTAGATTCTCAGCCGATCTATAATAAAGGCCTATCTTATCCACAGCCTGCGTAAAGGCATGGCATTAATGGCTCACTATCCTAAAACATTTAATTACATTCAATACAAATATGAATGAGGCTGCGCCTCCCTTCATCCTTTGAATGTGTGCTGACGTGGCTGACTGGCTGCATGGAGAGATGCTCCTGCATCAAGTAGACAGGATTTTATCATGAGGAAATTGGAATCCCCATGATCATTCGATTAGACAAAAGATGTGCACTCGTTAAAACCCAAAGACCTTCAGGCTTCGTTGATTCAACATATTAAAGTTTTTCATAATAAGTGTGCCTCGAAGTCTGAATCACGAGGTGGCTATACATTGTATATCAGTGGGCAAATACTAGTCATTGGATCTGTAAGATTTCGACGATTCAGTGAGTTTGAGTTTGTAGAAGTGAAGAGGTGAAAAATCCCAAAGCTTTGAATTCCCAGAGTGAAGGACAGTAGTATGTATGATGAAAAATCATTAGCCGATCAATTTATGAGCCTACACTATTTGATGGTTTGATAATTCACTACTCCGAAAAATTTAAAGACGATAGGTTTAAGGTGAAGGAACTTCTAGAGTCTTGAATTCTGGAGAAAATCCTCACCGTCAAAGCAAGTTACATGTGTCTTGGTGGATGGAAGTTGTTTGGTGAGAAAAATATTGAACTCATGGAGCTCGAATTTAATCCTGACCATCGTTTTGTGGGTTTGGCCTTCATAAATTTGAAGGAAACGAGAGTTGTAACAACAAAAACCTTTTAATCCTGGAGCTTCGTAGTTACTTCTAGCCGTATATCGGAGCAAGGTAAAGGAACTATTGATCTCCAAGTTAATCAGGATTCGACTCTCTCACTAAGTTAAGAAGTAAAAGTCAAGGATTTCAAAAACCCCGAAGTTCCAAACTTCAATAGTAAATGAGATCTGTAGATATAGAAAAAAATCAAGGACCGTTAGATATTCAAGTATTATTCCTTCGAAAGTTCAACAGTTTGATGCTCTGGAGGAAATGGGATGATGGGTACAAAAAGATAAACTCTCAGTGTTTCAAACTCTGGAGTGGATGACAACTGTTAATTTGAGGGAGAGTGTGAAGCATCATATTTCAGAGCTCTTCTAAGGTTCAAGATCTGGGTGGAAAAGTTTCAAGTTGTGAAAGTGCGTAAAACCCCAAAGTCTGGAGTTTCATAGTGGATCTCCACTGTACAAACTCATGTAAGGAAAATATGCACCATTTTTTATAGTAGATTGCTAAAATTTACGAAGGAAGTTGGGGTAGGGTTAACCTACAGTTTCTGGTCAACTCAGATCAAGACCCAGCTCGATCGGTTATCTCTTAGAGAGAAAAAGATTGTCGATTTTAAGAAACCTCCAGAGCGTCATAGTTTTGGAGCCTCGAATAACCTCTTTCTTACTGGCACTAGGTTCTGGCTCCTGGTCACATGCATAAATTTTCTTAGGAAAAGGGGCTAACGCACTACAAGTTAAATGAAAATTCTAGATACTTTAACAAGCCTTCCCTGGTCCTAAATTTTTTTGGTTTTTAAAATAGAAAACACATAGACTCCATGTTATCAATAAATTTGAACTTATCAACTAATTTCAATAGAAGGCCCACATATAATTTCTGATTTAACATATTCAACATAGGTGCATATTACAAACGAAATTGGAAAGGAAAATGTTCAACATACATTCCTACAACACAAAATTCGCATTTAGAGTATAAATCAACATAGATCCCACATAATGGATTGATTTAGGATTTAAATGAAATTCGACAGAGAGTTCATGAATATGAATTCAGACTCAACTCCTTAGTTTACTAGTGATCAATACACTAATAAATTCTTTAAATAATCTCAACAAAAATCCAATCACACGAACTTCAATATGGATGATGATACGAATTTTAAAGCAACATAGATCATACACAATATAAATTCAACTTCACAATGAGGATCATGCCGCTAAATTTAGGTTTCGAAAAACATCTGGAATTACAACTAAAGCTCAAAATGTAACCACTGTAAATGTTATTCGATTGCAACAACTGTAATTTAAAAATATAAAATTTGAAATAATTCTTGTTGATTGCAAATGAAAATAAAGTCAGAATATAAAAATACCAGGACCAATGGAAGCTACATAATGAAGATTTCCTTCAATACTTGCACTCCTTCCCTTCCTTCGCTTTCTAATCAGAGATACTTCACCGATACCTCCTATCCAATGCTAGGGGTACTCTTCTTCGCCCTTATCCCCCCGAGTCACAAAGGGGATAAGAACAAAAACGATAACCCAATAGCCTCCAATATTTCCTCACAAGAAAGAGGTTCCACTCTTTTCACAAGCATAGAGTCCCAACTCTCACAAGTAAAACACAGTCAATAAAAAATTTGGCAGCATAACAGTGTTCCCCAAAAGTTTGATCCTCTTCCCTTCTATGTCAATTTCTTTATAGAATTCTTCTGCATGGACATCTCTCCCTCATGCATAATTCATAATTTTTTAATAATTCATTTAAATGATTATTCACCCACTACATGTGTCACATTCTCCCCAGGTTGCACAAGTAATTTCTCTTTTATTTTTATTTAAAAGCCACTTTTCCTCACATTTTCCCATGTGTTCCTACTTTTCCTCTTAGTTGTCTCTTAGTTACCCAATCCCCTTAATTAATGGGTGTCTCCTAACTAGGTTTTAGTTATATTTGGATTAGGAGTCTTCTTATTTAGGATAGGGTTGGTTGACTCAAATTATATTTTATGCACAACCCATTCTCTCAAGTTGTTATTTATTTATAAATAAAGATTCATTTTTAATAATTTCAAGCACACATGTGCATTTTATCAATTCTTTATGTATTTACTTACTAATTCCTAACATTTGATTTCCTTCAAATCTTTACTCATGTCACAATTCAATTAGTCCTTTATTTAAATTTTAGACTTTGACTTATACTTCTATTTGGATTTAATAATTAATAATCTATTATTTAATTAATTTTTTTAATCCAACAAGGTCTAATCATTCCAATCTATTCTAGGCCACCTATGTTTATTGACTCAGGTTTCAATTGTGCGACATGCCCTTGAAGACTCATCTTCATGCTCCAAGGGTGCCACTCGCATTGAATTGTTTTGGAAATTTTTCCAACCCCTTGGAGTCAAAACTCCATTCGATCGACCTTGTGAGAGACTAAGGGATTATAAGGAATAATCACTTTTCCTTATTGCGCTCCTTAGAAATATTCATGAGAGACTTTCTTAGTCTACCCTCATGACATCGTGGATGACCCAAACTAGGTAATCATTAACCTAAATTTCTAGCCATGATGAGAGTGCTAGTAGGCTTTGACTGGTATGTTGCCACACCTATCCATCAATATATATTTTTTTTGTGCGAGGCCCCCTTACTTCTTATGTGAGTCAGATTAGCAAGCATCGTCAATCCTACATCCAATGACAAAAATAGTGTCAAAAATCCATATACATAAATCATACTAAAATCCATCATACATCATATGTGCATAATAATGAAATACTCAAACAATGCAATCCACTCCCTGACTCAATCTGGAGTCCAAGGAAGCCCTTTTATGCCACTGACATTGATAACTTGTCATGTGTTCTATAGACTCTTGACGACTTGTCAAAAGCACCTGTCAACATATATATATATATATATATATATATATAATCAATCAGCTATAACACCTCAACATCATCATATATAACCCATAATTTGAATGAAATCACAGTGTTCCATACTCAGATCAATTGCAAGAAAGTTTCTGCAAAGAATAAGTCAATAATAGTATTCTCACTAGAGTGGGATATTACATACAACCCCTCTTGTTTTAATATTCGTCCCAAATTTTGTATCATATAAGTAAAAGCAAGTAAATAAATGTATATGACATATATCTATATTTATAAATCTATCAAAACAAGTAAGGAAATTATTGACGCATCTAAAATGTGTCCTCCCATGTAGTAGAGTGTGGAAAATAATTGCCCCACTGGACCTTGACCTGATCGACTATTTGATGTCATAGTTGTCGAATTTGATGGTCCAAAATGGCTCCACCATGAGAGTACCCTCATCCGACACCTACAGGGAACTCATGCTAGTAACATGTGAAGGATCACTAATATAATGTCTCAAAACAAATACATGAAATACATCGTGCATACACCTCAAACAATTAGGCAAGGCTCGTCGATGAACCATGAGTCCTTTCTTTTCCACTACTTCGAAAAGTCCCACAAATCTAGAAGATATTTTAGTACCCTTTCCAAAGTTTATCGAAATATTGTGCATTTTTACCTGCAAGAATACTCTGTCTCCAACTTCATAATTGCGGTTAATGCAATGTGTGTAACAACCAAATAACTGACATTATCAGTAAGTAAGTCAAGAAAGCTCATACATACTAGTGTATATGTACAAGAAATGCATGTGTAGCTAGTACATGCAAATCTCGTGCATGTACTAATAATCAAAACTGTCATCCTTTATTAATTTATGTATGCATTCCATCCAGTCAGCAAGATTAGTCTTTTATAAAAGACAACAATCAATCAATTGTGTGAGAAATCCTTTAATTACAATTATCCGGTTCAATAATTTTATTTTAAACAACTGTGGTTCAGTTACGTAATAATGAATATCCATGTATACACGTTTCTCTTTTTTTTTTTTGAAGGGAAGGCATTAAATTCCACCACAAGAAAGATCTCCATACTGTCTCAACTATTACTACTCATCCTTCCTCCCTAACCTACTTCCATCTCCATTCCTATCCTTCCTCTGCTAGACTATCTTGGAGCGTCAACTATATTGACCTAACTCCAAATAGAACCCGTAAGTGGAAGTGTCGTTATCTCGACCAAGCTTCCCTAGAAGGCAACTGACAGTCATCATCACACGTCTTGGGGAGCATGAACTAGCACCGTTCTCCCATGACTTCAGGTTTCGGAGGATACACGGTGGGAAATGCCTCCACCCCTCCTAATCATATCTAGGGTCCACGCCCTACAATGGAGGATACACGGTGGGAAACACCTCCACCCCTCCTAACAAAACTAGGGTCAACACCCTACAATGGAGGATACAAGGTGGGAAATGCCTCCACCCCTCCTAACAGAACTAGGGTCAAAACCCTACAATGGAACATATAGGGGAACCGTGTTGCAAGAGGTTTTGTCATCGTTTATTCGGTTTTGGGCAGTGTCAGTACCAAAATCATGCACTAGTCCACATATCATAGCAATTCATCCAAATCAATATAAATTTCACATACATTATTCATACCATAATGTTTCTGGGTTAGTGGTCCTGATATCCACTTTCATCATCATTATCTCTTGGCTATTTCATAGCCCATAACCTGCAGATTAGTCTGTAACACAAACTCATACATTTCAATGCATTATCATCATGTAATTGCATACTATCATCATTTCGATTTGGTATCCCCGTACCGATACATTAACATCAAGTTTTTCCCATTAGAATTAGATTTCATAATATCCCATAATTCAACTCGTCACCCATTCACAAGATTATCATTTACCCAAAATAGATTTCATCGTATCTGACATCATTCTAATAGTATTTAAACATTAATTAATTTCATTTTCTCACAATATGTCGCATCATATACGTCATCATCAATAACATTTAAGCATTCGTAAAATTTACATTCACATAATAGATCGCATTACATGCATCATCGTTAATAATACTTAAACATTCATTACAGTTCATAAGTTTAAAGTTTAAGTGTATCACTTAATAGTTTCACTGTGACTAGGAAATAAAGTGTATAGGCCTCAGGTAATCCTGGTTGTCTAAGTCAAAAGGTGGTGTTACATACACCCATCCTTCAAGAAACATGTTCTTGAGGTAGTCAAAATAATGAGGGATAGTCTCGCCATAGTGTCTCAGCGTCTTCCCAAGTAGAAGATCTTGGACTATACTTGTCCCACTGGACCTTAACTTGATCTACCAGACGGTTCCCGAGATGTCGGACTCTACGGTCCAATATGCGTAATGGTTCTACCGTGAGGGTTCCCACGTCCGATACCTGCAATTCTTTCCAATTTAGTTTATCTTATTCATCAGCAACATAATGACGTAAAACAGACACGTGAAATACATTATGAGTTTTATGCAAATGGGGTGGCAGTACGAGACGATAAGCAACGGGTCCAATTTTCTCTTGGACCCTAAATGACCCTATAAACCGAGGTGACAACTTTGTTCCCTTGCCGAACCGTATGGTACTCTTATTAGGTCTGATACGAATGAAAACCTGGTCTCCCACTTCATAACTTCGGTCGGTCCTGTGTGCATCTGCATAGATTTTCTGCCTATCCTGTGCTTCCTTTAGTCTCTACCTAATCTGTATCACTTGTTCCTCCATTTCTTGAATCAATTATGGCCCAACGGTTACTCTATATTCTAGTCTATCCCAACTTAATGGTGTTCTGCATGACCTCCCATACAAAGCTTCGTATGGTGGCATTCCGATGGAACTATGATAACTGTTATTGTAGGCAAACTCTACCAAAGGTAGGTACTTCTCCCACTAGATTTGATTATCCATTACATACATCTTAAGCATGTCTTCCATGACTTGGTTCACTCTCTCAGTTTGCCCATCTGTTTCGGGATGATAAGATGTGCTTAAGTTCAATTGAGTCTCCAATGCTGACTGTAAAATTGTCCAAAACTTAGAGGTGAATCTGGAATCCCTATCTGAAATAATCTTCTTTGGTATCCCATGCAAATGTATAACCTTTCTTATGAACACTCGTGCCACATCAGTAACATCGTAAGTGTCTCTGACCGGAATGAAATGAGCACTCTTGGTTAACTTATCCACTATCACAAGAATGGCATTGTGTCTATGAGATGTGAGCGGAAACCCTACAACGAAATCCATAGAGATGACTTCCCACTTGGACATAGGGACATCATGTGGTTGTAGGAGGCCTGTCGGGTGGTGGTGGTCATCTTTCACCTGTTGACACTCTAGACATTTGGTGACGAAATGGACTACATCACGCTTCATGCCTACCCAAAAGAAGAGCTTCTTCATATCTGCGTACATCTTCTTCACACCCGGATGTGCACAATAAAGTGCTCTATGGGATTCCTTTAGTATGATGCTTCAAATATCCTCGTTCTCAAGGATGTACATCCTTCCTTGATATCGTAACAATCTGTCTATTTCCAGACTATATCCTTCATACTTTGGAACTAACTGCCTCCCACTCTGGAGGTTTGAAGTAACCTTTAAATACCAACTGTCTCCTGGTAGTTGTGTCAACACAAGTTCCCTCAGATTGACCTTTAAGGTTACCAAGGAGAAGATACGTGGTCTCCTACTCAAGGCATCTGCGACCACATTTTCCTTTCCTTTTATGTATGAAATACCAAAATCATACTCACTCATAAACTCACTCCATCGCCTTTTCCTGCCATTCAGATCTCTTTGAGTGAAGAGATGTTTTAAACTTTGATGGTCCATTTTGAGCTCAAAGTTTCGCCCCACAAGATAGTGCCTCCAAAGTTTTAGAGATAGCATTACAGCTGCTAACTCTAAATAATGAGTCGTGTATAACTCTTCGTGCTTCTTCAACTTCCTTGACACATAAGCTATCACTCCTCCATCCTGCATTAGCATGGCCCCCAACCCTTGTTTCGAGGCATCTGTGTAGACCGTGAAGTCCTTTTCCATATCTGGCACTCGTAGAATTGGCGCACTAGTTAGTAACCTCTTAAGCTCAATGAATTCACTATCACATTCTTTTGTCCATTCATACCTGACCCCCTTGCGTTGCAAAGTGGTGATGGGTTTCGCTATTTATGAGAATCCTTCCACAAATCTCTGGTAATAACCCGCTAGCCCCATGAAGCTTCTCACCTCATGCGCATTTTTTGGCAATGGCCATTCCATAATGGCCTTTACCTTATCTGGGTCCATAGAGATTCCTTCGTCGGAAATGATATGACCTAAATAGTGGATCTTTTTCTGGAAGAAGGAACATTTCGACAGCTTCCCATACAATTTGTTCTCTCTAAGGAAAGACAACACTATTCGCAAGTGTTCCTCGTGTTCCCTTTCATTCTTGGAATAGATGAGAATGTCATCTAGAAAAGCTTGTACAAATCGATCTAAGTACTTATGGAATACGTCGTTCATGAGGCTCATGAATACTGGTGGTGCATTAGTCAATCCGATAGGTACCACAACAAACTCGTAATGTCCAAAACGAGTTCGAAAGGTAGTTTTTGGGATATCACCTTCCTTAATCCTTAACTGATGATACCCAGATCACAAATCGATCTTTGAGAATACTGTTGCTCCTTTCATATGATCGAAGAGGTCATCTATTCGCGGCATTGGGTACCTATTTTTCACTGTAGCATGGTTCCATTCCCTGTAGTCTATACACAGTCGTAAGGATCCATCCTTCTTCTTTACAAAAATTACCGGTGCGCCCCAAGGTGAGACACTGGGCCTTACTAGCCCTAAGTCTAGTAAATCCTTCAACTGCATTTGCAATTCACAAAGTTCCGACGCCGTCATCCGATACAGAGTCTTAGATATTGGTTCTGCACCAGGTTTTAGCTCAATAGTAAAATCAAGCTCCCTCTCAGGAGGTAACCCTGGTAACTCGTTCGGAAAAACATCCTGAAATTCTGACAATATCGGGTACTGACCCAATGAGGGTCCCTTCCTTTCATTCACGGCTTCCACTATATAAAGTCGACACCCTTGTCTCAATCATCGCTTGACCTTCATAGTTGATATAAAGCGTAATGACACTTTTCTCTGTACACCCTGGATCTCTACAGGTTTTCCTTCATCATTGACACAAAGCACCATTTTTGCGAAACAATCTACCAAAGCTTGATGAGCTGCTAACCAATCCATTCCAATGATTAAGTCATATTCCCCAAGAGCAGTGACGTATACCTTCAACCTGGTAGTGCACACTCTTAGGTCTACTATACAATTATGGACACTAGGTCCTACAACTTGTTTTTCCCCTGAAGCCATCTCGACTTGTTTAAAGTCATCATGCTCGTAGGCTTCTAGCCCACTCTTTTCTAATGCAGATGGTGAAATGAAACTATCTTTCGCACCAAAATCAAACAAAATCTTAACATTGATATGATTTAGCGTACTTGATGACTCCACTACTGTGGATTGATGTTCGGCCTGGCGGTTATTAACTACTGCGTAAATCTTGTGGCTGCTACTTGATCTCCCCATTGGTGTCTTTCCTTCTCTATGCACAAACCCTGATTGTAACTCTGGGAAGTCTCATTGGTAATGGGGTCCTTCGCATCTCCAACAGGTAATACGAGATTGAACTGGTGCACTGTTATGTGACTACCTTTGAAATGAGTTACTTCCCCTGGAACCCCTGCCCCTACTAGTTGTACCCTGAGATGGTCGTGGGCCTATCTGCACCATTGGCGATGAACGAGATGCTGCACTTATTTATACGAGTCGTCATCGATTTGTAGAGTTAGAATATTTTATCAAAGATTCATCTTAAGAGGCAATATTGAAAATATGTGTGGCCTCCTACTCAATGCATCTACCACTCAGTTGAAATTTACTTTAATGTAAGTAATTTTAAAATCATATTCGCTAAGTAATTCTGACCAACACCTTTGTTGCGCGTTTAGGTCACTCTGTGTAAAAATATGCTCGAATCCACAATGGTCTGTCTTTAGTTCAAATTTTTATCCAATCAAATAATGTATACATACTCTCAAGGCATAAAAACTATCTAATTACTCCATGTCATGTGTTGTGAAGTTCTCTTCATGCTTTCTCAATTTCCTTGAAATGTAAGTAGTCACTCGACCGTGTTGCATCAAAACTTCACCTAAACCTTCCTTCGATGCATCTGTGCATACCAATAATTCCTTGTCCATGTTGGGGAATTTTGGTATCAGTGTTGTTGTCAGCAAATCCTTAATATTTTGAAATGCTTCCACACATTTCTCAGTCCATACGAACTTCTTGTTCTTCTTATGCAATTCCGTGATCAGATTTTCTATCCTTGAAAACCCTTTGACAAATCGTCAGTAATATCTAGCTAGACCCATAAAACTGTGCACTTCAGGTATGTTTGTCATTGTTGGGCATTTCATAGTAGCCTCCACTTTCATTGGATCGATAACGATACCTTCACCATATATGATATGTCCCAATTAGTGAATCTTAGATTGGTAAAGAGAGAATTTTTATAGGCTCCTATACAAATTTTTTTCTCTTAGGCACTGTAGGACTAACCTCAAGTGTTCATTATGATCTTCCTTTTTCCGAGAATAAATCAGTATGTCATCAATAAAAACTTGAACAAACTTGTCCAAGTATGCAAAGAACACCCCATTCATCAAACTCATGAATAACCCTAGGGCATTTGTCAATCCGAACGGTAAAAATGTAAACTCATAGTGTCCAAATATCATCTTAAAAGTGTTCTTAGGGATATATTCTTCTTTAATATGTAATTGGTGATATCTTGATCTCAATTCAATCTTCGAAAATACCGTTTCCCCTTTCATATGATCAAACAAATCATCTATTCTTGGCAACAAATATTGGTTCTTGATCATCATTTTTTTCAATTGACGATAGAAAATACAAAGTCTCTACGATCCATCCTTCTTTCTCACGAAAATAAATGGTGCAACCCAAGGTGAAACACTTGGACAAATAAGTCCCAAATCCAACAACTCCTTCAATTGCATTTTCAACTCCTACAATTTAGGAGTTGACATCTGGTAAGGAGTTCTTGCAATAGGTTCAATTCTTGGTTTCAAGTCTATTGTAAAATACTACTCTCTTTCAGGTGGTACATCATGTATTTCTTCTAGAAACATGTCTGCAAACTCTTGCATTATAGGAAGGTTTTCTAGTCCTTTTTCCTCACCCTTTCCATTCAGTGCTAAGATTTCATATAGTCTACATCCCTTGCGCATACTCTTCTGCAATTGTAGAAAATAAATGAACCTCAAGGACACTCCCTGGTTTCTTCCTACAATCACTCTACTTTGTCCCAAATCATCGGTCAAACTTAACCGTTTCGTCTTACATTTAAGTATCACATCATGCGATTCCAACCAATCCATACCGTTCACTCTATCATAAGATCCTAAGATTGTGACATAAAGATCTACCTTTGTCACAAAGTCTCCAAAGTTAAGGCTACAGTCCATAACCCTTCCTCCATCCTTTTGTTTGGCACCCGATGCCATTTCTATGTATCTAAAATCGTCTTTCTTGACTTCCTTTACCTTAATTCTCTTCAATGCAAAACTAGAGATACAACTCTCTATAGCACTTGGATCTATCAATATACTTTATTTTTTGTCACCGATTGTACCTGACATCACTAATAGAGTGGACTGATCCTCATCATCATGGTTGTTCACCACTACATGTATCCTATGGGATTTGCGGAAATCTCCAACTATTGTGGGTCTTGATGATTTGGCCTCTCTGGCCTTATCAATTGGACAGTCTCATTGGTAATGTGTCTCACCACATGTCCAACATCCAACCTTCGGTCTAGTACTCCTGGTCCCCAAAGTATAATTTTTTGGTATAATAATCTGTGATCCTGGTCTATTCTAATGAACAAGCCTAAACTTTTGCTGATGCTGACGACACTACTACTACTGTGGTCCCTTGTAAGGAGTCCTTTGTTGAGGATTATGTCTCTGTGGTGTAATAAACATATGTCCTCTACGCATATATGGATTTCCTGAATCCTGTTTAAAAGGATTCCATCCTTGACCCCCATTGTTCAACTCTTCCTCAACTATGAGGGCCTTCTAAATGACATCGTGCGATGACTTAGGAATTAGGATCTGTACCTTGGAACGAATGTTTAATTTAAGTCCCAACAAAAAATTGACTACCTTTGACTTCTCTGTGTTTAGAGAGCATACCTAAGTAGATCCATATATTTGGCCTTATCTTATGGCACCATATGAATACCCTATCGTAAGGCGTTGAACTCATTAAGTTGACACTGAATGAATTCTTTGGAAAATTACCTCTCCCGAAACCATTCCTCAAACAACTCCCATGAAAGATCTTTGAAGGCCATTGTTTAGTTAATGTAATAGCATCTTCCACCATATAATAGAACCCCCCTTCATATGAAATACCTCCATGTATAATTTCATGTTGGAAGTGTAACCATGAAGTGCGAAGCACATAACCATGTTCTCCAACCATGCCTCAGTGGCTAAGTCATCCGTGGCACCCGTGAACTTGTGAAACTTCACATTCTTGAGTTCTCTTATGTATACTACCACTACTAGATGGAGCATGCTGTGAAACCTCATTTGGTACATATTCTCTTCCATCATCACGATCCAGGGGGTTAATCAAATCCTTAGACATTGTCTGGAAGGATCTCATCAATCCTACCACGTCTTCCAGAACAACATGTGCTGGCTCATTATTCTTCTCATCTCCTTAAGGATTATACCCTTTTGGAATTGGTAGTATCAGAGGTTTCATACCTTTTCCTATAGTACCACATCATCTACCTCCCCGGTATCCTCTAATCGTGATTAACAACAACATTTCATATTTTTATTAGCGATGTAACTAAATAATTTAGTGTAACATAGTGAATGGTGTAACGGTCCAATGTTGCAGGGTTGAACCCTCTCTGATACCATATGTAACAAACCCTCTATTACATCCTAAATAATTGACAACAACAAAAGATATGTATACTTTATTTTCTCACTGAACCAATGGAATATGATAGTGATGTATATAAACAATACTCATTCTATTTCTTTCATCTCATTGCACAACTAGATTTAGATGCATCTCAGTTTATTAACGATATAGCATATCACATCATTATCACATACAACAAGGGTAAAACATCACAATTATTCAAGATCAACCACAACCAGTTTCATCACACAAGATCATTGCTTCTAACATAATAATCATCATACAAGGCAATCAAGAATATCTACCCATCCAAGCTACCTGTTAGGTTAGGACCTCCAAGACACATAATCAACACTCAATTCTAGGATTCATATAATATATTTTGACCATTTAAGGTCTCAATACTGGTGACTATTATGAGGAACAAGGAAGTGTCTAATTCCCATACCTTCAATCTATTCCATAAATCAAATAGTTTCTAGCATTATTATGTACATTTTTTCTTCAAATGACATAGAGAATCTGGTGTCTTGGTCATCACCTCATAACATAATGTATACTATTTCAATAATTCATCATCTTACTTATTTAAAGAAGGAAGAAATCCAATAAAAACAAGACGTAAACTTAATCAGAAAAAAATACCTTCAATAGGAAACCTAAATATGACAGTTCAATCTTACTCTAGTTTACTAGGAAAAGTGACAACCTTACATAGTACATTCAAGTAGAAATATATTGATCTATATCGAAATTTAAATGAGGAAAGGAACAACAAAGAAAAGCTCTCAACACAATGTAGAAATCATAAGCTTACTCTATACTTTTATGAACCAACTGATACTGTGAAGAAATAAACCTACAACTGAGTGAAATCATGTTCTAAGATTGAGTTAATATGTTTATGTAAGGAACCTGAAATTCCTCTTATGGGTGTCATCGTGAAACACTTTGAGAGCCAACTCTAGAAGTGCATGGAGAGGATCCTTGAAAGCCCAAGTTAAGAAGGAACAATCCTTGGCGTGCACAAAGATCCTCTCAAGTTGGACAGAGGTCTCTCACCTTCATAACTATGAAGCTCAAAAGAGACAGTGAGAACATACACAGGGTAGGCGCAAAGTACGCACTCAACAAATAGAATCCAGGGCTCAAGAAGGATGTGCTATTGAGTGCTGGAGTTTATTTCAAAGGAAAATATCAAGAGGGACAATGTGTGCAGGGTTCAAAAGAGGAAATCAAAGGTTGAAATCCTTTATAAGGAAACCAGTGGACGAGATTTGATCATGAGGAAATCAGAATCCCCATGGCCGTCCGATCAGAAAAAATATGCACACTCATTGAAACTCGGAGACCTTTGGGCTTCATTTCTTTGACAAATTAGTTTTTTTTGTAATAAGTGTGCCCTAAATCCTGAATCGCGAGCTGGATCTACACCATAGATCAGTGGGCCAATACTAGACATTGAATCCATAAGAGTCTGGTGATTGAACCAGTTTGAGTTCACATAAGCGAAGAGGTGAAAAACCTCGAAGCTCTGAACTCCCGTACTAAAGGAAAGTCATAGATATGACAAACGGTCACTAAACGATATATCAACGAGCCTACACTCTTATGCTGCTTGGTAATTCACTACTCCAAAAAAATTAAATACTGTAGGTTTAAGGTGAAGGAACTCCTGGAGTCTCAAATTTCAAAGTAAATCCTCACCATTAAGGCCGTTTATAGTTTTCGTGGTAGATGGAAGTTTTTTGATGAGAAAATTTCCAAACTCTTAGAGCCTATATTTAATCTTGACCGTCGTCAAAATTTTAACAAGGTTCGTCCAATTTGTGGGTTTGGCCTTCACAAATTCAGAGGAAATGAGAGTTGCAACAAAAAAAACTTCCAAAACCTGGAGCTCCGAAGTTACTTGTAGTCATAGATCGTAGCATGGTAAAGGAACCGTTGGTCTCCAAGTTAATCAAGATTCATCTCTCTAGCTAATTTAAGAGGTAAAAGTTAAGGATTTAAAAGACCTTGAAGTTTCAAACTTCTGGAGTAAAGGAGATCTGTAGATCTAGCAACCAATCAAGGACTGTTAGATCTTCATGTCTTAGTCCTTTGGAGTTTTGGCAGTTCGACACTATAGAGGAAATGGATTGATGGTTACAAAAAGATAAACTCTCAGAGTTCCAAACTCCATAGTGGAAAACAACCATTAATTTGAGGGAGAGTGTAAACCATTAGATATTTGAGCTCTTCATAGGCTCGGTGATCCAGGTGGAACAATTTCAAGTTGTGCAAGAGGGGAAAACCCCGAAGTATGTAGTTCCTTAGAGGATCTCCACTGTAGATACTTGTGTAAGAAAACTATTCTCTGGTCATTAGATTATATTACTAAAATTTACGAAGGAAGTTGGGGTAGGGTTAACATATGATTGTCAGTCAACTAATATCAAGACCAGATTCAAACGGTTAGTTATTCAAGAGAAAAGGAGTGTTAGTTTAAGAAACCTCTGGCATGTCGGAGTTCCAAAGCCCCAAATAGCGCTCATTTTGACTAGCATTAGGTTCTAGCTCCTGGTCACATGCATAAATGTTTTTAGGAAAAGGGGCTAACACACTACAAGTTAAATCATAATTTCAGAGACTTTAACAGTTTTTCCCCGATCCCAAATCTTTTTGGTTTTCAAAATAGAAAACATAGAGACTCCATGTTATCAATAAATTTGGATTTATCAACTAATTCCAATAGAAGATCCACATATAATTTCAGATTTAACATATTCAATAGAGGTCCATATTACAAATGAAATTGGATTGAAAAAAGTTCAATAGACATTCCTATGACACAAAATTCACATTTAGAGTATAAATCAACAAAGATCCCACAGAATGGGTTGATTTAGGATTCAAACGAAATTCAACAGAGAGTTCACAAATACAAATTCAGATTCAACTCCCTAGTTTACTAGCGATCAATACACTAATAAATTATTTAAATAATCTCAACGAAACTCCAATCACACGAACTTCAATATGGATGATGATATAAATTTTAAAATAACATAGATCATACACAATATAAATTAAAACTCACAATGGGGATCATGCCACTTAATTTAGGGTTCGGAAAACATATGGAATTACAACAAAAGTTTAAAATGTAACCACTATAAATATTATTCACTTGCAAAAACTTTAATTTAAAAATATAAACTCTAAACTAATTCTCATTGAAAACAAATGAAAATAAAGTTAGAATATAAAAATACCAAGACCAATGGAAGTTGTGTAATGAAGATGCCTTTCAAGTCTTGCACTCCTTCCTTTCCTTTTCTTTCTAATCACATAGACTTCACAGGTACCTCCCATCCAATGCTAGGGGTACTCTTCTTCCCCCTTAGCCCCCTGAGCTGTAGAGGGGAAAAGCACAAAAACCAGAACCCAATAGCTTCCAAGCTTGCCTCGCAAGGAATATATTCCACTCTTTTCACAAGCCTGGAGTCCCAACTCTCACAAGTAAAACACAATCAATCAAAAATTTGGTAGTATAACAGTGTTCGCCAAATGTTTGATCCCCTTTCCTTCTACGTCAATTGCTTTATAGAATTATTCCTCACAAACATTTGTCCCTCATGCATAATTCATTAATTTTTAATAATTCAGTTAAAGGAATATTCACCCACTATAGGTGTCACATTCTCCGTAGGTTGCACAAGTAATTTCTCTTTTATTTTTATTTAAAAGCCACTTTTCCTCACATTTCCCCATGTGTTCCTACATTTCCTCTTAGTTGCCTCTTATTTCCCAAATCCCCTTAATTAATGGGTGTCTCCTAACTAGGTTTTAGTTAGAGTTGGATTAGGAGTCTTCTTAGTTAGTCTAGGGTTGGTTGACTCAAATTATATTCTATGCACAACCCATTCTCTCAAGTTGTTATTTATTTCTAAATAAATATATTTTTTTAATAATTTCATGCACACACGTGCATTCTATCAATTCTTTAGGTATTTACTTACTAATTCCTAACATTTGATTTTCTTCAAATATTTACTCATGTCACAATTTTTTTTTCCAAAGAAAATTTGCTCGAAATTATATTAAAATTATAATTTCATTTACATCTTCAACCATGACAAAAATGGTCATCCCACATTAAAAATTTGAAATAGTCACTAGTAATTAGAGATTTTTTACATCACCATCGATCTCTATAATAGTTATGACCCAGTAAGCCCCAACTAAGATAATTCTCGTTTGATGATGATTACAAATTCCATCACTATAGAAAAACTGAAAGTACAAGCTGATTACCGCTTTCATCAAAATAAAAACATAATATGGTGTTCCTAGAAAAAACACCCATATTATCATATAGTAAACCCAAAACCATGGTCCACCCATATGTAGGAAGAAAGTATTAAAAAATCTTAATATGAGTCGGTGGGTCAGCTTTCCCATATTCCAAATGGTAATAAGTTAATCTACATAGAGGCCCAAGCCGTGCTTGTTTGGAAAGGCGGTATGATTCCTTGTTATGCTCCCTATAAATGTGTAAGTAGAAAATTTCTTGGAACAATGAAGATAAATCTTTGGTTTTGTGCTTCCATCCTTTTAAATGGCTAGCATTTAAAATACATTTGTTGTTGAGCCAACCAATTATAACCTTCGAGTCTCCGAGGATTTTTAACTTTGTAATATTCCACAATTTAGAAATAGTTATGTCAACCATGCTCCCAATAACTCATATTTTGATTTTGTACCGCTGCCTCCATTTATATGCCATCTACAATATTTATAAGTGATGCAGGAGCATCGTTCCCAAGCCATCCATGCTCCAGCCAACCAGCCCACTCAACACATTCAAGGACGAGAGGTGCCAACCCTCTCATATTTTGAATTTGAATTAATGGCATTTAATATTTGTAAGGCTGTTAGATCCAAAAGGCCATGCCTATACACAGGCTTTATATGTAGATAGCCTTTAATGGTTGTAAGTTTGGGATCTAGATCCAATTTGGACTAGACAACCATTTAATTGAAAATTCAATTACATTGAATAGAGTAGGTGAGGATGGAGGGAAGAGCTCGAAGAGCCCCCTCATGTAAAAGATCTTTTGATCTTGTTTTGTATAGGTAGCAAGAGTTAGAAGAGCAGATAGAGAGGGAGCCGAGACTATGTAAAAGTCTGAGCTCAAGAACACCTTTTAAAGGAGGCATTTCATATTAATATAAACAACAGTTTTTCCTGCATGTTATTCTGCGGTTGCATGAATGTCTTGGTGTGTTGTTTATATGTTGTAGATGTGTGTGTTAGTATGGATTTCCAGGGACAGATAGGTTCTACTACCTGTTGGGTTCTATGATTTCAGGTTTGGGGTTCTTTGTGGTCTCGTGCCAAGAGGGTGTGACAGAATGTTGTGGGTTCTGAGAGCCAGTGCATAGAGTGCATTTCCAATTCTACGGAATTTGGACAAGGACGCACGAGGAGGGTGCACCAGCTGAAGTCTTAAACTCAGGGAAAGATCTCAAGGTTGCTGAACACCTTGGAGATAGGACTGTGCAGAGGGAAGGTACAGAAGAAGACATAATCTCTGAGGAGTTCTATAGAGCTCTGTCAGGAGGGCATTGACCATATGCATGGGTTTCATTGAGGAAGAAGTCCATTGTGATTTCAAGGAGGAAGATAGAATCTCTGAGGAGTTTTGTAGAAACTTTGCAAGGAGGGCATCAAGCTAGCGCACATAGTGCATGAGAGAACTCTTACTTGAGTTCAGGGAGAAGATAGAATCACTGTGGGATTTTGTGAGGAGAGACTTTGCCAGGAGGGAATTGAGTTGGTATGCAGAGAGAGAATAGGAAAGAACTCTTTGGAGTTCTGGAACAAAGAAGCATCCAAGGGATAGGACCTTCACAGGGTTGTTGAATACCCTACAGGCTCAGCAAGGTGTTGCTTGAGAAAGAGACTTCCAAGAGGGAATCAAATTATCCATCTGAGGGAGAATAAAGGGTTAAGTCCCTTCGAGTTCAAAGAAATAGATAAGATCAGGAAAGATAGCACCTTCGTGTGTGCATAGACCCTATAGGAATCACAGAGGTCGAGGAAACCTTTCAAGGTTTCAGAGAAGAGATCAAGCTCAAGAGGAAAATTTCCTTTGTGCACAAGAGCGATAACTGCAAGGAGCGTAGAAGTCGAAGAATCCTTCGAGGATTCAAAGAGGACAAATCTCAGAAGGGAGAGTTCTTTCATACATAGAGCCCTGTAAATAATCCTAGAGGCTGAAAGAGACCCTTTGGAGGGTTTGAGTCTGAGGAAGCTCAGGAGGAAAAGCATTTTCAAAGAACACAGATAAAAGCTGAAGTCATAGGCTTTGTAGCAGGAAGCAAAGGTCGAGGCCTTTGATAAGCTGAATTCTTCCAAGGTTCGAGAAGAAATAGAGCACTCACAAGGAGGGAAGAACAACTTCCATCGGATCAAGCGAGGATAAGATTGGGACCGTTGAAGTTTCACGTCTAGGAAGAAGAAGGAGAGCATAGCGAAAAAGAGTAGATATGGGCTGTTAGATCTAACTCATACTTATGATAGCCATCAATATTTGTTGAAAGGAGCACGAAGTTTAAGCCCTCGCAAGCAGAGGAGAGAACCTGAAAAATCCTGAAATGACAGAGGCATCAGAATTTTGGGGTTCAGAACTTCAAAGGTTCCGAGGACAAGGGGTTAGGCGCTTCGGCGTTGGAAGTCTGAAATTTGTGAAACATGACAAGATGGGGAAAAGTAATCATTGGAGGAGAAATCCAGGGATCAGCATTTCGGGATATCGAGATTCGGCATTTCAGGAATCCTGAGGACTAAGAGTGGGGGCTCATAGAGTTGAATTTTCCAAAGAAGACTGCAGTCATATGAAGACTGGTCACATGGACCAAAGATTGGCCAGGGGATAATCGTCGTGGGAAAAATTCATTTCTGCAGATCAACATTTTGGGTGTCAGGAGATCAAAGAGTCATGGGCTCTCAACATTAGGACTCAGGGAGTATTGAAACTTGAAACTCCATTTCGGGAAAAATGCAACAGTTCTATAGAGAGACCGTGAACAGGTGAAATCTTGCACCTTGTGCATATCATGCACAGGTGGAGGTTTCAAGGAAGGACATGTGGATACAAAATTTGAGGTTCCAATAGGGATAAAAAAGAGCCGCTTCGGCTCGGGGAAGTTTTAGAATGATCCTGTGAGCGGATTTCAGCCTGAGGGCTGTAGGTATGCGTCAAAGTGGTATCAGAGATTGAATCTTGTCTGTAGATTTCAGGAAGAGGAATCTAGAGGCAAAAGAGTACGCTGATACACGCCAATGTGGTATCAGAGTGGGATTTTTTCCCATATATTGCAGGAAAGAGTTAACTTGCAGAGGAAGACAGAGTGCTAGAAGCTCTGTGGAGATTGTTGTAGGTAGGCAACAGTCGAAGAGGCAGTCGAAAGGACTGTTGGAGAGGTTGGAAGCTCTCAGTTGCAGGGTTACAACAGGTTTTCCAGGAGGCCAGACAGCAGAGCATAATGGTTACTGAAGGCCATGCATGCGATGGGAAGAAGGACCTCCAGCAGCCGAGCAAAGCTGAGGTGGATAAGGAATTTGCCGAGATCAGGGCGAGGATGGAAATTTTGGCATTGCAGATACATCAGAATGCAAAGTCAATATGGGTGTATGAATGGACGATGAAGACAAAGATAAAATGGCCAGTCAAGGAGTTATTGGCTCAAAGGCAACGAAAGTTGTTGAAGGAATGACTGAGGTATGTGGAAGACCTCAGGGTTGAAGAAGAAGTGGTTCATGTGTGTGAACCAGAAGCTGGGAGGAATCTCAGTGATGATGAGGAGAAGAGATCACTGGAAGATCTTAGAGAGTGTCAGGCACACAACGAGGAATTTTCAATTTGCCAGGAAGGCAATAAGAAGAGATCGTTGGAGGATCTCGTGAATTTCCAGGAAGGCAGAAATAAAGGTTCATATTTCCAGATGGGCAATGAGATGAGATCGTTGGAATATCTCAGAGACTTCCAGGAGGGCAGAGAGGAAATACCAAATTGCCAGGTGGGTAGGGGAAAAGAAATGAGTCTGTCTGAAAGTCTCGGGAGCTTGGAAGTGAGTTCATGTCAGCAGGGAGTGCTGATGGAGATGAGATCGATTGATCTCATAGAATGCCAAGAGGGAAATAGATAAATCTCATATTTCCAGGAGGGAAAGGGAGAGCAGATGAGCTCAGAGCTGAGGTCATATCAATGAGGACAACTGAGAGAGAAGGAGGATAAGAACTACTCTCTGATCATTGGAGGAATTTGAATATTCCTGCCACATCGCCCAGGGGAGGCAAAAGTTTGTGTTGTCGATGAAGCAACAACAATAGGATAAGGAAAACCATCTTTGACTATCAAAGAAGAATTGGAGAAGATACTAGAGGCTTCCCAAGAAGGGGGAGATGAGCATTCTGAGGAAAGGCTCAACAGTTTCAACCAGGAAGCTGAAACAAGGAAAACAACTACAACACTGAAGCTGGAAACAAAAGAGGAGCAGGCATATGAGGTGCTCACTCCATGGGAGATGGAGTTGGAGATGCTAGAGGATTGGATGAACAATCTAGATCCAATAGATGACCACTGAGAGAAGAGAGTAATGCAGATTGAAAAGGAGGAGCATTCCGAGGAATCACTCAGATATTTCAGCCAAGGAGCTGAACAACTAATGATGATCACTGTCGTACCGAGGTATGCAGCGGGAGATGAAGGTAAATTCCAGGATGAGAAGCAGCTAGAAGGATCTGGGCTTGAGCCAACACGAGGAGAAATGACAACAAAGTTGTCACAAAGAGAAGCTAAGCAGCAGCTCAGTGATGTGACTGCAAAGAAGAACTTTGCAGCAGAGTGGACACTTAGTGCCACAGGGGATGAAGAGGATGACATGGGAGATCATCATGATCTCCCCATTTGTAGAAAGAAATTTCAGCAGAAGAGACTACATGAACAGATCCACCCATTGCAGCAACTAGATGAAATGATCAAGCAGATTAGGAAGCTGATGTTGAAGTCAACACAAGAGACTGCCAGCAGGGAGAAGCTGGGTAGAAGGGAGATAGCAACAACAGTAGAGCAGCAGAAGCGGTAGTGGAAGCAGATATATGGAGTAGAGGAATAACTCCAAAGAGTTGTTTGGGATCCAGGAGGATTTCAATAGCCAGGGTGGAGATCTCATGAATTTTTGCAGCATAGGAGTATGATGCAAGAGCATCGCTCCCAAGCTAGCCAGCCATCCCACTCAATGCATTCAAGGAAGAGAGGTGACAACCCTCTCATATTTTGAATTTGAATTAAGGGAATTTAATATTTGTATGTCTGTTAGAGCCAAAAGACTGTGCCTATACACAGGCTTTAGATGTAGATAGACTTTAATTGTTGTAAGGATGGGATCTAGATCTAATCTGGACTAGACAACCATTTAATTGAAAATTCAATGTAATTGAATAGAGTAGGTGAGGATGGAGGGAAGAGCTCGAAGATCCACCTCATGTAAAATATATTTTGATCTTGCTTTGGATAGGTAGAAAGAGTTAGAAGAGCAGATAGAGTGGGAGTCGAGACTCTGTAAAAGTATAAGCTCAAGAACACTTTGTAAAGGAGGCATTTCATATTAATATAAACAACATTTTTTCCTGCATGTTATTATGTGGTTGCATGAATGTCTTGGTGTGTTCTTTATATGATGTAGATGTGTGTGTTAGTATGCATTTGCAGGGACAAATAGGTTATGCTACCTATTGGGTTCTTTGATTTCAGGTTTGGGGTTCTTTGTGGTCTCATGCGAAGAGGGCGTGACACAATGCTGCGGGTTTTGAGAGCCAATGCATAGAGTGAATTTCCAATTCTGTGGAATTTGGACAAGGACACGCCAGGAGGGTGCACCAACTAAAATATTAAACTCAGGGAATGATCTCAAGGTTGTTGAACACCTTGGAGATAGGACTGTGCAGTGGGAAGGTATAGAAGAAGACAAAATATCTGAGGAGTTATGTAGAGCTCTGCCAGGAGGGTATTGAGAATATGCATGGGTTTCATTGAGGAAGAAATCCATTGTGAGTTCAAGGAGGAAGACATAATCTCTGAGGAGTTCTATAGAAACTCTACCATGAGGGCATCGAGCCGTCGCACAGAGTGCAAGAGAGAACTCTTACTTGAGTTTAGGGAAAAGACAAAATCACTGTGGGATTCTGTGAGGAGAGACTATGCCAGGAGGACATTAAGTTGGTTTGCAGAGAGAGCACATGAAATAACTCTTTTTAGTTCTGGAACAGAGAAGCGTCCAAGGTATAGGACCTTCACAGGGTTGTTGAATACCCTGCAGGCTCAACAAGGAGTTGCTTGAGCAAGAGACTGCCAAGAGGGAATCAGATTCTTCATCTGAGGTGGAAGAAAGGGTTAAGTCCCTTAGAGGTCTGAGCAATAGAAAATCTCAGGACAAATAACACCTTCGTGTGTGTAGAGACCCTATAGGAATCACAGAGGTCGAGGAAACCTTTCAAGGTTTCAGAGAAGAGAATCTCAGGAGGAAAAGTGCATTTGTGCACAAGAGTGATAGTTGCAAGGAGCTCAGAAGTCAAAGAATCCTTTGAGGATTCTAAGAGGAAAAAGCTCAGGAGGGAGAGTGCTTTCATATAGAGAGCCCTGCAAGTAATCCCAGAGGCTGAAAGAGACCCTTTGGAGGGTTTGAGTCTGAGGAAGCTCAGGAGGAAAAGCATTTTCAAAGAGTGAGGATAAAAGCCAAAGTCATAGGCTTTGTAGCAGGAAGCAAAGGTTGAGGCCTTTGATAAGTCGAATCCTTCCAAGGTCCAGGAAGAAATAGAGCTCTCACAAGGAGGGAAGCAAAGTTGTCATCGGATTAGGTGAGGATAAGATCTAGACCATTGAAGTTTCATGTCCAGGAAGCTGCAGGAGAGCGCAACAGAAAAGAGTAGATCTGGGCCATCAGATCTAAATCATACAACCGATAGCCATCAGATCTGTTGAAAGGAGAACAAGGTTTAAACCCTCGTAAGCAGAGGAGAAAACCCAAAAAGTCCCGAAATGACAGAGGCATCAAGATTTTGAGGTTTGGAACTTCGGAGGTTCTGAGGAAAAGGGGTCAGGCACTTCATCATTGGAAGTCTCGAAGTCACGAAATGCGACAAGCCGGGGAAAAGTAATCCTTGAAGGAGAAAGCTAGGGATCGACATTTCAGGATATCGGGATTCAACATTTAGGGAATCCTGAGGGCTAAGAGTCGGGGCTAATGGAGTTGAAAGATCCGAAGAAGACTGTGGTCATATGAAGAGTGGTCACATGAACCAAAGATTGGCCATGGGCTAATTTCCATGGGAAAAATCCGTTTCGGTAGATCGACATTTTGGGTCTCGGGAGATTGAAGAGTCAAGGGCTCTCAACATCAGGACTCAGGGAGTCCCGAAACCCAAAACTCCATTTCGGGAAAAAGGAAACGGTCATGTACAAAGACCGTGAACAGGTGAAAACTTGCACCTTGTGCATATCATGCACAGGTGGAGGTTTTAGGGAAGGACTAGTGGATCAAAAATTTGAAGTTCCAATAGGGATCCGAAAGAGCCGTTTTGGCTCGGGGAAGTTTTAGAACGTCACTAAGAAGAAAATTTAGAAACTCCCTCAGCCCCACATTTCCTACCCTTCATGATAGACCCTCCATCAAAAAATGCAATTATATGATCAACATCTTGAATAACCAGGCTCCATTTAATGGCATTCACAACTTTTGGGCCATTACTTGGGCATAGACTCCTTAAGGTTTTAATTTTGACTTCCCAACAAGAACGATATTTATCCTAAAATAATACTTGGTTTCTTTCGGCCCAAATAAAAAAACAAAGATGGATAGCCAGATTTATTGGCTGACACTTGTCTTTTACCCAAGACTCAAAGCAATGATTTACTGATTGTCCCTCCCAATGAAAATTTTGATTAAGACAGATTGATAGATTTCCCGAAATTGACTGTGTAAACTTGCAGTGCACGCGTAGATGATCAACGTCTTCATTATTGACCTTACATAAATGGCACCAGCCAGGACCTTGCCAACATTTACCCTATAATACTTGCCACATTAGTATTTTGTTTTCAACAACCATCCAAATAAATAGTTTTTTGAATAGCCATCCAACCTTTGCTCATGTCACAATTTAATTATCCATTTATTTAAATTTTCGACTTCAACTTAGACTTTTGTTTGGATTTAATAATTAATAATCTATTTTTTAATTAATTATTTTAATCCAACAAGGTCTAACCATTCCAATGTTTTTTAGGCCACCTATGTTTATTTACTCAGGTTTCAATTGCACTACGTGCCCTTCAAGATGTATCTTCGTACTCCAAGGGTGCCACTCTCATTGACTTGTTTTAGAAGTTTTTCCAACCCCTTGGAGTCAAAACTCCATTCGGTCAACCTGGTGAGAGACTAAGGGCTTCTAAGGAATAAGGACTCTTCCTTATAGTGCACCCCTTAGAAATATTCATGAGCAACTATCTCAGTCTTCCCGCATGACATCATGGACCACCCAAACTAAGTAATCGTTAACCTATAGTTGTTTCCATGACAGGAGTGCTAGTAGGCTGTGACAGGGATGTTTCCACACCTCTCCCTCAATATATGGTTTTTTTGTACAAGGCCCCTTTACTCCTTATGTGATTTAGATTATCAAGCATTGTCAAGTCCACATCCACTAAAAAAAAAATGTCCAAAATCCATATACATAAATCATACTAAAATACATCATACATCATATGTGCATAATAATGAAATACTCAAACAATTGAATCCACTTTTTGACTCAATTTGGAGGCCAAGGAAGCCCTTCGATGCCACTAGCATCCATAACCCATCATGTGTCTTGCACACTCATGACGAGTTGTCAAAAGAGCCTATCAACATATATATACATCAATATAATCAATCATATATAACACCTAAACATCATCATATATAACCCATAATCTGAATGAAATAATAGTGTTCCATACTCGGATCACTTGTAAGCAAGTTTCCTCAAAGAATAAGTCAATAATAGTATGCTTAGTAGAGCGGGATGTTACATTTACTCAGTATTCCCCCTACCCCCATCCCCACTCTCATATTCATACCCTCATATATGAGGATGTAGGTGAGGGATAATGAGTAAAATATATTAGTTTTTACTCATTATTTCCCTCCATCGCTAGTCTCATACTATATTTTATTGATTATTCTTAGAGAGTGGGACACAAGCATTGTCCTATGGTTTGGTACACTAAGGATGAGTCTCCTTATCCAAGATATGCTATAAACCCAATTTATTTGTCTATAAATGAGCTAATTGTAAGGCATGCCATCCATGCTTGTGGCGTTAGACCGTGAGACATGCCATTTTATTATAATCTTTGATTTAGGAGCGAAACATGGTTTTAATTAAAAGGTTTACCACATCATGGGCAGGTATTTTATCCCAAGAAATGATTAGGGCATACAATTTAATATCTTAGGCACTATACAACATTTCTAAGAAATGGTGTGAGGTTAAAAACCATGGCCAGAGGCTCTGCATTTTTCTTCTATGGTTTCATGTGGTCCATGAATATGGGTCCATACCACAACAAGTTCACTTTGGTATGAATCTTAAATAATTCAAATAATACTCTTTAATATGAAAAATACATTAATTTAAATGTTAATTTTCTCAAATGTGACATGTACATTTCAAATCATTGGATTTTCTAACCTTTTTAATTAAAAACAAATCATACACATTATAAAAAAAAATTACATAGAGATACAGATTATCTTCTACATGTTACATTTTTTATATTTAAATATTGTCATGATCATTATATATAGCATCATAGTCACAAATATAGTTGTTAGGTTTTTCAATATATGTGTTTGATGATTTGAAGTTGTTATACATGCTTAAATGACTTCAACTTGTTTTGAATTATATTTCCATTTTATGTTTCTATAAATTATGAACTTTCAGATTCATGGATATTCAAAGTATATCTATCGAGGGAAGATGTCGAGACAAGAGTCTCCAAATATTCCTCACAAATGATCTAATCTATAAAAATAAGGAGGAGGAGGGACCCCTTCCTTGAATGAGACACTGAGGACGTCAGAGACCCATATCTCAGCAAGGGATGGCAACTTGGAAGGGGAATCTAGTGACCAAAGGAAATCTAGTCAGATGAGGAGATTATCAAATGAATCGATGAATAGATCATCCAGAAAAAGTGCTCTAAATAGTGGTATGGATGCAAATTTCTTAGATAGGTTGCACATTAATACTCCAACACCAGAGAATGCAGGGGATATATCACGACCAAAAAATATGTTTGGTAATTTTTTTTATTTTGTATTTTTGTGTATTTATGTTTATGTTTTATATATGTTTATTTATTTTTTTTAATTTTTTAATTAGTTTTAAATGTGTATTTGTATAGAGGATGAGTTTAATGTGAGAGAATATAATGAAAGAGAGAGTGGTTATCGTGAAGATTCCAATTTTGGTGAAGAGGGTGAAGGTGGATTCAGGGGGTGTTATCAAGAAACATAAGATTACACTCCTACGTCCACCTATCCCTCAGATGTTGGTGATAAGCTTCCTTGGGAAGGGTATACTGAAGCAATGACCCTATATTTACGCTTAGGTGTTAAAAGCAGTCTATAAAATGATTTGAGGTGCTTGTCTCTCCCTCGAGAGAGTAAGAAAATCTTGTAGATTGTTTTGCATTCATTGCAGAACTTTATGGATGCATATCAAAAGATGGGTCCAATGAATGATAATTTTATCGATTTGATGAGAGGACAAAAGTTGGAGGTGGTGGGCCTCGATAAATGGGAAGTAGTAAAAAATAGAGTTTCAAAAGAATATGAAATTTCTATGTTCAATTTCAAAGACGGGACAAAGCGAAAGATGTTGAAGGTACAATATTTCAAGCACCCCAACATAGCATGACATATTTATAATAGATTTTTGGCAACATATGGGAAGTTTCCATGGAATGATGAGGTTCCACATTACTTTGCTAGACTCTTTTATGAATATTTTTTCATGGGCATGCACCCTGATTATACTAGCCTACTGTCCAATTATTATGGGGTTGGTAAAGGACAAACACATGATCAGAAATGGTCATATCAAAATGGAGCATTGCAGAGGCCTCCACGACCTTTGATATCTCGTCCAATAGGGGAATTTGTCTCACATTTAGAGATGCGAGCTACATCATATGTTGGAAAGGATGCCAGGAATGCAATCAAAGAAAATTTATGATCAATTTTTTATGGTGTTGATGTTGGTTTAATCCGTCAGATAGCTGAAGCCAATTCTCGTGAGAATGTTTTTTGCAAAATAGATCAGGAGATATATTCCATGTCCATAGAAGATATATGGGAGTATGAAAACTTTTGTCATAATGGTTGGAAGGAGTTAATTCAAAATGATGAACCGAACACTGTATTGGTATGTGTTACAATTAGTATTTTTTTCATGCATTTGAGGATAGTTTTCTTGTAGTTCTAGATCTAGATACATACCATTGTATCTTTAGAAATAATTGAGTTGTTATCGTCATTGATTGTAGTTTTTCCATATGTTAAATGAATATCCAATAAATAGGGGACTTGATTCATCAAGTTTAAATTTGGATGGGTTGAATTAGGTATGTGTTTAAAAATATCCACATATGAGCACTTTAGTTTTCCAATCTTCACAACTTGTTGAATAATAAACATACATGAAATTTATGTTTTTGTATTAATGTGAACACATTTAACTCTAAAATTATTAGTTGCATTGTTCACAAATTATTATTTCATCTCCCACTACTGGGGTAGGCTTGTCCCAATTCCCATTGGGAGAGTTTGAAGAGGGTGGGAGTTAACAGGTATAATTGCATGTTGAAAACAAATTTAGTTATATATGAAAATTGCAATGCCATTTAAATTATTAATTTAAAAGAAAAATGTCTTACAATATATAATTTATTGAATCTTAGGGTATGGTGGGTAAGACCATGATTCAACTGACCATAGGAATATCATCCTCTTGTGTGGTTGATGATATTCATATTGGCACATCATAAGTATTACATGTTTAAAAATTTAAAACTACAATTTAATGTGTTAAAATCATTTAATTTTAATTTTCAAATGTACAAATTTGAAATGTGTTAAAAGGATATGTGGAGAATTAGTTTTAATGTGTTAAAATAATTTAATTTTAATCTTCAAATGTACAAATTTGAAATGTGTTATAGGGAAATGAGTGGAAGAGAGTGTCTGAGACTGTGCTTGAAGACAATGTGGAGAAGAGAATGCGGGAGATTGGGATTGAGGAGAATACATTCATACCTGAGAAGGGTGGGTCTATTCATGATGATGCTTAAATGTATGTACATTCAAAGTTAGTGATTTGTAGTTTGTTTTTATGCTGAGCCTTTTATATATAAGTGTCCAAGCTTATTTGTGTTGAATATGATTTTTTTTTTTTACTTTTTCAAATTTTGTTTGATCAACTTTTAAATTAAGCCTTTCATATTCATAGAAGGGTTACTCAACTAGTGTCTATATAAATTTTCAATTCTTTGATCAATCATTTTGAAATATATAGAACACCTATATAAGTTTATCATTGTCTACAATGGTACATTCAATCTTATTTATGTTTAGATCATGATGTAGACTTAGTTTTGGAATCTACCATTTGTGTAATGACCCTCCTCGTTACGACAACAACTCTGATAATAGGTGCAATTTTTTTTTTGTTTAAGGTGTGTGCACGCATGTAGAAGTAACAGACACACTTGAATCTATGTCGCCACTCATCAACCAACAAGACGCAACCACGATGTTCATCACAAGAAGACTGAAGGCACACAACGAGTAGTGGCAAGCAATAATGACCATAGACACAAGGCGCACAACGCAAACATTTAATGACATACTAGGTTATGCACAGTACGAACACAGAGGGAAGGATCCATAGTAGTAGATCTTACTATTTCTGCACAGGAAAGCAGGGCGTTTAATCTTAGTTCGCTGCTCCGGAGAGAGAGAAGGTCAGATAGGCTCCTGGCCGACTGCTCAGGCAGAAACTAGTAATCTCTGTCAGGTGTGTCGCAAGAGTGGAAACCCTACCTTTAAAGGGACCGAGACTCTTGATACGGCACAGGATTCTTTACACAAATAATCACACACAGACTTATATACTAGGCTACAATGAGGTGTCTACATCCCGCCCGACAAAAATGACCAAGCAATAAGATGATTACGACCTCATACCACGTAAATTATATGAACAACAAAACATCCTCTAGGAAGGCGCAAGTAAGAAGGACTCCGACATTGACCCTCCATGATTAAGACTCACTGACAAAATTTCAGACCAATTGCTCCAATTAAAATTTATTAATCGACGAGTTATCCAACCTTAAATAATGTAATTCGGTTATTCACAACCCCATTTACTGAATCATACTAGCTTATTGAACATAGTTCAAGACGTGGCCTGGTACTGTTATTAATGATAATTAAACTCAACTCGTTACCCCACCCATAACCACATTACGCTTACAGTAACTAAATAGAATGACGACCACCTAGGAACTTCCCATTTTCTATAACCATTACTTAACATTTCCATAAAACCATTAACGTAGAATTTAACCTTACCATAACCTTAGCATTAACTTTAATCAGTACATTACCTAAATCACCATGAACATCATTAGTATCAATACCACCTTCCTTACATAATTAGTTTAATTACACCCAAAATGTCAATATTCATTTATCACACTCACAAATAAGATAACAATGGCCTTATATATCATGGTTTCATTACAAATTAAATAATGAGGACTTCCCCCTTTTAGTTACTAATATCCACGGATCTCCCAACTTGAACATAAATACCATGCAATTGCCTTTCTATTAGAATAGCATTAAAAATAACTGATGATTACTTTCCATTATGCCACATAAAAAAAAATCATAAAGAATCATTTAATGCAAATCATTTACTTTCCCTAAAGGGATTACTTTCCATTATAACATAAAAATCATTTGCTTTAATGCAAATCATTTACTTTCCATAAATCATTATGCTCCATTTAATGCTTTTATATGAGTTCTAGCACTAACTTTACCCTCTTCAATATAGGAAAAATATTTACCCTTACTATTTCAGAAATAATAATTACGATGACCGTACCCTTCCATTGACAAGGGAAATTATTGTTACAACGCATTTAAGATAGGATAAAAACACTCAAATTTAAAATAAGTATAAAAACAATCAAATTTATGATAGGATAAAAACATTTATTAATCATGGACCAATCAATATTACGTATTAAATTTATAATAGGATAAAAACAATTGAAAAACATTTTTAATAACACATTTATAATAACCTAATTTTTTTTTCAACAATTTCTTAATAACTTAGGATCTATATCATATTTACAGTCAATATGTAAGTCGCCCATGCAGAGGTAAATGAAGTTACAGAGGTTAAGGTTGACGACAATTTGCAAAAACGTTCCTTGCAATGTAAAATCGCCCACGCAGAGGTAAATGCACCCACACAGAGGTAAATATACCCACCGCAAGGAAATACACCCACAACAAATTGCAAGACATCCCTGGCAATGTAAAATCACCCACGCAGAGGTAAATACACCCACGGCAAAGCAAAACGTCCATAACAAATTGCCAAAACATTCCTGGCAATGTAAAATCGCCCCCACAGAAATAAATACGCCCACACAGAGGTAAATGCACCCACGGCAAAGCAAAACGTCCATAGCAAATTGCAAAAATATTCCTGGCAATGCAAAATCGCCCCCACAGAAATAAATATGCCCATACAAAGGTAAATACACCCACGGCAAAGAAAAACGTCAATAGCAACTACAAAAACATTCCTGGAAATGTAAAATCGCCCCCACAGAAATAAATACGCTCACCCAGAGGTAAATACACCCACGACAAAGAAAAACGTCCATAGCAAATTGCAAAAACACTCCTGGCAATGTAAAATCGCCCCCACAGAAATAAATACGCCCATACAGAGGTAAATACACCAACGACAAAGAAAAACATCCATAGAAACTGCAAAAACATTCCTGGCAATGTAAAATCGCCCCCACAGAAATAAATACGCCCACCCAGAGGTAAATACACCCACGGCAAAGCAAAACGTCCATAGCAAATTGCAAAAACACTCCTGGAAATGTAAAATCACCCCCACAGAAATAAATATGCCCACCCAGAGGTAAATGCACCCACGGAAAAGAAAAACGTCCATAGCAAATTGCAAAAACACCCAGAGAGAGGTAGAACGCCCGCGACAAGGTAAAAATGCCTAGGAAAATGTAAAAACGCCACGGCAATAAAAAAACGTCCAGGGAATGTAAAAACGCCATGACAAATAGAAAAAAGGGGTTTCTATCAGTCTAACATCGAATCCATTTACACAATAACCATTCTACCCTACAAAATAGTGGAGCGTAACTTGCCTTATCGCCCGCTTGATGACGTCCGTGCGCTCCGCATTGCTCCTGCTCCGTGCCGCTCCCGCTTGTCGACCGTAGAGACTACAACGGTACCTCCCAGCCAAATGCTAGGGGTACTCTTCTTCCCCCTTATCCCCCCGAGCCGCAAAGGGGCCACAAAAATCCAGAAGGTATACCTTGCTTCCCAGCTCGCCTCCAAGGCTGAGATACCACTCTAATACAGCTGAGAAAATCGCCAACTCCTCACAAGCAATCAGTCCAGTTCTCAATTTCGGCAGCATAACAATACCTCATAGCTCCCCACTTTCCCCCATGCCCCTTTCTTTTTATCCAGTTTTGACCTAAATCACATTTATTTTAAGTTTTAATCAAAAACCCTCTAAAAATTCTATGTCTTACAAGTGTCACTCATCCCCCCACCTTTTTCCACAATTAATTTTCTTTAACTTATCAATTGTCTATGTTTCCCTTTTTACTTAGTTTCCCTATTTTTTTTTTTAATCCCTTCTTTAGAACCAAAAAAAAGTAAATGCGCCAATGCATCTTTTCATTTTATTTTTTTAATTCATATATATTCTTTTTTATACTCCAGCTCGTTAAATAACTTTATTACTATTGGTTCAATCTAAGTTTATGTATGAGTTTTAAGGAATATAGTTTAGTCCCTTAAGCATTCAATTTATTCAATGATGGTTATGCGTTTTTTCAATCAAAACTATGGCTTTTGGTATTCGTTTATTTATGAATTAGTTTAATTTCTGAAAAACTATTGCGTTCATAAGGGAGTTATGCTTTCAATATGTTAATGAACTCTCATTGCAGGTTGTGTTTAAAGAAGGAGAGGCCTTCAATGAAATTTATTGTCTGAGTTAACTAAAACGTATCCGTTGATATATTGGTTGTAGCTGGATGAAGTTAACGCTAAAAATCAAGAACTAGAGCTCAAGTACATTCTAAAAATTGTATTCTCCTTGCACTGCATTGAGGTGCGAACTCTAGCCTAAAATCTCATAATGATGTTTTCCTTAATTATTTTAATGGTTATTAGGGTTAATTGTTATTACTAAAGATATTTGGGTATAGGATTAGGTCAAGATTCATAGGAGCTATTTCATTTAGAATTAGGGTTAGGCTCTTTTTAGAGTTAGAGTTAGGGCCTTTTTCCTTAAGGTTAAATGAAATTTTTATCTTAGAGAACTTTTTTTTCTTTTTTGACTTAGGTTTAGATTTTGAACTGGACGACGATTTGTTTAGGGGTTTCGTTTTAAGAATTTATTAAGGCGTTATTGTCTTAGGGCTATTTAGGTTTGTTTCCTTCATCCACATCAATGTGATGTGCCCTTCAGGATGCACCACGTGCTCCAAGGGTGCCACTCGCCTCGTTCGTTTCCTTTGCGTGACGTGCCCTTCAGGATGCACCACCTGCTCCAAGGGTGCCACTCACTTCTTGTGTTTCTTTTGTGCAATGTGCCCTTTAAGATGCACCACATGCTCCAAGGGTGCCACTCGCGAACTGGACTGATTGGTAGACATGTATAACCCCTGGAGTCAACACTCCGCCAGGTGAACTTGTGGGAGACTAAGGGCTCTAAGGAATAAGGCCCCCGCCTTATTGCGTGCCCCTTAGAATCATCGTGAGTGACTGTCGCAGTCTTCCCTCATGGCATCGTGGATTCTCTCGAACTAGGTAATCGTTAACCTACAGTTTGAGCCACGACGGGAGTGCTAGTAGGCGGTGGCAGGGCTGCTGTCCACCCCTCTCCCTCAACCTCTCTGGAAATCGTGTGTGGACCCTTTACTCCATATGTGAGTCTAGTCGGAAAGCTATCGTCAGCCTACATCATCAACAATCATGTCAGAAATGTCAACATCATATCATCAAATCAAATGAAATATCACAGTAAATAAATCAAGCCAATAGCACACTCCCTGACTCAATCCGAAGTCCAAGGGGGTTCCACCGATGCCTCTACATCATCAAGGTCCAAAACCCTGGACACTTAATAAAACTGAGTCAATAGCACCTGTCTACATCAAATAGTAAAACATCATGTCAGCTATCAATCGCACCATAATCAAGTATAAATGGTTTAACATCATAAAAGTCCAGATCACTTGCGAGCAAGTGTCCTCAAAGAATAAGTTTTCTCAGTGCGCCAGAGCGGGATGTTACATACACCCCCTCTTGGTCTAAACTTCGTCCCAAAGTTTCTCAGTATAAATGCCGAAATAAAAGCACCACAGTATCATAAGTCTATCTATCAAACAAAAATGGAAACTGCTGGTGCATATCATATGCGTCCTCCTAGGTCGTCGAGTGTGGACTATAACTGTCCCACTCGACCTTGACCTGATCTACCGTTCAACATTGTAACTGTCGAACATGATGATCTAAGATGCAGACCGACTCATCCGTGAGCGCTCCCTCGTCCGATACCTGCAAGGAACTCAGGTCAATCACGTGTGTAGGATTACTAATATAATGTCTCAAAACAGATACATGAAAAACATCGTGCATATGCCTCAAAGAATTAGGCAAGGCTAGTCGATAGGCCATGGGCCCCTTTCTCTCCACAATATCAAAAGGTCCCACGAACTTAGGAGAGAGTTTAGCTCCCTTTCCAAACTTGATCGAACTCTTATGCGGTTTAACCCGCAAGAAGACTCGGTCGCCAACCTTGTAACTACGGTCGGCTCGGTGCGCATCGACATAACTCTTATGTCGATCCTACGCTTCCTTAATCCTTTGTCTTATGGTTTTCATTTTCTCTTCCATTTCTTGGATCACGTCTGGTCCCACCAGGACCCTATCCTCAAGTCGATCCCAACTCAAGGGCGTCTGACATGGTCGCCCATAAAGAAACTAAAAAGGCGCCATCTTAATGGTGCTCTGGTAACTGTTGTTGTAAGCGAACTCTACTAGAGGCAAGAATTCCTCCCAACGCTTTTGTTGGTCCATAACGTACATGCGCAACATGTCTTCGAAGGTTTGGTTCGTGCGTTCGGTCTGCCTGTCAGTCTCTAGGTGATACACAATACTAAAATTGAGTTGGGTTCCCAAGGCCTCTTGGAAACGCGTCCAAAATCGTCCAGTAAACACCGATCCTCGATCGGATATAATCTTCTTAGGCACGCCGTGCAGCCTCACAATCACACTGATGAAAACTCTCATTATGTCAGGTGCCTGATACATCATACACACAGGACTAAAGTGAGCACTCTTCGTCAAGGTGTCTACTACCACAAAAATCGAGTCGTGTCTCCTTGCCGTCAGTGGAAATCCAACAATAAAATCCATCGAAATAACTTCCCATTTCGATTCCGGAATGGCATGTGGTTGAAGTAATCCTGCCGGGTGTCTATGTTCAGCCTTTACCTGCTGACACTCTAGACATCTAGCCACAAAGTTGACTATGTCAGCCTTCATTCCTTTCCAAAAGAATAATGGTTTAAGGTCTGCCCTCATCTTCGTAACCCCCGGGTGAGCCATGTAAATTGCTCTATGAGCCTCGCTCAGGATAAACATCCTCAACTCGTCGTTTGGCAGTACGTAAATCCGACCTATAAACCTCAATAACTCATCGCTATCAAAAGAAAATCCCTCATATCGTAATACCATCATTGTGTTTTGTCCAATAAAATCCTCGACTTCCTTGTACCAGTCATCGTCACGCTGTAAAGTGAGAATCTTCTCACGTAGATTCGTTTGAAGAGGCAACACCAAAAAGATGCGTGGCCTCCGACTCAAAGCATCCGCCACTCTGTTCATTGTTCCCTTTATGTAGGTAATCTCAAAGTCGTACTCGCTAAGAAATTCCGACCAATGTCGTTGTCGCGCATTTAGGTCACTTTGTGTGAAAATTAATACAAAGATATAATTAATTCAGTCCTTAATACAAATTTTCATCCAAAAAGGTAGTGTCTCCAAACCTTCAAGGCATATACGATGGCTAATAACTCCAAATCGTGCATCGCGTAATTCTCATCATGCCTTCTCAACTTCTTTGAAATGTAAGCAATCACTCGTTCGTCTTGCATCAAGACTCCGCCTAAACCTTCCTTGGATGCATCAGTGCATACCAAGAAGTCTGCGTCCATGTCAGGGACCTTTAGTATCGGCACTGTCATCAACAACTCCTTAAGCCTCCGAAATGGTTCCGCACATTTCTCGGTCCAGACAAACTTCTTGTTTTTCTTCTGCAATTCCGTGATCGGATTTTCTATCTTTGAAAATTCCTCGACAAACCGTCGATAGTATCCTGCTAAACCCATAAAACTATGCACTTCTGTGACATTCATCGGCGCAGTCCATTCCATAATAGCCTCAACCTTGGCTGGATCCACGGCGATACCTTCACCGGAGATGACATGCCCTAAGTAGTGAATCCTCGATTGATAAAAAGAGAATTTGGACAACTTCCCATACAATTTGTTCTCTCGAAAGCACTGTAGTACCAAGCGCAAGTGCTCATCATGCTCCTCCATCGTCTGAGAGTAGATCAAGATATCATCAATGAATACTTGGACGAACTTATCCCAGTACTTGTGGAACAACCCGTTCATCAAACTCATGAATACCCCTGGGGCGTTTGTCAATCCAAATGGTAGAACAATAAACTCGTAATGTCCAAATCTTGTCTTAAAGGTGATCTTAGGGATGTCATCCTCCTTGATCCGTAACTGGTGATACCCGGATCACAAATCGATCTTGGAGAACATCGTCGCACCCTTCATTTGATCGAACAGATCATCAATTCTTGGTAAGGGATACTGATTCTTGATCGTAGCCTTGTTCAGTTGAAGGTAGTCAATGCAAAGCCTCCATGATCCATCGTTCTTTGGTATGAAAATAACTGGTGCACCCCACGGCGACACACTAGGGCGTATCAGTCCCAGGTCCAGCAGCTCCTTCAGTTGCATTTTCATCTCTTGCAACTCCGGGGTCGACATCTGATAAGGTGTTCTTTCTATCGGTTCGGTCCCCGGTTTCAGGTCTATGGTAAACTCCAATTCCCTTTCCGGTGGCATCCCAGGCACCTCCTCTGGAAATACGTCCGCAAACTCCTTCACCACTGAAAGGTGTTCTAGACCTTCCGCTACTCCCTTCTCGTTTAGCGCGAGGATCGCATAAAGTTTTCACCCCTTGTGCATACTCTTCCGTAACTGTAAGGAAGAGACGAACTACAGGGAAAATTCTTGATTCCTTCCTACAATCACACGTCTCTGTCCTTCATCATCAACCAAGCTCAACCGTTTCGTCTTATAGTTGAGTATCACCTCATGCATTTCCAACCAATCCATACCGATCACGACATCATAAGATCCTAAGATCATGACGTACAAGTTGACCCTCATGACAAACTCTCCCAGGTTAAGGGCACAGCCCATGACCTTTCCTCCAACCTTCTGTTTGGCTCCTGAAGCCATCTCCACGAAGCTAAACTCATCCTGTTCAACTGCCTTTACCTTAATCCTTTTTAGTGCTGCACCAGAAATGAAACTCTCAGTAGCTCCCGGGTCTATCAAAATACTAAGGGTCTGGTCAGCGACAATACCTGTCGTCTCAAGCACCGTCGACTGGTGCTCTGCCTGACGGTTATTCACCACTACATGAATTCGATGGGCCTTGCCCATATCTCCCACGGTAGCAGGTCTGGCTGATCCAGACACTCTGGCCCTCTCCACAGGACAGTCGCGCTGGTAGTGTGGCTCCCCACACGTCCAACACCCCTTCTTCGGCTCAGTAGTCCTGGTACCCGAAGTAGAAGATGACTGCCCACCGGCCTGAAACGCTGGTCTGTTCCGCTGAATAGGCCTAAACTGCTACTGCTGCGGGCGACGCTGCTGCTGGTGTTGTGGTCCTCGATAAGGTGTCCGCTGCTGAGGCGACGGTCATTGGGGTGTAGCAAAAGTGGATCCCCTCTGGAAGCCACGATATCCCGACGTATGTCTTACTGGTGTCCCATGATGTGACGTACCAGATGAACCCTGCCCTGCGGGTCTCGCTGGAGTCCTGGTCTGACCCCCACTGCTAAGCTCCTCCTCTGCTATGAGGGCCTTTTGGACAACATCGTGCAAGGTTTGAGGCATCAAGATCCTAACCTTTGCACGCAGGATTTCGTTAAGGCCAAACATGAACCTGTTGACTTTGAGCTTCTCAATGTTAAGGTGCGGAGCATACCGGAGCAGCTCCATAAAACGTGCCTCGTACTCGGGCACCGTACGACCTCCCTGTCATAACGCATTGAACGCATTGAGCTGACACTCAATGAATTCCTCTGAAAGGTACCTCTCTCGGAATCGTTCCTCAAACAGTTCCCATGACACGTCTTCAACGGTCATGTTTAGCTGCGGCAGGAGCATCTTCCACCATAGAAGAGCGCTCCCCTTCAGTTGAAATACCGCCATGTGGACCTTCATGTTGGAGGTATAATCGCGAAGTGCGAAGCACATCGCCATATTCTCCAACCATGCCTCTGCAGCTGCGCCGTCCGGGGCACCAAGGAACTCGGGATATTTTACCTTCTCGAGTTCACGGTGAAAACTACCTATAACGGCCGGTGCGCGCGGTGAAATCTCAGGGGGTGCCGGCACCCTAGCCTCGTCTCGTTCCAATCCGCTGATCAGTGCCTCAGACATGCGCTGAAAAGATCTCATCATCTCAACAACATCGCCAATTGCTATCTGCTCCTGTCCGAGAACCTGCTCGCCTCCCTGGGGGTTAGACCCCTCAGGCGTGGATGCTACTAGAGGCATCACACCTCCTCCCCTAGCACCCCATCATCTGCCTCCGTGACGTCCTCTAACCATGATTACCTTCATGCACACAATCAACTCGATCAACAACAGTATAATCAATCTAATCATGTCAACGAAAGTCGTAGCGAATCCCAAGTCCCAGGTCGAATCGGCTCTGATACCATATGTAATGACCCTCCTCGTTACGACAACAACTCTGATAACAGGTGCAATTTTTTTTTTTGTTTAAGGTGTGTGCACATGTGTAGAAGTAACAGACACACTTGACTCTACGTCGCCACTCGTCAACCAACAAGACGCAACCACGATGTTCATCACAAGAAGACTGAAGGCACACAACGAGTAACGATAAGCAATAACGACCATAGACACAAGGGGCACAATGCAAACATTTAACGACATACTGGGTTATGCACAATACGAACACAAAGGGAAGGATCCATATTAGTAGATCTTACTATTTCTGCACAGAAAAGCAGGGCATTTAATCTTAGTTCACTGCTCTAGAGAGAGAGAAGGTCAGATAGGCTCCTGGCCGACTGCTCAGGCAGAAACTAGTAATCTCCATCAGGTGTGTCGCAAGAGTTGAAACCCTGCCTTTAAAGGGCCTGAGACTCTTGATACGACACATGATTCTTTACACAAATAATCACACACAGACTTATATACTAGGCTATAATGAGGTGTCTACATCCCGCCCGACAAAACTGACCAAGCAATAATATGATTACGACCTCGTACCACGTAAATTATATGAACAACAAAACGTCCTCTAGGAAGGCGCAAGTAAGAAGGACTCTGACATTGACCCTCCATGATTAAGACTCACTGACAAAATTACAGACCAATTGCTCCAATTAAAATTTATTAATCGACAAGTTATCCAACCTTAAATAATGTAATTTAGTTATTCACAACCCCATTTACTGAATCATACTAGCTTATTGAACATAGTTCAAGACCTGGCCTGGTACTGTTATTAATGATAATTAAACTCAACTCGTTAACCCACCCATAACCACATTACGCTTACAGTAACTAAATAGAATGACGACCACCTAGCAACTTCCCATTTTCTATAACCATTACTTAACATTTCCATAAAACCATTAACATAGAATTTAACCTTACCATAACCTTAGCATTAACTTTAATCAGTACATTACCTAAATCATCATGAACATCATTAGTATCAATACCACCTTCCTTACATAATTAGTTTAATTACACCCAAAATGTCAATATTCATTTATCACACTCACAAATAAGATAACAATGGCCTTATATTTCATGGTTTCATTACAAATTAAATAATGAGGACTTCCCCCTTTTAGTTACTAATATCCATGGATCTCCCAACTTGAACATAAATACCATGCAATTGCCTTTCTATTAGAATAGCATTAAACATAACTGATGATTACTTTCCATTATGCCACATAAAAAAAATCATAAAGAATCATTTAATGCAAATCATTTACTTTCCCTAAAAGGATTACTTTCCATTATAACATAAAAATCATTTGCTTTAATGCAAATCATTTACTTTCCATAAATCATTACATTCCATTTAATGCTTTTATATGAGTTCTAGCACTAACTTTACCCTCTTCAATATAGGAAAAATATTTACCCTTACTATTTCAGAAATAATAATTACCATGACCGTACCCTTCCATTGACAAGGGAAATTACTGTTACAACGCATTTAAGATAGGATAAAAACACTCAAATTTAAAATAAGTATAAAAACAATCAAATTTATGATAGGATAAAAACATTTATTAATCATGGACCAATCAATATTACGTATTAAATTTAAGATAGGATAAAAACAATTGAAAAACATTTTTAATAACACATTTATAATAACCTAATTTTTTTTTCAACAATTTCTTAATAACTTAGGATCTATATCATATTTACAGTCAATATGTAAGTCGCCCATGCAGAGGAAAATGAAGTTACAGAGGTTGAGGTTGACGACAATTTGCAAAAACGTTCCTGGCAATGTAAAATCGCCCACGCAGAGGTAAATGCGCCCACACAGAGGTAAATATACCCACCGCAAGGCAATACACCCACAACAAATTGCAAGACGTCCCTGACAATGTAAAACCACCCACGCAGAGGTAAATACACCCACGGCAAAGAAAAACGTCCATAGCAAATTGCAAAAACATTCCTGGCAATGTAAAATCGCCCCCATAGAAATAAATACACCCACACAGAGGTAAATGCACCCACGGCAAAGCAAAACGTCCATAGCAAATTGCAAAAACATTCCTGGCAATGCAAAATTGCCCCCACAGAAATAAATATGTCCATACAGGTAAATACACCCACGGCAAAGCAAAACGTCCATAGCAACTGCAAAAACATTCCTGGCAATGTAAAATTGCCCTCACAGAAATAAATACACCCACCCAGAGGTAAATACACCCACGGCAAAGCAAAACGTCCATAGCAAATTGCAAAAACACTCCTGGCAGTGTAAAATCACCCCCACAGAAATAAATACCCCCATACAGAGGTAAATACACCCACGGCAAATAAAAACGTCCATAGCAACTGCAAAAACATTCCTGTCAATGTAAAATCTCCCCCACAGAAATAAATACGCCTACCCAGAGGTAAATACACCCACGGCAAGCAAAACGTCCATAGCAAATTGCAAAAACACTCCTGGCAATGTAAAATTAGCCCCACAGAAATAAATACGCCCACACAGAGGTAAATACACCCACGGCAAAGCAAAACGTCCATAGCAAATTGCAAAAACACCCACAGAGAGGTAGAACGCCCGCGGTAAGGTAAAAACACCCAGGAAAATGTAAAAACCCCCCAACAATAAAAAAAAATGCCCAGGGAAAGAAAAAACGCCCCGGCAAATAGAAAAAAGGGGTTTCTATCAGTCTAACATCGAATCCATTTACACAATAACCATTCTACCCTACAAAATAGAGGAGCGTACCTTGCCTTATCGCCCGCTTGATGACGTCCGTGCGCTCCGTGTTGCTCCTGCTCCGTGCCGCTCCCGCTTGCCAACCGTAGAGACTACACCGGTACCTCCCAGCCAAATGCTAGGGGTACTCTGCTTCCCCCTCAGCCCCCCGAGCCGCAAAGGGGCCACACAAATCCAGAAGGTATACCTAGCTTCCCAGCTCGCCTCCAAGGCTGAGCTGCCACTCTAATACAGCTGAGAAAATCCCCAACTCCTCACAAGAAATCAATCCAGTTCTCAATTTTGGCAGTATAACAATACCTCATAGCTCCCCACTTTCCCCCATGCCCCTTTCTTTTTATCCAGTTTTGACCTAAATCACATTTATTTTAAGTTTTAATCAAAAACCCTCTAAAAATTCTATGTCTTACAAGTGTCACTCATCCCCCCACCT
>ML778208.1:1058906-1075712 GCA_009831015.1 Picea engelmannii
TATGTTATTCTTTATCATTGCTTATTTAATAAAGTTAAATATATTGAAAATATTTTCTAATAAAGTATATGCTAATATATGTTATTGGTTTTTCTTTTTATTGTTACAGTGATGTTTACATTCTTGGTGGAAAAAGAGCATGGATGTTTCAAGATGAAACTTCAACACTTTTGGTATGTGAATTTTGCTTTAAACAAATTTTGTTTTATTGATCTAAAATGGTACGTGTACATTTTATTTGAATATGTAGATATATTTTATTTAAAATGTTTAAATTTGAAATATATATATATATATATATATATATTCATGTATGAAGAGATTGTTAATGGCTTAGAGTTGAATTTTGGAGTTAAATGTTAATTTCCTCTTTTTTTTGTTATTAGCCTAAAATTCCTTTGGAACCTATGTATTTGGAAGTGTAGCCACTACAACTATGCAAACTTTCATTATATATATATATATATAACTCAAAATATCAATTTATTGTTTGATCTTTGATTTCTCTTATATTGTTTATGATGGTGAAAGTACAGTTTATGTTCTATGATAGTGTGCTGAAACTAAAAATTATTTATTTCAATATAAATTAAGGGGTTTAATTTGGAAATATTATATAATTTTGAAATATATGAGATCTAAAAGGTCAAGATTAATTTTGAAATATCATATATCATGTGCAAATATATTGAACTCATTTTACAAACATCTTTGAAGGGTGACAAGACCATGAGGATTTGTCTATACTTCATTAATAAATGCACCTTACCAACTACCTTTGTGGCTTTCATTGAGACAACTTTCAATTTTCAGTATAAAAGTACTTCTAATTTTGTAGCAAAAATGGAAAAGAATTTGTGTCTAGAAAATACATCATGAAATGGTAAAAAAGAATTTGCAAAGGACGTAAACTAGCTAAAAAAACAACAACACTANATTGTTTGATCTTTGATTTCTCTTATATTGTTTATGATGGTGAAAGTACGGTTTATGTTCTATGATAGTGTGCTGAAATTAAAAATTATTTATTTCAATATAAATTAAAGGGTTTAGTTTTGAAATATATGAGATCTAAAAGGTCAAGATTAATTTTGAAATATCATATATAATGTGCAAATATATTGAACTCATTTTACAAACATCTTCGAAGGGTGACAAGACCATGAGGATCTGTCTATACTTCATTAATAAATGCACCTTACCAACTACCTTTTGTGGCTTTCATTGAGACAACTTTCAATTTTCAATATAAAAGTACTTCTAATTTTGTAGAAAAAATGGAAAAGAATTTGTGTCTAGAAAATACATCATGAAATGGTAGAAAGGAATTTGCAAAGGACATAAACTAGCTACAAAGACAACAACACTATAAAAATAATGGTATTTCGAGATAGATATTTATATATATTCAACAACTTCCAAAATTAGCTATAATGAAATAGATTATGTCAAACATTGGTTAAGTTATGTATCATGTTTCATATGATTTTTTTTAATTAAATGGACATATATTAAATGAAGCTATGTAATCATACTATATCACACAATTTAGTGACATGTCCAAACACAAATATTTTGGTAATGTTGGTTTAAGATAATATTCTATCAACAGATTTAAATACTCCCTAACAGTCTATTTCAATGGACTTTCCTAAGGTACATGTTTTTGAACCAGTGGATATCTAGATCCCATATCATAGAAGTGTTAAAATAATATAGTCATACAAATGCTTCAATTCTAAAGAAAAATAATATATCTTACTTACTAGTTACTTCCAAGAGGGACTTGCTCGGGTCATATATAAGGTGCCTTGGGATGTTCAAAGATAAATAATTAGCCAAGCATCATAAACAAATAATGATCATAATGATCATTGGATGTGATAACTTTATGTTCTATTCTATATATATTTTATATTCCAAAAACGTATTTTTAATATACAAAGGAATAATATATTAAGCATAAAACGCTTTGTTTCTAATCCTCACCTAATACACAAGTTTTTTGAAAATGTTGAACACAAGTATATGAAACATATGTGTAGGCTATGTCTTGTGTATATCATAATGATTGCATTGTATTTAATACAATATATACAACACCCAAGTATGGTGTTCTATGTATCATGTGGTGGGATAATGACAATGGTGATCAATTGCTTCATTTTATATAGATATTCATTTTATAAGTGATTGTTTCTTCAAATTGTTGTAAGTAGGGATTATATTTCATAGTTATCTTTCATTTTTGGCTAAATATTCATTAAACTTATATGTACAAGTTTATAATTGAGTGGTATATGAGGCCCTTTATATAAACCCTTTAAACTCAGACATAAATTATAATTGAGATCTAGTTATATTTAAAAAAATTTGTTTTTATATCAATAAGTACATGACAAAAATTTCATTAAAACTCACCTTACTCAAATGAGCATGGTATTAAAAACAAAACAAGATAAAATTTGGGGAATGAATAGAAAAAAAGAGAGCATGTTATCTCATCCCTTAAGTGGTCCAGAGGACACATGGGGACCTGAATATTTAATAATTTTGAATTGACCAATTTAGATCCAGTTTTATGAAAAAATTTGTAAATAAAGCTCGATAAAATTTATAATTCATCAAAAATATAGTTCCTTATTTGAATGGACTAGGAAAGTAAACTAAACCAAATGATTCCAGAATCCTAGATATCCATAAATACATGTACTTTCAATGAAAAATAAAAAATGTTGGAATATATGTCACATGTTTAAAGAAATCGTAATGGTATGCCATCTTCAATTATTCCTTCATGATCGACTTTTGATATTTTCCATTTTTTAACTTTTGTTTTTTTCCTTGATTGGACCTCTATTAACTTTATGCACACTGCACATACCAAATGACTATATTGACAACTTATGGCATCTAACTGATAGTCTTGAAAGTGAACATGACTATCATTTTGATGGGTTTCTTGAAAAATATAGCCTTTCAATACACTGGATCATCTTTCATATATAAAAATGTTATCATAAAAATCTTCTAATAAACTCATATTTCCTTCTGTTAATTACATGAAATAATATTTCATGTTTTTAGTGTTGTCTACTGGTGCAACCATGACAAAGACATCTCCTGCAAATATTTTGATATGTACCAACAAGCAGTTCTCATTAGATTAGCACACATGAACGTGCCATTAAACTCATCTACTATATATAAATTTTATATATCCAACTTACAAGTAGATCTACAAGTTGTTTAAATATCTAACAAATATATTTTCAAACAATTCAAACATAAATGACCTTCTCTAACAAGATCAGAAACTTTATCACCATCAACTGACACTATAGTTTCATTTTATTACATCTCCTCTGAGCTTGCAAGTGGTATTTTCCCTTTTATATTAAGTTTGGTATGTCTCTGAGATTCAACATATTCTGCATTTTCATTTTCACAAATCTCTATGGATTATGTTTCCTCTATACAAACTGAACAAAAACAAGTTTCATCTATTTTATCAAATGCAAAAAAAAATTGATAGCATTTTGTTTTAACTGAATGCACATTTTACGTCCCATGTATTGTACCAGACTCGTATGTTATTGATCTATTTACATCTTGGTTTCCAACATACCAAAAAAAATGCACAAGACAAGAACTTGTTAACTTGAAATCTATCAAGAACATGATTCAAGATCATATAAATTTAAACATGTGAATCAAAATATCTTGTGTACATGTGTAACATGTATATATATACACACCTGCACACATCCATTTATGGATTATTTTCATGTCTTAGCTCCAATTTGCACCATTCAACAGCTTGATCAACGAATTAAAATTTATTGGCATGAGGGTTAATCTGATACCTTCAAAATGATCATTTTACACATGCCCCTGCATCGTCGTGCTCTCATTTTCCATGACCAGTCTCAAAGAAATTCCAACAATGTGTAATGTTTGATTTCTTGTTAAGACGACACAACCAATAGAATGATCGTGAATATTTGAACTAACCAGCACATCCATCTGACCATATTCAATATCAGTTGAATCCGATCCCACATTCTTTCAATGAATCATAAAATTTTCAAAACAATGTTGTACATAATGTGTATCGTGTGCCCGATCATCACTTATATAAAAGTGATATTCTTTAATAACACGTCGATTGTCATTGGTGCTTTATGTGTTATCAACACTCTGTTTAGAATATCTATATAGAATGTGGACAAATATAGTGACTTGATCATAATGATAATATTCACTATGTATTTCTTTTTGTGTAGAGAATGTGTAATTCTCTGCCAAATCAACTACATAAAAATTTTCCCTCGTGGAAACACTTCACGGGATTATTTGAATTGTACGTCTTGCCAACACACTCTATTTGAATTCTTGGTGTATTTATAAACTTAGAAAAGGATTGATCATTCATATCAATAAGATACTTTGAGTGAAACAAAATTATATTTCCACAACGATCACATTTCTTTTCACCAACACATTTTGTTTTATAAAATAATTCATCACCTTCTGTTTCACATAGAATTTCAGATATAAAACCATGAAATTTGGAAGGAGGAGATGAACTTGGCCATAAAGTTTTACCAAAATCAAGAAAAGTGTCGTAATATAACTCAAATTACACATGATAATGACAACAAGAAGTGTCACAAATAATGATGGGTCTAACAATCCATGTTTTTTGTTGCACAAATGTATTTATGGAAATTTTAACTTCTTTGTGCTCTTCTTTGAACTTGTTGAACAATTCTATTTGTTTCATTTGAAACATATATTTTGGATGTTCTTTATATTGCTTTTGTGCTATTATTCATCACAACACATCCCTTTTATGTGGTGAAACACCATATGTTTTCAAAAGAAAATTACAGGACGATTCTTTAACATTTTTTGCAAGTCTATCTTTGTAAGGTTATCTAGAAATAATTGTCCAAGAAGCAAGTTCATCATTTTCATCTATTTGCAATCAAAATTTTCTATGTTTGTAAAATATTTTTCTTGAGGTTCCCATCGATTTTTCCATGTGTTGTGTCAAATGATTTTTTATATTGCTAGATGAAACAACTGTTGCTTGTATCACTTTATGTGCAACAATGGCATTTTTTTTATATTTTCCAAAATCTTTTAATATACTAGTGATATTTTCAAAGACATTTTCACCTTTGTATCTTTTGTCGAATTTTGAATACCCAATAATTATGTATCTTCTTTTAACTTTCTTCACTTTATTAGATAGAGTAAAAGTTGAGCTTGTATTGTTACTGATTCATCTTTGAAAAAATTATTATACATATTCTTAATGCGGTATCTTATATAATTCTTAACTTATTTCTTCCCAAATTTGTTAGTATCAACATTTTCTAATATTGCATAATCAATGTTGATAGATTATCCTACATATTTCAATTCAAAATTTATATTAAAAAACAAAACCCAAACATAAATTCACTAAACTATATACAAGTGTTCATCTTATCTTATCTAGATTTATGTACATACCTATAGATGATTCAATTTATGCTTCGATTTTGATTTCAATGACTTGATCGACATTATGAGGAAAATATATTTATGTATTTTGAAAAACATCAAATCCGATTTACAATCAATTATATTTTAAAAAATAATTTAATTAAATGAATTCTATACTTTTAATATAGACAATATGTACATGCATACATGGTTGGATTTCTTCTTGTTGAAAATCTCTATTTACATCATCATTGCTTATTTCTTCCATAGTTTCACGTTCTCATTCCTTTGTCCAATAATGATCTCTTATTTGTTCATTATGGCGAGTTTCATCTCGAGTGATATCAAATTTTATCTTGCACAAACTTTTGTTGCCCATGAGTATAGTTTTCTGTAAATGTTTTTAAAAAATTCAACATTTCAGAATAGTTTCAGAAAAACTTCATTGTCACAAAAATTATTCAAAAATAACATGAAGAATTTTATAAGAAAAGTTAAAAAACAATTACTCTCAAAAAAATTCTGTAACATCCCGCTCTTGTGCACTGAGCGAACTTATTCTTTGAGGACACTTGATCGCAAGTGATCCGGATTTTATGCTATTAAAACATTGATTTTGATTATGAGCTGTTATGGGTTGGTGATATGTTGTTTTACTGCATTGACATAGACGGGTGCTATTGACTCGATTTTACTAAGTGTGAAAGATCTTGGACCTCGAGGATGAAGAGGCATTGATGGAACTCCTTGGACTCTGGATCGAGCCGGGGAGTGTACCATTGGGGTTTGATTGTTTTATAGGTGATATTAGTGTATCTGATTAGATGATATGATATGGATATATTCTGACATGATTCATTGATGATGCAGGCTGACGATAGCTTGCTGACCAGAATCACATGTGGATTAAAGGGGTCATGCACGACTACCAGAGAATTTGAGGGAGAGATGTGGACAATAGCCCTGCCATAGCCTACTAGCACTCCCGTCGTGGCTCGAACTGTAGGTTAACATTTACCTAGTTCGAGAGGACCCGCGATGTTGTGAGGGTAGACTGCGACAGTCGCTCACGATGATTCTAAGGGGTGTGCAATAAGGTGGGGGCCTTATTCCTTAGAGGCCCTTAGTCTCACACAAGTTCACCTGGCTGAGTATTGACTCCAGGGGTTTTTGATGTCTACCAAGTCAGTCAAGAGGTGAGTGGCACCCTTGGAGCACATGGTGCATCCTAAAGGGAACGTCGCACAAGGGAACATATGAGGTGAGTGGAGCACATGGTGCATCCTGAAGGGAACGTCGAGCAAGGGAACATATGAGGCAAGTGGCACCCTTGGAGAATGTGGTGTGTCTTGAAGGGCATGTCGTGTAAGGGAACACATGAGGCGAGTGGCACCCTTGGAGAACCTAGTGCGTCCTGAAGGGCATGTCGCGTTGTTAATGATAAATGAATGAACCTAGATGACCTTAGGATGAATAACATGATAAGAATTTAAAAAAAAAAATTCCTCATAAAATGTCGCCCAATACAAAAATTTAAGGTCTAGGTCTAAATTATGCTAGTGGTAAAATTTTAACTTTTAATATATATATATATATATATATATATATATACAAAATAAAAATAAAAACAACATAAATAATAATTATACTCTTCGTTAAATCTTGTAACAAGAAGAGGGTAAGCAATTTAAATGATTCATAAAAATCTGTTATGGTAAAATTTAAAAAAAAAGGGAAATAATTGTTTTATTATTTTATGATAATTTAAAATTATTAACTAAAAAGGGAAAAAGGAAAAAGGGGGTTAATTTCTACACTTGCCAATTTGAGTCCTAAATGAAAAGGGGAAAGAGGGAAATCTAAAATATTTAGGAAACTAGGAAAAGAGGGAAACATAAGAAGAAAAGGGAAACACAAGGGAAAAATCAGAAAGTCAAACTTAGTAAGGTATCTACCATTAATAACTTTCTAATTTAAAACTAAACTAGCAAATTGATAATGGGGAAAGTCATTAAAACCTGTAAGAGAATTTGGGGTCACCTAGGAGCGATTCTAGGAGTGACTCTAGGTGGGTGAGGGAAATAAGGGAAATTAATTAATTAAATTAATTAATTTGTGGAGGAATGAAGGGGATGGGTGACACTTGTAAGGGGAGGATTTTTAGGATTTAATTTTTAAAACTTTAATTAAATGAGATTTTAGGAAAGTAAGGGACTTCAAAACTCTATATAATGAAGGGAGGAGAAGGATGAAGGATATTTTTCTGTTTTGTGTAACGTTACATTGCATAAATCTCTACTTGATTGACTTAGCTTGTGGGAGTTGGGATATCCATATCGGTGAGGAGTGGTAGCTCGGCCTTGTGAGGCAAGCTGGGAGCTAGCTGATTCTCTCGTTAGCGTGTGTGGCCCCTTTGCGGCTCAGAGGGATAAAGGGGGAAGAAGAGTACCCCTAGCATTGGTTTCGAGGTACCAGTGAAGTCTCGTCGGTCGGCAAGCATGAGTTACATATAGCGCGCGGGACATCATCTCAGAGCGGGCGATCAAGCAATGGTACGCTCTCTTCATTTTGTATGGTAGATTGTTGTAGGTCTTATGCTTGGATCTGCATGTTTAATTGGTTAAGTGAACTAATTGTCTAGATTGATGACTGGATTTTTTTTCTTAGCCTAGCTCGATGATTGATTGACTCCCATGGCCTTCATTTCCCTGCATGTTTGGACCACCTTGTGGCATTTGATTGTGACCTTTCTGGTTGTTTTGCCTTTGTCCCTAGCTCACTAGTCCTCGCCTAAGCAGTCAGCCAAGAGCTTGATCTACGGTTGTCGCCTCGGCATTAATAGACCCATGGATCTCAATGCCCTACTTTTTAGTGCAAGGATGATGAGTGAAGGACACACATGTTAGCCATCTGCCCTTGATGTTTGTCACTGGCTGAAGATTCACCTTGCACCCTGAAGCATTTATTCAACCCTGCAATTTGCTTGTTGGCGAAGTTGTTCTTTAGACCCGGCATGTTCATATCTCGTTGTTACCTTGTTTTACCCCATTTTTAAATCTTGATGGATCAATTTTTAATCTCTATGTTTATAATTTGTATCCTAGAAATGAAAAATGTTTTCATCTTTCCTGTCTGCAATTTTGGTTGTCATGTGATATATTTTCCTCCATGCTATGGATTCTTGAAAAAAATTTATATCCCTGGCTGTGTTTTTTTTTTTGGCTGCAATTGAGTGGTGTTTGATTGAATTTATCCTTTGCCACTATGTTCATTGTATTGCGTCGAGCCTTTCATTTGGGTTGTGACTACTGGCAACTTTATTTTTTTTTAAATCGGAAGAGTTCTGGCGAATTGTTTAATGGTATACACATCACGTTTATTTTTTTACCTTCTATGTTATTAATTCGAACCATGTGTCTACTCTAGTTGGTCTAACGACTCTTCGCCTCTTACAATTAAGAGTTTTACTTCTATATTTCTTGGGATGTATTTCACAATGATTTTGTTTATTCTTTATTATTGATTTATTCAAGCAATTTTGTTTTATTGCTTATATGTTATTCTATATTTGTTTATTCAGGCGTTTTGGTTTACCAAGGATTTTAAATCCATGATTTCATTACCACAGAACTTACTACCACAGTTGACTGTCACACGGACATCAATCTTTACTATTACTCCAATTTATTTTAAGTGATTTTAATACACCGATTGACCATGATTTTTACTGTCACGGATTCCATTCCCTTGTTGTCACCATAATTTATTACCAACGACTTTATTACCATAGGTTGACCACGATTTTATTGATACTCAGATTTTAATCAATATTGATACTTCCTTAATGACCATGTTTTCCCCTTACGATGTAGTGTTTTGGTATCAGGTTGACTGCATGCATGCTGAGTGGTTACGATTTTCCCTTTAAGAGTGGATTGATGTGTTGTTGTTGTTTGGGGCATGGTTTCCATTGTTTTGTGTGTTGTGTTTTTCTGATGTGGGGAAAGAATGGGTAACCTTGGTGAGTTCAATTGATTGGATAATCTCAACAATTTATGTATCCCTTCCCCCATGGTTGGCGTTGATTTTATTATTGTTGAATAATGACCACAAAACCTTTGATAAGTAGGAAAACAATTCGCCTTTATTATGTTTGAGTTTAGTTGTTGAGGGTACCACGTTTTGCCCCTAATTGTTGACTGGGTTGTTGTTGGATAACCACCTTAACTGCTTGGTAAGGTGCTACAACAAGTTAAGGTACAACAGATTCCTTCTATTGATTATTTGACACAGTGAGTTAAATGATCAACCGTTATGTAAATCATCTTGTTTTTGCACTATTAATGGTTAGGTTATCAGTCATGTAAATCACCTTGTTACTATTACATTAATGATTATGTTAATTAACATATTAATCACCTGGTTATTTCCATATTACTTGTGATGGTATTCGTCATGTAAATTAGCTTGCCATTGTTGAATAATAGTCCTGTTAATTGTTATGTTAATTGCCTTTCTATCTGCTATATTAAATTGTTATGTAACAGTTATGCAATTTCGTTGTTAATTTGCTTTAGCAATGTATTAGTTGGCAGATTCCTTCTCAATTGTAATAGACAACTAGTGTGGTTATTTCGGTCAGTATAGCCAAACTAAATGTTGAGATTTAAATGTTCCTAAGTTCTATAATGGTAGCATTCGACTTAAGAATGTTAATGTTGTTATTCAAATTGATGGCTAGTGGGATGGAGACTTGGATTAATATAGAATAGTCCTTTTAGGTTGTAATAATGATTAAATTAGTATGTTAAGTAAAGACTAGATTTCAAATTTTAGACTTGCTAATTGATTTTAATTGAGGCTAGATTGCATTTATAATTATAGTTCTAGTGTTGATTGCTTAGGCTTGCTAAACTGATTGTTTAAAGTTAAGTTAGTGGGTGCATTAATGATCAGTTGTAACTTGACCTGCCTCGTTAGAATGGAACCCATGTTATTTTAGAATGTAGTCATGTACCGGTTAGCCTAGGTGTTTTGTGGGGCAGGGGACGATGTCGTGTGGGTTGGCATCACCCCTTTCATTCATTCCTTAGTGTATCATCGACCCTTTGTGTGGGGTGGTAGTTATAGTCTCCCAGTCAGTATTTGGTTCCTAATGCGTAGAAGTTTTCTTGAGCCTTGGTCCCTTTTTGTTTTTCCCCTGGGTTATTGTCTTTCCACTCTTCTAGGGATGACATGATTCCTGATATGGGGATCATGGAGCGCCCTATGGGTTAGCGACAAATGATATATTTGTCAGATTTGGTGCCTACCTTGTGAGCGTGTTTGAGAATCACATGTCGACTTGGGCGCATGCGATGGTTCACATGCCTTGAGGTTTTAGTCTTGTTTGTCAATTTCATTATGTCAAGAAGGGGAAGTTGTCCCCTAAGCTTGTAGGCATGTCTTGTTGCATCGAGAAGTTGGTCATTACTCCCAGTTTTTTGTGCTTGGTTTCCCAGTTTCCCTTGTGTCTGTGTGCGGTGTCGCAGTTTCCTATTACCTGGGTTGCGTGCTTCTGTTCATTGTCTGGGGTGTGGTCAAAATTTTGTGGTCTTTGCCTTCGTTACCTTAATTCTTCAAACACAGAAAAAAAAAAAATTGGCTTCGCTCGTGGCCACATCAATGTCATTGTTACATATGGTATCAGAGAGGGTTCAACCTGGGACTTGGGATCCCTACAGATTTCATTGATATGCTTTGATTATAATGTTTCTAATTGAGTTGACTTGTATTCGTGCAGGTAATCATGGTTAGAGGATGCTACGGAGGTAGACGATGGGGTGCTAGGGGAGGAGGCGTGATGCCTCCAGTGGCAACCCCGCCTGAGGGGTCTAACCCCCAGGGAGACGAACAGGTTGTTGGGCAGGAGAAGATAGTAGTTGGTGATGTGGTCAGAATGATGAGATCTTTTCAGCGCATGTCTAAGGAACTGATCAACCATTTGGATAGAGATGAGGCCTGGGCGTCGACACCCACTGAGGGTCCACCACGCACTCTGGTCAGTACTGGTAGAATTCACCGTGAACTCGAGAAGGTTAAATATCTCGATTTCTTTGGTGCCCCGGACGGTGCAGCCGTCGAGGCATGGTTGGAGAATATGGCAATGTGCTTTTCACTTAATGATTATACCTCCAACATGAAGGTCCACATGGCGGTATTCCAACTGAAAGGAGGCACTCTTCTATGGTGGAAGATGCTCCTACCACAGCTGAACATGGTCGTCGAAGAAATTTCATGGGAATTGTTTGAGGAATGGTTCCAAGAGAGATACCTATCAGAGGAATTCATTGAGCATCAGCTCAACAAGTTCAATGCCTTACGAAAAGGTGGTCATATGGTGCTCAAGTACGAGGCCCATTTTATGGAGCTACTCCAGTATTCTCCACATCTTAAAACTAAGAAACTTAAGGTCAACAAGTTTTTGTTTGGCCTTAATGGAAGCATACATGAAAAGGTTAGGATTTTTATGCCTCAAACCTTGCATGATGTCATCCTAAAGGCCCTCATAGTAGAGGAGGATCTTATTAGTGGGGGTCAGACCAGGACTCCAGCGAGACCAACAGGGCAGGTGTCATCTGGTGCACAATCGCATCAGACACCAGCTAGAAATATGCGAGGGTATCATGGATTCCAGAGGGGATCCACTTTCACTACACCTCGGTGACCGACACCTCAACAGAGGACACCTTATCGGGGACCACAGCATCAACAGCTGCATCGACCACAACAATAAAAGTTTAGGCGTGTTCAACAGAACAAACTAGTATTCCAGGCCGGTGGGTCGTCATCTTATACTTTGGGTACCAAGACTACTGGGATGAAGAAGGGGTGTTGGACGTGTGGGGAGCCACACTACCAGTGCAACTACTTGGGGGAAAGGACTAGAGCATCTGGATCAGTCAGACCCACTACCATGGGAGATTTGGGCAAGGCCCATCAGATTCATGCAGTGGTGAATAACTTCCAGGAAGAGCATCAGTTGAATGTGCTCAAGATGACAGGTACCATCGCTAACTAGACCCTTAGTATTTTGATAAATCTCGATGCTACCGAGAGTTTCATTTTTGGTGCAGTGCTAAAAATGATTAAGGTAAAGGCAGTCGAACAGGATGAGTTTATCTTCGTAGATATTGCCTCGAGAGCCAAACAAAAGGTTGGAGGAAAGGTTACGGGATGTATCCTTAACCTGGTAGAGTTTGTCACTAGGGCCAACCTGTACGTCATAATATTAGGATCTTATGACGTTGTGATCGGTATGGACTGGTTAGAATCGCATGAGGCGATACTCAACTACAAGACAAAATGATTGTGCTTGGTCTATGATGAGGGACAAAAACGTGTGATTGTAGGACAAAACCAGGGAGTTTCCCTGAGGTTCATCTCTTCCTTGCAGCTACGAAAGAGCATGGGCAAGGGGTGCAAGCTTTATGCGATCCTTGCGTTAAACGAGAAGGGAGTAGCGGAACGTCTAGAACACCTTTCGGTGGTGAGAGAGTTTGTGGATGTATTTTTGGAGGAGTTACCTGGGATGCCGTCGGAGAGGGAATTGGAGTTTACTATAGACCTAAAATTGAGAACTGAACGGATAGCTATAATTCCTTATCGGATGTCGACCCCATAGTTATAGGAGTTGAGAATGCAACTGTAAGAGTTGCTAGACCAAGGACCGATACGTCCAAGTGTGTCACCGTGGCGTGCACCTGTTATTTTCATATGAAAGAAGGATCGATCCTAGAGGCTCTGCATTGACTACCATCAGTTGAACAAGGCAACAATCAAGAATCAATATCTATTGCCGAGGATTGATGATATGTTCAATCAAATGAAGGCCATGACGATGTTCTCAAAGATGGACTTACGATCAGGATACCACCAGTTACGGATTAAGGAAGATGATGTCCCTAAGACCGCCTTTAAGATGAGTTTTGGACATTACGAGTTTACTGTTTTACCATTTGGACTAACAAACGCCCCAGGTGTATTTATGAGTTTGATGAATGGGGTGTTCCACGAGTACTTGGACAAGTTCATCCAAGTATTTATTGATGATATTTTGATTTACTCTCGGACGATGGAGGAGCATGAAAAACACTTTTGCTTGGTACTACAGTGTCTGCGAGAGGACAAATTGTATGGGAAGTTGTCCAAATACTCATTTTATCAATCGAAGATTCACTACTTAGGTCATGTCATCTCCAGCGCATCGTCGTGGATCCAACAAAGGTCGAGGCTATTATGGAATGGCCTGCATCGATGAATGTCCCAGAAGTGCGTAGCTTCATGGATTTAGTAGGATACTATCGACGGTTCGTCGAGGGATTTTCGAAGATAGCAAATTCGATCATGAAATTGTAGAACAAAAACAAGAAGTTTGTTTGGACCGATAAATGAACGGAATCATTTCAGAGGCTCAAGGAGTTTTTGATAGCAACACCGATACTAAAGGTCCCTAACATGGACGTGGACTTCTTGGTATGCACTGACGCATCCAAGGAAGGCTTAGGTGGAGTCTTGAAGCAAGACGGATGAGTGATCGCTTACATCTCGAGGAAACTAAGAAGGCATGAGGAGAACTATGCGAAGCATGATTTGGAGTTGTTAGCCATCGTATATTCCTTGAAGGTTTGGAGACACTACCTTGTTGGATGAAACTTTGAAGTAAAGACTGACCACATTGGACTACAACACATCCTTACGCAAAGCGACCTGAACATGCAACAACGACGTTGGTCAGAATTGCTTAGTGAGTATGACTTCGAGATTACTTACATAAAAGGAATAGTGAACCAAGTGGCAGATGCATTGAGTCATAGACTACGCATCTTTTTGGTGCTGCCTCTTCAAATGAATCTACGTGAAAAGATTCTAACTTTACAGACGATGACTGGTATATAGAGGTCGAGGGTTTTATCAGACAAAACACAATGATGGTACCAAGATTTGAAGGATTTTTGTTTGATAGCGATGGTTTATTGAGGTTTAAAAATCAGATTTACGTACCGCCGAACGATGAGTTGAGGATGTTGATCTTGAGAGAGGCTCATAGAGTAGTTTACATGGCTCACCCGGGAGTCACGAAGATGAGGGAAGACCTTAAACCCTTATTCTTCTGGAAGGGAATGAAGGCAAACATACTCAACTATGTGGCCAGATGTCTAGAATGTCAGTAGGTAAAGGCTGAACATAGACACCCAGCAGGATTACTACAGCCACATGCTATTCCAGAATCGAAATGGGAGGTTATTTCGATGGATTTAATTTTTGTATTTCCATTGACGACAAGGAGACAAGACTCAATTTTCGTAGTAGTAGACACTCTGATGAAGAGTGCTCACTTTATTCCTGTGCGTACAATGTATCAGGTACCTGACATAGCTAGATTTTTCATCAGTGAGATTGTGAGGCTTCATGGCATGCCTAAAAGGATTATATCAGATCGAGGATCAGTGTTTACTGGATGTTTTGGATGAGTTTCCAAGAGGCCTTGGGAACCCAACTGAACTTCAGTACGATGTATCATCCATAGATTGGCAGGTAGACCGAAAGAATGAACCAGACCTTGGAGGAAATGTTGTGCATGTACGTGATGGACCAAAAAAAGTGCTGGGAATAATTATTTCCACTGGTGGAGTTCGCTTACAACAACAGTTACCAAAGCACCATTAATATGGTGCCTTTCGAGTTTATTTATGGGCAATCATGTCGGACGCCTTTGAGTTGGGATCAGCTTCAGGATAGGGTCCTGGTGGGACCAGAAGCGATCCAAGAAATGGAAGAGAAAATGAAAGCAATAATACAAAGGATTAAAGAAGCACAAGATCGGTAGAAGAGTTATGCCAATGCACACCATATCGCCCGTAGTTATGAGGTCGGTGATCGAGTCTTCTTGTAGGTTAAACCACATAAGAGTTAGATCAAGTTTGAAAAAGGAGCTAAACTCTCTCCTAGGTTCGTGGGACCTTTCGAGATTGTGGAGAGAAAGGGGCCCATGGCCTATTGACTAGCCTTGCCTGATTCTTTGAGGCATATGCACGATGTTTTTCATGTATCTATTTTGAGACATTATATTAGTGATCCTAAACATGTTATTGACATGAGTTCCTTCCAGGTATCAGACGAGGGGGTGATCACAGCTGAGCTGATCCACATCTTGGATCATCGCATTCGACAACTACGACATCAAATAGTAGAGTAGGTCAAGGTCCAGTGGGACAACTATAGTCCGCACTCGACGACCTAGGAGGACGCATATGATATGCGCCACTAGTTTCCATTTTTGTTTGATAGATAGACTTATGATACTTTTATACACTTTATTTCGGCATTTATACTGTGAAACTTCAAGACGAAGTTTATACCAAGAGGGAGTGTATGTAACATCCCACTCTTGCACACTAAGCAAACTTATTCTTCGAGGACACTTGCTCGCAAGTGGTCTGAATTTTATGCTACTAAAACATTGATTTTGATTATGAGGCGTTATGGGTTGGTGACATGTTGTTTTACTGCATTGACATAAACAGGTGCTATTGACTCGGTTTTACTGAGTGTGAAGGATCTTGGACCTTGAGGATTCAGAGGCATTGATGGAACCCCTTGGACTCTGGAACGAGTTGGGGAGTGTACCATTGGGGTTTGATTGTTTTATAGGTGATATTAGTGTATCTGATTATATGATATGATATGGATATATTCTAACATGATTCGTTGATGATGCAGGCTAACGACATCTTGTCAACCAGACTCACATGTGGAGTAAACAGGTCACACACAACTACCATAGAAGTTGAGGGAGAGGTGTGGACAATAGCCTTTCCACAGCCTACTAGCACTCCCACCGTGGCTCGAACCATAGGTTTGTTGGATTACTGAGAGGGGGGGTGAATCAATAATAGAGCAATTTAATCCCTTTTAACCATATAATCCAAGTGCTATATCAATGAAGCATTATTATCCAATAATTGCAGAGTAAATAAGCAATGAACAAATGAACAATCATACACATACACAGTACACCATTGTTTTACATGGAAACCCAAATCGGGAAAAAACCAAGGAATGCTTTTTCTTATATGTCTTGAAGAATTACATTCATTGGAAGCACCTACTTCCTTTGTTTTCTAGTTGCAACTGGAAGGAGGCTCCAACCCCCTAGTTTCTCAGGCTACAACCTGAGGGAAGCTCCAACTCCCCAAATCTCTGGCTACAACCAGAAGGAGGCTACAACCCCCAATGTTCTCTGGCTACAACCGGAAGGTGGCTACAACC
>ML778208.1:1089656-1113846 GCA_009831015.1 Picea engelmannii
AAGGGGATGGGTGACACTTGTACGGGGAGGATTTTTAGGATTTAATTTTTAAAACTTTAATTAAATGAGATTTTAGGAAAGTAAGGGACTTCGAAAATCTATATAATTAAGGGAGGAGAAGGATGAAGGATCTTTTTATTTTTTGTGTAATGTTACGTTGCATAAATCTCTACCTAAATGACTTAGCTTGTGGGGGTTGGCATACCCATCTCGGTGAGGCATGGTAGATAGGTCTTGCGAGGCGAGCTGGGAACTAGCTGATTCTATGGTTAGTGTGTGTGGCCCCTTTTTGTCTTGGGGGGATAAGGGGGAAGAAGAGTACCCCTAGGTATCAGCGAAGTCTCGTCGGTCGAAAAGCGAGAGTTGCACGGAGCACATGGGACATCAACTCAGAGTGGGCAATTAGGAAACGGTACCCTCTCTTCATTTTGTATGGTAGATTGTTGTAGGTATTATGCTTATATCAACATGTTTAATTGGGTAAGTGAACTGATTGTCTATATTGATGACTGGATTTTTTTTCTTATCCTAGCTCGATGATTGATTGAATCCCATGGCCTTCATTTCCCCACATATTTGGACCACATTGTGGCGTTTGATTGTGACATTTGTGGTTGTTTTTCCTTCATCCCTAGCTCACCAGTCCTTGCCTAAGAAGTCTACCAAGAGCCAATCTATGGTCATTGCCTCAGCGTTAATATACCTATGGATCTCGACGCCGTTATTTTCTTTGTGAGGATGATGAGAGAAGGACGCACCTGTTAGCCATCTACCCCTGATGTTTTTCCTTGGCTGAAGGTTTGCCTTGTGGTGCCGACCTTCCCCACTCCTCGGAGAACGATCGCTCTCACCAGGACCTTCTGTCACTTACGGCCCGAAGAACTCAATGGTTCTTCTACTTCCCTATTGGGAAGTCTGCACCCCACAGGTTCTCTTCGCCCCTCGCGACTTCATGAGTTCAGCAGTCGAATACCACACTTTCGGATCCCCGAGATCCGATTTCCCGATCTTTCCTCATGCTCTCGGGCAATTCACTTTTTCACAGTGTCGCGCTATCACGACCTCACGCCCCGTAACACTATGCCTCCGGGCTCCCAACCTCCGAGATCCAGAACGCCGAGATGCCGACAACTTGTGATCTCGCCGCCTCGGGTCCTCGCCACTCGCGAGACCAATCTCATGACTCTTCAACTCCCGAGACTCGATGTCCCAAGACCACCTGCCACGTCACCCGACTATGGCAACACTATACACGGGATCGTCGAGACTTCGCTTCTCGAAATCTCGCATTTTTCTTTATACAAAGTAGGATTCTTACCTCACGAACTCCCGATGCGCCGACCCACGAATAGAACCAATGTCCCTCGTAACTCCGATCGACGGTTCCTATTCAACTGAGCTTGGAACTTCCTTCCGCCTGCACTGTAAACTTTATGTTCACGTTCTTTCTTGCGCAACCCTCGACCAAGAAGGTCTCTCCACGAGACTTGTGCACCAACCCGCTCGCTTCTCCTCGACTTGTTCGTGCAACTTCTCCGTTGCCTTTTTCTAACGTTGAAGGTCTATCCCTCTTGAGCTTTCACAGCTTTCGAGCTTCTTCCGGAAACTCCCTGCATGCACTCCTTGCGGAAAATCTTCAAACACACCTAAGTGTTGAAGTCATTCGACTCTGCGCACTCCTGCAACAAAAGTCTTTCAGTTCCCCTTTTTCTCAGAATCGCAACTCTAAGTCTTTCTCCAGCCTGTGCACACCTTGCACGGCTCTGGTGTCAAGTCTGCACTTCTGAGAACTTAGAAGCAAAAGTTCTCTCTACTTGAACCCTGCAGTCATGCACTCCTTGCAGACAAATTCAACTGCACTCCTTGCAGGAATTCTCTGGCTCAAGATAGAGAAACAATTGAATCTAATCCCTCGTTTTCACAGACTTCAATTCAACCATGAAATCAAATACACAGCATATAAAAGAAAGTGTATAGCAAGAAGCAAACATTCAAGAACAGAATATCAACAATTCACAGAGAATAACACAACCATGGAATTGAATCAAGACTTCTTCTATTAATTCAATATATGTACATGGAGGTTCTTCATACACTTCTTTGCATGCTCTCTTCAATAATATTGCTTCATTCCGTTACAATGTAAAAAGGAGGGTGTCTATATCCCGTTTTCCTCTCGAGATCTAAAGCTATCAAATCTAGAAATAAATGTTCTATCTACTTACATTAAATCTATTAAATGCCTCATCTACCTAAAGACGTGAGCTATCCGCTCAACAGTACATTACAATATACAAGTGTGCCGTTTCTTAAATGAATCATTTAAGATCGCGCAACAACTTCCAAGTGTTTTCCAAAATTTTTGCTGGTGCTATCCAGCTGTCTTCCACTCGATGTGTTGGCTCGCTTGATGTGGGCGATGCTCCTGCATCATACTCCTCGGCTTGAAAATTTTCATGGGCTCCTGTCCATGAGCTCCTGCACGGTCTGTCCATGCTTTTGGATAATTGCTTCTGTCTCCCAGCTGGCATCTTCCACTGGGTGGTTCTTCCACTTCACCAGATATTCAAAATACTATTTTCGCCTGGTCTTCTTACCTGCTCGCTTATCCAGTATGCACTCCATCTGCGGCTTCTCTGCAACCGGTAATTGCTTTTGCCACTGGACTACTGGTTCCTCATCTTCATCATATGCTTCTCCAGGCTTGCATGGGGATAAATCCGAAACATTAAATATCGGAGATATCCCGATACCATCCGACAACTCAATCTCGTATGCATTCTCCCCAAATTTCTTTAGGACTTTGCAAGGTCCGATTGTCTTCATCTTTAGTTTATTGTATGTTCCCCGTGGGAACCTTTCTTTCCTCAAGTGTGCCAGAACAAGATCCCCAACTTCAAACTGAAGTTGTCTCCGATGTTGATCTACTCTTCGCTTGTACTCTTGATTTGATTCAATCAGTCTTTGCTTCACCTGACTGTGAAGTTCCTGCATCGCCTCAGCAAATTCCTCTACACTAGCGCTGCTAGTTGTAGCCTGTTCTGACTCCCTGAGTTCATAAACTCCCCTCGGTTGTGTCCCATACACAATATCGAATGGGCTTTTTCTTGTACTCCGATTTACAGAATCGTTGTATGCAAATCCTGCCTGTGGCAATATGTTGTCCCAGCTACTATGGTGTTCTATCACCAAGCTCCTCAGCAAGTCTCCAAGACTTCTATTAACCACCTCGGTCTGTCCGTCTGTCTGCAGATGATAAGATGAACTAAAATCAAAATTAGTCCCTAGCTTCTTCCATAGCGTTCTCCAAAAATGACCTATGAATTTGGTATCCCTGTCCGAGACTATACTTCTCGACAATCCATGAAGTCTAACAATCTCTTTGAAAAACAAGTTTGCGATGTGCGTTGCATCGCTGGTATTTTGACACGGAATAAAATGTGCCATCTTCAAAAACCTATCCACCACCACAAAGATGGAATCAACACCTCTTTGCGTCCTTGGCAATCCTAGTACGAAATCCATGTTGATCGCCTCCCAAGGTCTCTCGGGTATGGGCAATGGCTGATAAAAACCCATGTTTTTCTTTCTGCCTTTCGAATGTTGACAAATCCTGCACCTGTCAACAAATATTTTAACATCTGCTCGCATGCCTAGCCAAAAATACGATTTGCTCAACTTTGCGAATGTTTTGTCGTGGCCAAAATGCCCTGCTAAGCCCCCGCTATGTTTTTCTTTCACCAAATTCTCCCTCATGGAGAAATTCAGAATACATAGTTGATTGCCTCTGAACAACAATCCTTCTTGGATCATGTAGTCCATCCATTGGCTTCGATCTCTAAGAACTGGGTTCTCGACTGCTTCATAAGCTTCTCCAAAGTCTGCATCTCCCGCATACATGTCCTTAAGATTTTCAAAACCCAATGTCTTGACTCGGAACTCCTGCAGCAATAAACATTTCCTGCTCAAAGCATCAGCCACTTTGTTAGCAGTCCCTGAAATGTGCTTGATTACAAACGTGAAATTTTGCATGTACTCTACCCATTTTGCATGCTTTTGATTCAACTTCTCTTGTTGACTCACAAACTGCAATGCATGATTGTCGTTGTATAATACAATTTCTTTCGGTATCAAGTAATTCCTCCACTTCTTTAATGCATGTATGATGGCATAAAACTCCTTATCATACGTGGAGTATTTCAGCTTTGCTTCATCCATCTTCTCGCTGAAATATGCAACTGGCCTGTCCTCCTGGCTCAAGACCGCTCCTATGGCCTATCCGCTGGCATCACATTTCACTTGGAATGTTTTCTGAAAATCAGGCAACACCAGAATTGGTTGCTCTGTGATCTTCCGCTTCAACAGATTGAAGCTCCTTTCAGCCTCTACTGTCCAATGAAAAACTTTATGTTGTTTTTTCATGGTGTCCATCATCGCGGAGATAATCCCACTGAAATTCCTGATGAACTTTCTGTAGAAACTAGCCAAACCATGGAAACTCCTCACCTCGAAGATATTTCTCGGTGATGGCCAATTCTTGATCACGTCCACCTTTTCCGGATCCATTTTCAACTCATTTGCTGAGATAACAAAACCCAAATAAATGAGCTCTGTCTTCATGAAGGAGCACTTCTTCATATTGATCAACAGCTTCTCCTGCTGCAGTCTTCTCATCACGATGGCCAAATGTTTCAAATGCTCAGCCTTGGTCTTACTGAAAATCAAAATATCGTCCAGATATACAACGACGAACTTCCCGATGAATTCCCTCGGGACTTCATTCATCAGTATCATGAATGTGCTCGGTGAATTCGTTAATCCAAACGGCATGACCAGCCATTCGTACAAACCTTCGTTTGTCTTGAACGCTGTCTTCCATTCATCACCTTCCCTCATGCAAATCTGGTGATATCCACTCTTCAGATCTATCTTTGAAAAGAAATTTTCCCCACTCAGGCAATCCATCAGATCATCCATTCTCGGCAGTGGAAATCTGTACCTGATGGTGATCTTGTTGATTTCTCTGGAGTCTGTACACATCCTCCAACCTCCATCCTTATTTGGACTTAGTACTGTCGAAACAACACACGGACTCAAACTTCCTCTGACCATTCCTTTATCCAACAGCTCCTGTACCTACCTCTTGACTTCCTCGTTCTCCTGAGGTGTCAGTTTGTACGCAACCTTATTCGGAAAACTGCTTCCTGGTATGAGATCGATGTGATGACTCACAATCCTCATTGGTGGCAATGAATGAGGTAATTCATCCACGATGATATCAGTGAACTCTTCCAGCAGTTCCTGAATCTTAACTGGTAAGTCATCCATTCTCGTGCTAGTCAGGACAATTCTCGGTTTCCTAACCACAAAGAATTGTGGATCTTCATTCTTCTCCATCTCTGTAAGAAGCTCTTTCCCACTCATGAGAAGTATGGTGTTGCTTACTTCCGGTTTCACTTCTTTATCCTTTATTAGAAGCAACTTATGGATTCTCCCATTCTTCTCCAGAGTATATGTGTTCATTTTCCCATCATGAATCAAATTTCGGTCATATTTCCATGGTTTACCCAACAATACATGACATACGTCCATGGGAATAACATCACACAGAATATCATCATTGTAATTCCCTATCTTGAATTCAACTAAGCATTGTTTAGTAACACTCACCCGGTGTCCTTTTTGTAGCCATGAGACTTTATATGGGCTCGGGTGCTTAGTTGTCTTCAGCTCCAATTTCTCCACCATCTCGATCGAAACGAGATTATCGGTGCTCCCACTGTCCACAATGACTTTGCATTTCCAGCCCTTGGCTATGCAAGCTGTCCTGAATAGTCTGCTCCTCTGTATTGAGCTCTCCACCTCCTTCTTAGGTGTTAAAAGGACTTTATGCATCCCAAACGATCTTCCGTTGTTTGCATATTCATTCTCAGCATCACGCCTCTACGCTTCAGTGATGTGAGTTTCTCCTATGTCCTTCTTTTTCTCCGGACACTCGAATGACTTGTGCCCATTCTTTCCACATGTAAAACATGTGATTACTCCTCCTCTTCCTCTACCTCGACCTCTAGTACGAGGAAGTGTGTTTGCATCAGCATAATCTCCCCACTGATCATTTTGTTGTCCTCTCGGCTCAACATATGGTTGCCTCTGTTGTGAGGTTCCGCCTCCTTCAACCTTACCCCGAGGTCTCTTCCATTCCTCTTTGGGCTTCTGAGTTCTTTCCTGGGCAACTGCCTTGCCTCTGGGCTGACTTCTGCCTCGCCCTCGCTGTCCTTGCTTTCGGCTCAGCTTCTCTTCGGCTTTCAGAGCCATCTGGTACGCATCCTCGACTGTTTGGATGGTTACCATGCTTAATTCATCCTGAATGTCGTACCTCAGACCATTCAGATATCTCTCCACCTTCTCATCATCGCTCTCTCGATGACCTGCTCTGATGTTCAGCCGATAGAACTCCTCAGTGTATTCCTTGACTGTCATCAACTTCTGTCTCAGGTTATGCATTTGCCTGAACAGTGTGATCTGGTAATCCCTGGGGATGAATTTCGTTTTCATCTTTGTGATCATCCTGTCCCAACTTTTGATCTTCTGTTTTCCTTTGCAGCGTATATCAACCTATAGCTCATCCCACCACAATGCTGCATGTCCTTTCAAGTGTGTAACTGCATGCTTGACCTTCTTATCATCTTTGATATCTTCATAATCAAAGTATGTGTCAAGAGCTCTTATCCAATCTAACAGCTTTTCTGCATCCAGATTCCCCTCATAGACTGGAATATCCATTTTTGCCTTCGCACCCATCCTTGTGATGGATTTGATCAACCTCTCGGTTGATGCATCTTCTTCTTTGACTTCTTCTGCATGTCCAACTTCCTCTTCGACCTCAAAATCACTAAGATCCCCTGCACCAACTCCGCGTCTTTGTGCAGTCTCCATCTCCTCGAGCCTTTCTCGGAGATCTCTCATCTGCCGCTCCATTTCTGGATTTCTTGTCGGCCTACCTCTTCTCCTCACCTCCCTGTCTTCTGGGTCAGGTGACTGCCTTTCCCTTCTGGGTGGTATGGTGTATTCTCTTCTCTGCTACAGAAAGCAAAGAATTTCCCGCTCTGATACCACTTGGTGCCGACCTTCCCCACTCCTCGGAGAACAATCGCTCTCACCAGGACCTTCTGGTACTTACGGCCGAAAGAACTCAATGTTTCTTCTACTTCCCTATTGGGAAGTCTGGACCCCACAGGTTCTCTTCGCCCCTCGCGACTTCGCGAGTTCAGCAGTCGAATACCACACTTTCGGATCCCCGAGATCCGATGTCTCGATCTTTCCTCACGCTCTCGGGCAATTCAATTTTTTGCAGCGTCGCGCTATCGTGACCTCGCGCCCCGTAACACTATGCCTCTAGGGTCCCAACCTTCGATATCCGAAACGCCGAGATGCCGACAAATCGTGATCTCACCGCCTCGTGTCCTCGCCACTCGCGAGACCAATCTCATGACTCTTCAACTCCCGAGACTCGATGTCCCGAGACCACCTGCCACGTCACCCGACTATGGCCACACTATACACGGGATCGTCGAGACTTCGCTTCTCGGAATCTCGCATTTTTCTTTATACAAAGTAGGAGTCTTACCTCACGAATAGAACTAATGTCCCTCGTAACTCCGATCGATGGTTCCTGTTCAACTGAGCTTGGAACTTCCTTCCGCCTGCAATGTAAACTTCATGTTCACGTTCTTTCTTGCGCAACCCTCGAACAATAAGGTATCTCCATGAGACTTGTGTGCCAACCCGCTCGCTTCTCCTCGACTTGTTCGTGCAACTTCTCCATTGCCTTTTTCTAACGTTGAAGGTCTATCCCTCCTGAGCTTTCACAGCTTTCGAGCTTCTTCCAGAAACTCCCTGCACGCACTCCTTGCGACAAATATTCAAACACACCTAAGTGTTGAAGTCATTCGACTCTGCACACTCCTGCAACAGAAGTCTTTCAGTTCCCCTTTTTCTCAGAATCACAAATCTGAGTCTTTCTCCAGCCTGCGCACGCCTTGCACGACTCTGGTGTCAAGTCTTCACTTCTAAGAACTTAGAAGCAAAAGTTCTCTCTACTTGAACCTTGCAGTCACGCGCTCCTTGTGGACAAATTCAACTGCACTCCTTGCAAGAATTCTCTAGCTCAAGATAGAGAAACAATTGAAACTAATCCCTCGTTTTCACAGACTTCAATTCAACCATGAAATCAAATACACAGCATATAAAAGCAAGTGTATAGAAAGAAGCAAACATTCAAGAAAATAATATCAACAATTCACAGAGAATAACACAACCATGGAATTGAATCAAGAATTCTTCTATTAATTCAATATCTGTACATGGAGGTTCTTCATACACTTCTTTGCATGCTCTCTTCAATAATATTTCTTCATTCCGTTATAATGTACAAAGGAGGGTGTCTATATCTCGTTTCCCTCTCGAGATCTAAAGCTATCAAATCTAGAAATAAATGTTCTATCTACTTACATTAAATCTATTAAATGCCTCATCTACCTAAATACGTGAGCTATCCGCTCAATAGTCCATTACAATATACAAGTGCGCCATTTCTTAAATTAATCATTTAAGATCGCGCAACAACTTCCAAGTGTTTTCCAAAATTTGTGCTGGCGCTATCTAGCTGTCTTCCACTCAATGTGCTGGCTCGCTTGATGTGGGCGATGCTCCTGCATCACCTTGCACCCTGGAGAATTTATTCAACCCTGCAATTTTCTTATTGGCAAAGTTGTTCTTTAGACCCGACATGTTCATATCTCATTGTTACCTCATTTTACCCCATTTTTAAATCTTGATGGATCAATTTTTAATCTCTGCATTTATAATTTGTATCCTGGAAATGAAAAATGTTTTCATCTTTCCTGTCCACAATTTTGGTTGGTCTGTGATATATTTTCCTCCATGCTATGGATTCTTGAAAAAAAAACTATATCCCTGGCTGATTTTTTGGGGGGGGCTTCGATTGAGTGGTGTTTGATTGAATTTATCCTTTGCCTCTACGTTGAGTGTATTGTGCCGATCCTTTCATTTGGGGTGTGACTGATGGAAACTTTATTTTTTTTAAATCAGAATAGTTCAGTTGAACTGTTTAATGGTATACACATCACATTTATTTTTTTACCTTCCATGTTATTATTTCGAACCAGGAATCTACTTTGGTTGTTCTAACAACTCCTTTCCTCTTACAATTAAGCATTTTACTTCTATATTTCCTGGGATGTATTGCACAACGATTTTGTTTATTCTTTATTATTGATTTATTCAGGCGATTTTGTTTTATTGCTTCTATGGTATTCTATATTTTTTTATTCAGGCATTTTGGTTTACCAATGATTATAACTCCACGATATAATTACCACAGAACTTACTACCATGGTTGACTATCACACGGATGTCAATATTTATTGTTACCCCGATTTATTTTAAGCGATTTTAATACACCGAATGACCATGATTTTTACTGTCACGGATTCCATTCCCTTGCTGTCACCACAATTTATTACCAGCGACTTTATTAGCATAGGTTGACCATGATTTTTCTGATACTCAGATTTTAATCAATATTGTTACTGCCTTAATGACCATGTTTTCCCCTTATGATGTAGCGTTTTGGTATTAGGCTGACTGCATGCATGCTGAGTGGTTACGATTTTCACTTTAAGAGTGGATTGATGTGTTGTTGTTGTTGTTTGGGGCACGTTTTCCATTGATTTTTGTGTTGTGTTTTGCTGATGTGGGGAAAGAATGGGTAACCTTGGCGAGTTTAATCTACTGGCTAATCTCAACAATTTATGTATCCCTTCCTGTGTGGTTAGCATTGTTTTTATTATTGCCGAATAATGACCATGAAACTTCTAATAAGTTTGACAATGATTTGCCTTTATTATGTTTGAGTTTAGTTGTTGAAGGTACCACGTTTTCCCCCTAATTGTTGACTGGGATGTTACTGGATAACCACCTTAACTGCCTGGTAAGGTGCTACAACAAGTTAAGGTACAACAAATTCCTTCTGTTGATTATTTACCACAGCGAGTTAAATGATAAACCATTATGTAAATCATCTTGTTTTTGCACTATTAATGGTTAGGTTAACATTCATGTAAATCACCTTGTTACTGTTACATTAATGATTATATCAATTAACATATTAATCGCCTGGTTATTTCCATATTACTTGTGATGGTATCCATCATGTAAATTGCCTTTCCATTGCTGAATAATAGTCATGTTAAATGTTATGTTAATTGCCTTGCTATGTGCCATATTGAATTGTTATGTAACAGTTATGCAATTGCCTTGTTAATTTGCTTTAGCAATGTATTAGTTGGCAGATTCCTTCTCAATTGTAATAGACAACTAGTGTGGTTAGTTTGGTCAATATAGCCAGACTAAATGTTGAGATTTAAATGTTCCTAAGTTCTATAAAGGTAGCATTCGACTTAATAATGTTAATGTTGTTATTCAAATTGATGGCCAGTGGGATGGAGACTTGGATTAATATAGAATAGTCCTTTTAGGTTGTAATAATGACTAAACTAGTATGTAGAGTAAAGACTAGATTGCAAATTGTAGACTTGCTAATTGATTTTAATTGAGGCTAGATTGCATTTATAATTATAGTTCTAGCACTGATTACTTAGTCTTGCTAAACTGATTGTTTAACGTTAAGTTAGCGGGTGCATTAATTATTAGTTGTAACTTGACGTGCCCCGTTAGAATGGAACCCATGTTATTTTAGAATGTAGTCATGAACTGGTTAGCCTGGGTGTTTGGTGGGGTCGGGGATGATGTCGTGCAGGTTGGCGTCACCCCTTTCCTTCGTTCCTTAGTGTCTCATCGACCCTTCATCTGGGGGGTAGGTATAGTCTCCCAATTAGTATTCAGTTCCTAGCGCATCAAAGTTTGCTTGAGCCTTAGTCCCTTTTTGTTTTTCCCCTGGGTTATTATCGTCCCACTCTTCTAGGAACGACATGATTCTTGATGCGAGGATAATGATGTGCCCTATGGGTTAGTGGCGAATGATATCTTGGTCAGAGTCGGTGCCTACCTTGTGAGTGTGGTTGAGCGTGTCATGCCGACTTGGGCGCATGCGATGGTTTGTGAGATTTGAGTTTTTAGTCTTGTTCGTCAACGTTGTTATGTTGGGAAGGGTGAGTTGTCCCTTAATCTTGTAGGTGTGTTTTGTTGCGTCGGGCGGTTGGTCGTTACTCCCAGTTTTATGTGCCTGTTTGCCTAGTTGCCCTTATTTCTGTGTGCAGTGTCGCAGTTGCGTGTTACCTGGGTTGCATGCTTCTGTTCATTGTCTGGGGTGTGGTCAAACTCTTGTGGTCATTTCCTTCGTGCCCTTAATTCTTCAAACACAGAAAAAAAAAAAAATGGCTTCACCCATGGCCACTTCAATGTGGTTGTTACAACTTCTCTTTGATATAATAAGAAATTTATTATGAAATCCTTCACCTTGAAAATAATGTTCAAGTCTTCACCTTGAAAAAATGTTCAACAAAGCCTTCACATTGAAAAAATGTTCAACAAATCCATCACCTTGAAAATAATTTTCAAGTAAGTTTTCACCTTCAAAAAATGTTCAACAAAGCCTTCAATATATAAATTGTTATTCCAATAAAAACTTGAATTTCAAAAAGAGATTTTTTTTTTTGCATTCAAAACATCAACCACCTTGTTCAAAACAATGAAAAAAGATGATTCAAACTTTTTCTTAGGGGCTCCACTTATGAAAAACTATGAAATGAGAGAGTGAGTTGTGTAAAATTGCTTGGACCGAAAGCATATTTCTAAGATTTGGCACCAAATAAAACAAAATGATTCATCCCTTCATTTTTTCCTGGCCGACGAAATTCTCTCACCAACTTTTCGGCCAAAAAAACTATTGTTCGGCCAAAAAGTGAGGAATCCGTTAGAAAAATATATTTCGGCCAAACAAAATATGTTTTGGCTGAAATCCTGCAAATGGGATTGTTTGCAAGAACCTGATAATTCCCTCCAAGTTACTTGAACTTTGCAGGTTGCAAACTTCTACAAATACTCATAATTTAGTTTCATAATTGATACCAACATTTGAAAAATTGAATCTACTTTCAATGCATATAATTTGTTTTCATTTTCATTGTTTTTATCTAATTTTATTTAATTTTATAAAAATATTGTTGCATAATATTTTCAGGTGACATTAAGATTCAGTTAAATGGAATATCCAAATCTCTAAAAATACACAGTGGAAAATTATGAAAAATTTAGATTCAAAATCTTTAAATTGTTCTTTTCAAAAGTGTATTTTTAGATTTTACTTTTAAGTAAAAATTAAGATTGATACAAGGTGGGGGGAAAACATGTGTTTAAAATATGCAACTTTTTCATCTTGGTCAACTTAAAATATTTCTAGAAATTATAATATTCATCCATTAGATTCAAAACTATAGTCATATGAAATTACAGTCTCTGTATATTTTTGCAGTATATTTCGTTTGTCAAAAACAAAAGTTTAATAATAGATACATTGTGGGGGAAAACATAACTCATTATCATTCCTTTCATTTTAAGGAACATATTGTGAAACAATTTCCAAATTGAAATATCAAATCTCAATAAAAATAATTTGAAAAATAGTTGGTAGAAAGATAAAAAAAATTCTTCACATTTCTTTTTTTACTATAAAGTGAAATTCTAAATAAAAAAAATACTTTTGTATACCGAATTTTGAAGAACTTGTGAAAATATAGTTTTTTGTTTCATAAAACAAGCTAAATGGACACTCATCTTCATTATTTTACCCAATAATGATTGAATACCCAAAGTTGATGGTCTAACACCTCTCACTTGTATCAATAATCCAATAGGTGATATATAAACACTAGTACACATGACCAAATTTGTGATGGTTTTTCGTTGATATTGCCACACTTATCTGTCACAATTTGCATGAAAGACGAGATTTTTTTTCGTCGGAATAATTTCGTCGCTATATCCACGATCCAGGTGTGTGTGGAAACATTGACAAAATTATCTCTCCATGTGTCACCACCTTCAATATCGATTGACCCTATGCAACGTCGCAATTACGACGAAACTTTGTCGGAATTGAGACGAAAAGTTATGCCAAGCCAATAACTTACGACGCAGATGCTGAATGTGCAACGCAAAACCGTTGCAACTTGCGACGAAAATCCATGGTAATATCGATGAAACAATATCTCAAAACCAAATTTACGATGTAAATGTTGTATGTGCGACGAAAATTCATGGCAAATTGCGACGAAAGTTCGTCGCTATAGCGACGGTTTTGGTAAAATAGTAGTTTTTTTTCCGACGAACTTTCGTCTATATTGCGACGATGACTTTAAGTTTAAAAAAAATAAAAATTACATGAAATATGGTATTGAAATATTACATTGTAATACGGTATACCATATTGTATTCCATATTACAATGTAATATGGCATTACCATAATACATTGTAATATGGAATTACTACTACATTGTAATATTGTAATATTGTAATATATTGTAATATATATATCCCCTACAAATAATCAAGGCACTAATCAACCAAATATTGTAAGCATGTTTTAGCATACTTATTACGGGAAGACAGAAGGCAGAGTATTTATTTTCCATTGATGGAAAGCTCATCCTAACGATGATGAACAAGAGAAACTGGCAAGACTAGCAGAAAAATGATGATCGCATGGAAAGATAAAAACTGTAAACTCCAAGAGTCAAGGAAGCAACTAATGGTAGAAAATCCTGAAATGCGATAAATCAGAGCATGTCAAAGACTCCATTTCAGAGTTTTGCAGACCGATAAATCAGATTTTTGAATACCGAGAGTTGGAGGAGTCAAGAGTCAAGACTCTTCATCACAGGAGTCCCAAAGTCACGAAATGCGAAACACCAAAATCCCGAAACAGGCACATCAACAAAGAGTTTCGCAGACTGGGAAATAACTCCATTTCGGAGTTCTGGATACCAGGAGATGGAGGATTCAAGAGTCGAGACTCTTCATCACAAGAGTCCCGAAGTCATGAAATGCGAAACACCGAAATCCTAAAACAGGCACATCAACAAAGAGTTTCGCAGACTGGGAAATGACACCATTTCGGAGTTTCAGATACCGAGAGTTGGAGTGTCGAAATAGTTCACCACAGGAATGTCGAAATGTCGAAATTCTAAAATGCGAAAAACACCTTTTGGTGTAGGTTTCGGTTACCAGGAGTTGGAGTGTCGAAACACTTCACCACAAAAATCGCGAAATGTCGAAATGCGAAATTGTGACATGGAGTTTCGGGGATCGTGACATGGAGTTTTGTAGTTTTGGGGATCGCGACATGGAGTTTCAAATTTTCAGGGATTGGAACATGGAGCATCAAGATATCTCATCACAAGAATTTCCGAAATCACGAAATACCGAAAGGGACTATTGTGAGTCTCGAAGACTCGAAGGGAAAAACGTCGAAATCATGTTAGTCGTTCGATTAGGAAAAGAAGGGATTAGATTATGAAGTTTTTTGGACCATTGATCTGGATCAATTTCGGGGATCGGGACTTGGAGAGTTGAAACGCTTTGCAACAGTAATTCACGACATGCGAAATTGTGAATTGCCAAAATACAAAATGCGAAAGACATTTCGTTTCTTGTAATCCAATGGTGCAGGTGAATTTGAATATGATCGGAGGGCCACTATTTCACCCAACAGTTAATTGATCGGTTACGATTCAGGTAGAAAACCTGATTCATGATTCTTGATCGGTTGGTGATTCAGTTGCTAAGGTGGGTGTGAATAAAATAAGATATGAGACGACTGTGCATGGTTGGTCGTTCTGAATGAAAAATGAGTTGAACTGTAAGAAAGGGAAAATTACAGTATGTGCAGTGTGAGACCGACAGTATGCGCAGTGTGAGATAAAAGTCAAAGATGATTAACAGATGAAAAACAGAAAGAGGAAGAGAAGAATTGCAGAACATCTTTAAGTAGAGCATAATTGCAGAACAGATAGAGGAAGAGAAGAATTGCAGAACAGTCAGAAGCAGACCAAATTTACAGATCAGAGAAGAAGTGGTAAGAATCAATTTATCTATGTTGTTGGTTATTCAATCATTTATTTATAATCAGGGAGGTAGGGTGGTTCTAGGGAGGATTGTTGTCCTTAGAGGTTCAAGTGGGTGCTTGAACACAGGGAGTTGTAGCTTCCATCTAGTTGCAGCCAGAAAAACTAGGGTGACAGGGTGGTGCAAGGGAGAATAACTGTTCTCTGTTATACAGGTTGGTGCCTGTGTGACTGGAAGTTGGTGCTGGAACACTTAGGGGGTTGTTTCTTCCTTCTAGTGGGTGCTATAAAAACCAGAGAGTTGGTTCTCTCAAACAAGTTAGATCTTGTAAAACAGAGGTAGTAGCCTCACATTGAGTTGGTGCTCAATTATAGATGATGTACAAAACTTAAAAGACTACCTATCATTTTGAAGAAGAAGAGGTTTTCTCCCTTTATGGGTTTCCTCATGAAAATCTATCTCTATGTATATCTTATGTGTGAGCGATTCTCTTTATTTATGTTGTCCATATGTAGTATAATATTGATGGTCACTTCGAGAAAGCTTAAAAATGGTTTAATTGAATTAAAATTATTTAAGCACAGTAACAGTTGATTCACCCCCCCTCTCAGTTATCTTAGGAATTTCAACAATTGGTATCAGAGTGGGTTCATTTTATTTAAAGGTATATCTGTAAGCTTAAACATGACAATTCATGAAGGGACTTCAACCAGTAAGCCTCCTCTGTTTGATGGAACATTTTTTTCCTTTTGGAAGGTTAGAATGAGAACATACCTAATGGCCTTAGGTGTCGATGTTTGGGATGTAGTACAGACTGGATACATAAAGCCTATTGTGCTAGATTCCAAGGATGATAAGTTAGAATTTAGCTTTAATTCTAAGGGAATGAATGCTATCTTGAATGGACTTGCAGAAGCCGAGTTTGTAAAGGTGATGCATCTTCAAACTGCCAAAGGGATGTGGGATAAACTTATTAGCAGCTATGAAGGAAATGAGAAAGTAAAAGATGCCAAACTTCAAACATTTAGGTTGAAGTTTGAACAACTAAAGATGAATGAAGATGAAACAATTAGAAAGTATTTTTTAAGAGTTGAAGAACTTGTGAATGCCATGAAGGGTCTTGGTGAGAAGTTTGAAGAATCACTCTTAGTTCAGAAGATTTTAAGATCTTTTCTTGATAAATTTAATCCAAAAGTCTCTGCAATAGAAGAACTAAATGATCTTAAAACTCTTTCCATTGATCAACTTCTAGGAACTTTAACAGCATATGAAATGAGAATTAGCAAAGATAAATCCATTACTAGAGAAGCATCGTTTAAAGCAGACAAGAATAATGATTCATAATTAGATGATATTGAGGAAAAATTTTGTGAGAAGGTTAAAGAAAGGATCAGGAAAATATCAAGGGAAGTTGCCCTTCAAATGCTTTAACTGTGGTAAGATAGGTCATTTTGCATCTAAGTGTCCCCATTAGAAAAAGGACCAGAACTCTGATGATGAAAAGAAGTACAAATTCAAGAAATATAGTAAGAAGAAAATTTTGTGTGCAAATAATGACAATTCCTCATAAGACACCGATAGTGACTCTTCCTGTGAAGATAAGGTAAATGACTTCATGCTTATGGCCAAAGAGGATTATGATAATAAAAGAATAGGTAGTGATGATAATGATGAATAAGTTGTGGTTGATATGGAAGGAGAACTGATCAGTGCACTGGAAGAGATTGACAGACTCAGAATTAAGAATAGAAAGAAAAAACAATTGTTGATACAGTTTGAAAAAGACTGTAAACAGCCTGATGAAGACTTTGCCCTACTGAAAGTGGAATTAGAAGAGGTAAAGAGAATATAAGATATATTGGAACAACAATTGTCGGATAAGAAGGCGAGGTGTGAAGCCTTAGAAGAAGAGATAGTAAAAACCATAAAAGAAATGGAGAAGTTTAAGGGATTGTATCACCAAAATGTGCCAAGTAGTAAAGCCTCAGAAGGATTAACCTCCATTCTAAATAAATAAATAAACCCAAAGTTGAAAGATGGATTGGGGTATGAATAAGGATTAAGTAGTGATCATCCAAGTAATATAGAACCTATCAAGTTTTTCAAATCCTCAAACATTGAGAATAGTCACTCTGCAGAAACAAAGAAAGAAAATTAGCCACCAAGAAAGAATGAAAGAAAAAGTACCAGAACCGAATCTGTAGATCAGAGAGATTGTCGGCATGAAATAAATCAAACTCCTCAAAGAAGACATATTTTTTCAAGGTACAAAGGTTTTTTTTATGGTTATTGTTTTTTTTTCTCTAATTTTGGTCACAAAGCTATAAACTGTTCTTTAAGATTTAGATATGAGCAATCAAGTTTTTCAAGGAATAATTATTTGCCACTACAAAGATTGAGACAGCCAATCAACAAACAATCACAGACTATAAATCATGTGAGCACTGGGAGAAGGACACAGGTGAAACACAACAACAATTATGAGAATAAAAATTGTTATGATTTGTTATTCAATGAACTAGAATGTTAAAATTGCCATAATTATGGACATAAAGTTGCAGACTGTCGCTTAAGGAATTACAAGCCAGATTTGATCCCCACTACTAAAAATGTCAAGGTTTGGAAGAAGAAAGCAGATGACAAGTGTGGACTAGTGTTATCAGCCCAAAGACAAAAGAATCCCTGGTATATTGATAGTGGATGTTCCAAACATATGAATGGAAACAAAAGTAAGTTTCTAACTCTAAGTGAAAGCAAATCAGGGAATGTAACTTTTGGAAATGATGCACCAGGAAAAATAAAAGGTAAAGGAATGGTAATTTTGAGTAATGGAAAAGGGAAAGATCAAGATGTGTTGTTTGTAGAAGGTCTGAAACATAATTTGTTTAGTGTCAGTCAATTCTATGACCGAGGATGTGAAGTCGTTTTTACCTCTAAAGACTATAGAATAAAATCTATGAATTCAGGACAACGAGTTGCAAAAGGGATAAGAACAGGAAACAATGTCTATGTGTTAAAAGAAGAAAAAGAAGAATGCCACTTAAGCAAGTATGATGAAAGTTGGTTGTGGCATAGGATACTTAGACACCTAAATTTTGATCATATAATCAAGCTCAGAAACAATGGGGCAGTAAAATATCTTCTGAAGATATCAAAGCCATACGAATCTGTTTGTAAACCCTGTCAGATAGGAAAGCATACTCCCACTCAGTTCAAATCTAAAAAGTTTCCTTCAACAGAAAAACCTCTCCAGTTAGTACATATGGATTTATGTGGACAATAAAATTATTTTATGTTGATTATTGATGATTATTCTAGACTAACATGGGTTGCCTTTTTTAAGGAAAAATCTTAAGCATTTGAAAAATTCAAAGTGTTTAAGGCTCTGACTGAGAATCATACAGGAAAAAGATTAAAGGCAGTAAGATCTGATAGAGGAGGAGAGTTTAGTTCATGGAACTTCAAAGAGTTATGTGATAAACATGGGATCAAAAGAGAGTACACAATTCCCAGGACTCCACAACAAAATGGAGTTGTTGTGAGGCAGAATAGATCAGTACAGTAAATGGCAAGATCAATGATGAATGAAAGGAACATACCTTGGACATATTGGGTAGAAGAAATTCATACAACAGTTCATATCCTTAACAAAGCTCATCTCAAGCCACACAATGAAAAAAATCCTTATGAACCATGGTTTGGAAGAACTGCTTCAATCAAGCATTTTAAAGTCTTTGGGAGTAAATGTTATATCAAGAACAATGATGAAAATATTGGAAAATATGATGACAAGGTTGATGAAGGTATATTCTTGGGTTATGCTACAAATAGTAAAGGGTACAGATGTTACAATAAGAGACTGCATAAACTGGTTGATTGTATAGACATCAAAGTTGATGAAGAAATCTTGGTCAGAAAAGTAAGCAATGTTGAACCAAGAACAAAATATATAGTTGAAGATGAAGATGAATAGGTCCAAGGATCAGAAAGGGAATAATATGAATCATATGAAGATATGAATATGCAGGATGACACAAATCAGTAGAAAGAAGCAAAATCACCTCTCAGAATTGTTAGAAAGAATCATCCCGAAAATTAGATAATTGGAGATATAAATAAAGGAGTTCGGACAAGAAGGAAATTGATTAAAGACTCAGAACAATCTCATGTTGATTTTTTATCTATGACTGAACCTAAAGAAATTTATGAAGCCAACCAACATGATGATTGGGTTAGAGAAATGAATGAAGAGCTTGATCAGATTGAGAAGAACAATACTTGGGAGCTTGTCCCTAGACCTGAAGATAAGAATGTAATAGGTTCCAAATGGGTGTTCAAGAATAAAATGAATGAAAAATGACAAGTTGTTAGAAATAAATCCATATTGTTCTGTAAAGAGTATGCACAAGTTGAAGGTCAAGACTTTGATGAAAATTTTTCACTAGTGGCAAGATTGGAAGCCATCAAAATGTTTCTTGCTTATTCATGTCATAAGAACTTTAAAGTTTATTAGATGGATGTTAAGTCAACATTTCTTAATGGAGATCTAGAGTAAGAAGTATATATGGAGAAACCTGAAGGATTCTCATTGACAGATAATCCTAATTATGTTTGCACACTGAAGAAGGCCTTATATGGACTGGAACAAGCACCATGAGCTTGGTATTATAGACTAGTCAAATTTTTACAAGACAAAGGGTTCAAGAAAGGTACTGTTGACAACAACCTTTACATTAAGTCTGAAGGTGATAATTTACTAGTTGTTTTGGTTTATGTAGATGATATTATTTTTGGCTGTACTAATGAATCATCTTTCCAGTGGTTTTCTAACTCTATGCAAACAAAATTTGAGATGTCCATGATAGGAGAACTGTCATATTTTCATGGTTTACAAGTAAATCAAAATTTTGCATGAATATTTATCTCTCAAGAAAAACATTTGAAAGAGATGTTAAAGAAATTTTAGATGGAAGATTCCTCTCCTGTTAACACACCTATGGTGGTTGGTTGCAAGCTCAGTGAAGATGATATTTCACTGGATGTTGATCAAAGGACATATCTCTCTATGATAGGTAGTCTTATGTACATCACAACATCTCGTCCTGATATAATGCAAGTTGTTGGAATGGTAGGTCGTTATCAGTCTGTTCCTAAACAAATTCATTTGGTAGTTGTCACAAGGATATTCAAATACTTGAAGGGAACAATGACTTATGGTCGGTGGTATCCCATAAATCAAAATTTTTAGTTAACTGCTTATTCAGATGCAGATTGGGCAAACTGTGTTGATGAGAGAAAAAGCACCAGTGGAGGAGCATTCTTCATAGGTGAATTATTAGTAGGATGGATTAGTAAAAAGAAAGGATCTATTTCCTTATCAACTACAGAAGCAGAGTACATTACTGTTGCTACCTCCTGCACTCAGATTTTATGGATGATACAAACTCTTGCAGATTTGAAGGTAACTTACACTGATCCCATTCCAGGTCACTGTGATAACACCAGTGCCATCAATCTCTCTAAGAATCTTGTACTTCATTCAAAATATAAGCACATACCAATAAAATACCATTTTCTCAGAGAACAATTTACAACCAAAATTGTTCTGATGAATTATATTCCTTCCATAGAACAGATAGCTGATATCTTTACTAAATCGTTAGCAGTGACCCCTTTTGGATATCTTTGTCAAAAGTTGGGGGTTATAACTTCTTTCGCCTATCTGTTCACCTGGTCAGGGGGAGTACTTATTGAATATATGTTGTATTTCTAAGCTGGTCATAGCTGACAGGGGGAGTATGTACTGCAACAGCTCAGGGGGAGCATGTTTCTTCTTTGACATTGATGTCAAAGGGGGAGAAAGTGTGGTAATTTCAAGGATCCTACTGGTAATTTCAAAAGCGCTACAATGGTATAGTTATATGTTCTTTAAGGGGTTGCCATCAATACCAAAGGGGGAGATTGTTGGCATATTTATTACGGGTAGAAAGAAGGCAGAGTATTTGTTTTTCAATGATGGAAAGTTCATCCCGACAATGATGAACAAGAGAAAGTGGCAAGACCAGTAGTGCGACGATGATCGCATGGAAAGATCAGAACCGTAAACTCCAGGAGTCAAGGAAGCAACTCACGGTAGAAAATCCCAAAATGCGATAGATCAGAGCATGTCAAAGACTCCATTTCAGAGTTTCATAGATTGGGAAATCAAAGTTCTGGATACCGGGAGTTGGAGGATTCAATATTCGAGACTCTTCATCACAGGATTCCCAAAGTCATGAAATGCGAAACGTCAAAATCTTGAAATAGGCACATGAACAAAGAGTTTCACGGACCGGGAAATAACTCCATTTCAGAGTTATGGATACCGGGATTTGGAGTTAAGAGTCGAGACTCTTCATCACAGGAGTCTCGAAGTCGTGAAATGCGAAATTCCAAAATCCCGAAACAGACACATCAATAAAGAGTTTCGCAAACCGGGAAATAACACCATTTCAGAGTTCTGGATACCGAGAGTTGGAGTGTCGAAACACTTCACCAGAGGAATGCCGAAATGTTGAAATGCCGAAATGTGAAAAACACCTTTTGGTGTAGGTTTCGATTACCAGGAGTTGGAGTGTCAAAACACTTCACCACAGAAATCGCGAAATGCCGAAATGCAAAATTGCGACATGGAGTTTCAGGAATCGCGATATGGAGTTTCGGGAATCGTGAAATGGACTTTTAGAGTTTTATGGATTGCGACATGGAGCGTCAAGATATCTCATCACAAGAATTGACAAAATCGCGAAATGTCTAAAGGGACTATTGTGAGTCTCGAAGACTCGAAGTGAAAAATGTTGAAATCTCGTCAGCCATTAGATTAGGAAAAGAAGGGATCAGATTATGAAGTTTTTTGGACCGTTGATCTGGATCCATTTCGAGGATCATAACTTGGAGAGTCGAGATTCTTTGCAACAGGAATTCGCGACGTGCAAAATCGCGAATTGCCGAAATACGAAATGCGAAAGACATTTTGTTTATTCTAATCGAACGGTGCAGGTGAATTCTAATATGATCGGAGGGCTACTGTTTCACCCCACAGTTAATTGATCAGTTACGATTCAGTTAGCAAAACTGATTCATGATTCTTGATCGGTTGGTGATTCAGTTGCTGAGGCAGGTGTGTATAAAAGAAGATATGAGACGACTGTGCATGGTTGGTCATTATGAATGAAAAATGAGTTGAATTGTAAGAAAGGGAAAATTACAATATGCGCAGTGTGATATAAAACTCAGAGATGAGTAACATATGCATAACAGAAAGAGGAAGAGAAGAATTGCAGAACAACTTGAAGCAGAGCAAAATTGCAGAACAGACAGAGGAAGAGAAGAATTGCAGAACAGTCATAAGTAGACTAGATTTACAGAACAAAGAAGAAGTGCTAAGAATCGATTTATATGTGTTGTTGGTTATTCAATCATTTATTTATAATCAGGGAGGTAGGGTGGTGCTAGGGAGGACTGTTGTCCTCAGAGGTTCAAGTGGGTGCTTTAACATAGGGAGTTGTAGCTTCCATCTGGTTCCAACAAAAAAAAACAGGGTGGCAGGGTGGTGCAAGGGAGAACAGTTGTTCTCTGTTATACAGGTTGGTGCCTGTGTGACTGGAAGTTGGTGCTTCCATCCAGTTAGTGCTGGAATACTTAGGGATTTGTTGCTTCCTTCTACTGGGTTCTAGAGAAACCAAAGAGTTGGTGCTCTCAAACAAGTTGGAGCTTGTAAAACAGAGAGGTAGTAGCCTCACATTGAGCTGGTGCTCAATTATAGATGATGTACAGAACTTAAAAGACTTCCTATCATTTCAGAGAAGAAGAGGTTTTCTCCCTTTATGGGTTTCCTCATGAAAAACTACCTCTGTATATCTTATGTGTGAGTGATGCTCTTTATTTATGTTGTTCATATGTAGTATAATATTGATGGTCACTTGGAGAAAGATTAAAAATGGTTTAATCGAATTAAAATTGTTTAAGCACAGTAACAACTAATTCACCCCCCCTCTCAATTGTCTTAGTAATTTCAACAACATGTGTTATCATGAAGTTGGATTAGAAGTAAGGATACCAATATGACAATATACACAAAGAATAATTTGGAATATTACTTTCAAAAAATCACATGGATTGCATGAGTGAGTCATTATGCAATTTATATTACACAATACTATGACAACACATCTAAGATTGATGGATGATATCTTAAGACCATTTCTTGAACTTGTTTATTGTAGCCTCCTTGAATGATATTTTGACTTTTAGCAAGATTTGGGAAGATCATTTGAAACATTTGGAGATGATATTTTTAACCCTTCAACACAATTAATTGCAAGCCAACATGAAGAAATATGAGCTTGGAAAACAATTATTGTTGTGTATGGATTTTGTAGTTAGAGGATGTGAATTGTGTATTGACCTAAGAAATATAAAATTCATTTTAAATTGGTTGATCCCAAATAATTTAATTGAACAAAGGTAATTCATGGGGTTAGCAAATTATTTAGGAATGAAGTGTCTCTTCAATGCACATTAGAAAAGGAAAGCATAACCTTTCAATTCATTGCAATTGAAAACCAAGTAATTGAAGCTTTGACTTGAAAGAATTGTAATGCATCAATATTAAATGTAATGAAACTTGAAATTTCATTTGAAATCAAAGCAAATTTCGCATGATACACAATGTCGGAACCTTTGATACAATGAAGGAGTTGGATTGCATAACACTTGAAAATTTTGTTGGTGCAATCACAATATACCCAAATAAGATAAGGAATTGTACATCATAGTTTAGGCATTGAAGTAATAGAATTATTTGTTGGGAAAACAAAAAAAAATTAACTCAAATCATAATCTTTTATAATCCTTGTCAATTGATCCAATTCAGAACAAATCCCGGACTTCATGTGAATGGTATCCTGCAACATTTTGATTCGGTAATCAAGTATGATAAATATATACAAAACCACATGGTCAATTTCCTTTAATACCTTTGATGTTTTTATTTGACCATAGCTCTAAATTTAAACTCTTATGTACTTGAAGAATATAAGGGAT
>ML778208.1:1114245-1128959 GCA_009831015.1 Picea engelmannii
ATCCTGCAACATTTTGATTCGGTAATCAAGTATGATAAATATATACAAAACCACATGGTCAATTTCCTTTAAGACCTCTAGTTTGTTTTTATTTGACCATAGCTCTAAAGTTAAACTCTTATGTACTTGAAGAATATAAGGGACTACATACATCTAGCTCAAATTTTGGAAAATGGTTAAAACCTTACAAAACTTGTATATATATGCAAGTCTCGAGTCTTTGAGATGATTGTAGGCTTGAAAGAGGATTGTGAGGCTATAACATCCCAATATTTGGGAATATTGTTTGTCATATATATATATATATATATATATATATATATTGTTAATTGAACAATTCATTGCTCACCTCAAATCCTCCACCTATGACTTTCTCATATTTTATTGTACTGACTTTAACTTGAAATTTTAGCCCTCAAAGTGGAACAATTAATAAAATTGATCAATGGGAAAATATGTGAACTTCGTTAAAAAGAAAAATCCACGAACATGTGTAGCTATATATAAGCAACCAGCTTGTAGGAATCTCAATCAAGTTACCAAAAGAGGCATGATAAGCATTTAACAACACATATCTCCTAAGTTTGATCAAGTGTGTTTGCACCCACCAAAGAAAGGTTTAAAATGATATTTTAGGATTGTGGATAAGAATGAATAAAAGCTATTTGCTTGGATTGGTCACCATATATGGGAAAATATTACAATGTATATGTGGATCATTTGAAGTTGTCTATGCCATCCTCATTAGAAGGAGAATTTAATTAAGAGACATTGAGTCCCAATGTTGATGGGGATCATCAACTTGAAAGGGAAAAGGTATACTCCTAGTTGAATTCATATATTTGTATTGATGTCATATAGGTTTGTGCAAGTGACAAAAATTTCAATTTGTATGAATTTGGTGAGTGGAAATTTATGATCCACAAGGAGTAATGGTAAACCCAAGGGTTCATGAGAATGTTGAAAGGTAGAAATATTGTTAGGTTTGTAAAGTAAGTTTTTGAACCCATGAAGACCCCATCAGTAAAAAGGTTATGATTTATGAAAAGGTTTTAAAATATCTTTCATCAACTATGTATAAGCTATTGGTCAATTTTTCTCTATGTTCTGAATGAGTTGGGAAATAATGGCTCTTAACACCTTGAATATTTGGAAACTCTTATGAACCTAAAGGGTCGTTATGACATTGACTCATATATTCTTGTAAAAACATAATGTTATTTGATGCCTCGATAATTTAGTTATAGTGTATATAAGGGCTAGTTATCAACTCCTTCCTTGATAATAATAAGAGGAATATTACTAATATAATAGGAAGAGAATTGTGGATGTCACTTGCACAATTGTTGGAGCATACAAAAAGGACAATAATAATGAGGTCCAAAAGTTTGTTTACATCATGGATATGTTCAATATATAGGGGGTAGACTAATACATACTTTCATTTCCAAGAATGAGCAATGAACAATGCAAGAACATGTTTAGCTAGATACCTACATCACATAGGTTGGCATCTTACCACAAGTGAGGTAGGATTAGCAACATGATCTCTTATGGAAAGGAAAGAATGAGTCCCATGTGACATACGATAATCTGGAGATTGTGAGCATAATAGACATCATAAACTAGTAATATAGAGTCATCAAAATCACACAAACAACACATGGTAGCCTTGATTTAGTGCAAGAATGAGAGGTGGCATACATCAATGAGGTATTTTATGCAAGCGTAGGAGGCGACATGCATCAACCTAAGTTCAATGCAAATGTAGAGGTGAAAAATACCAATGGTACCAGTGGAGGAGAGAGGATGAAAGGAAGATATGATGTCACCATTGGAAGGGGCTCCATAGTTGCAAGCTATGGAATGTGACCATTAAGGGGGACATATTTGAAAACTGACCAAACAAGTGATAGTTGATCCTAACTAGGTAGAGGTTATCTCAAGTAGGTTCTTTCTTGAGATAATGACCTATAAGGGACCCATCGATTTTAGAGAGTTTGGAAGATGGATAGTGCAACCATATGAGATGAGATGGATTGGACATGTGATGTAAAAGAGACAGAGAAAGGTATTTATGTATTATGTTTTGTTGGGTCTTAACATTATAAGTAAGAGGTATTGCAAGAGGTGATTTCATAGTTTTTGTCATCTTTATAGAGTTGATAAGTATTGCAATGAGTATCTTATAAAGAATTCCATTTGAGCATCGATATTATGACCAAATAAAAATGGAGAAAAAGGGGTGTAAGGAAGAAAAGATAAGGAGGAGAGGCAATACTTTCCCCAAGAATTTGAATGACTAGGAAAAGAGGAAGAGTATGTAGGAGAGCTTGGAACACTAGGAGAGGAAGAAGACAAGGGGAGAACTAGGTAATATTGGTTTCTACCAGGTAATAAGTGGCTAGAATTGATAATGGGAAGTCTAAGCTAGCCCAAAACAACTCCCAATAGGAACAATGGACATCTTATAAAACATTTCATTGGTGTTCATATTATATGTTCAAGAGTAAATTAGAGTAATCAAGGGGATATACATAGCATTCAACCATCTCTTGAAAAATCCCTCTGACAAGGGTGACTCCTAGATGTTTATTAGTGAGAAGCTGAGTTCCTTCCTATTGTACAAATCCCCAATGATAAGGACATGGGTGATGAGTGATGGAAAATGCGATTATTTTGGTTATAAATTGTCAAGGATTATAGTGGAAAGTTGGTCTTTGATCTAACAATTATGAGTAAAAAGGATACTTAGAGAGGGGAATAAATTTCATTCGTCATTATGAGTAATGAGGGATATTTTTGAATAGAGTTTGTAATAGGGGCTATTTTTTGTTGGGGAGAAGTGTCCAAATATTGGTGTACCCTAGGATCATCAAGGGATTTCTCATCTATGTACAAGCATTTGGATGTGAATTATTATTATAAGAATAAGAATTTTGTAGTAGTGTCCTTTGGAGCCATATAATACTTGCACTAACATGTGGGATGAGAGGAGGGGTCTAGATTATTGTCATTAGCTTCATGCATTGTTTAATAGGAATTAGGATTTGGAATAGGGATAACAATAAGGTTAGGATTATGGAAATGAATGAAGCGAGGGATCTTTTCTAATTTATTTTTGTAACACACTATTTCCCCCAGTCCGTAAAAAATAACTATGCTGGCCAAGTATTGTGGCAAACTCAGAAATGTGAATGTGTGATGTGAATGGACCTTGTGAAAAAGGTCGATGAATGTAAATAATATTATGAATATGTATATATTGCAGGACTGTTGAGAGGGGGTATGCTGAAAAAGAGACCACGATGGCTGAAGAAAGGTGGTGGAAGGCATCTGGAATGGTGGCATTAACTTCTACCGAAACCAATATTGTATTTGGACTTCACTAGCCTGGAGAACCAAGAGTGGCTCGCTGGCCCCGAATTAAATGACTCGCCAGGTTGGTAGGTAAATGGATCCTCATGAGTAATGAGGGATGGGGGTGAGTTACCCATCTGTAGAGTCCTTAGACCTGACCACCGCGAGGAAGATCGTGCCACACGCAACCTCACCGAAAAGAGAAAAGTCAGGAAGAGTCTGTGATGAAGGGGAAAACACGAGGGAAAAGAGGAAAAAGAACTCTAGAAAAGACAGAGTGAGTGATAGCGGAGAAGAAGGAGTGTAACGTTCGTTCTCGGTCACTGGAAAAAAAAGACTCAATCTTGCAGCATCGTGGTCTCAACTCGGGGGTGGCTAGGGGTAAATCCATTTGGATTCGTTGAGCCTATGGTTGGGTGGAAACGAGCACCCCTCTCAGCAGTTGCATCACCTCTGGTGTTTTTCTGATAAGTGTTATATTTGGTATCTTGAAATTTATATGCTGACATGTATGCTCATAGGCTGTGCAATTTATGAATGGTTTGAGTATAAGACTGTCTGTGTGGTGTTTTGATCAGAAATGGTGGTTGCATGCTTTTATTGGAAAGACCACGTATGGATTATGTTTATAGATAGAGTTATATATACATATATTGAACTAATTCAGACTTCAATTCTTCTTTCGGGAAATCTATGCCCTTATTCGTCTCCAAGGATACCCGAAATAGATGTCTCCACAGAGATACCCTCTCTGGAAAGATTCCCAAGAACCTGAAAGAGGATTTGGTAGCGCAAGTCTTAGCCATCCTGTGAAAGGAAGAATGGTCCTCGTAGATCCCAACATTTCAGCATTTCGGTACTCGGACTACCCAAGGGCGAGTACCCTTGCACTCGCAAGTCCCAAAACCCTGACTTGTGAAATCCCAAAATCCCGAATTATGAGCATGGAGGCAAATTAAGAGTTTTCGGAGTTTCGACACCTGGAGTATCTAGGTGCGATTTTTCTTGTACTCGCGAGTCTTGAAACCCCGATTTATGAAATCTCAAAATGGTAGCATGTGTTTAAGTATTGATCGACAGATGAGATCCTATCGGAAGATTTGAGGTCAATCGTGATCGTTGGATTGGAAGAAGAAACGAGGGCATTAATGCCTCAACCCCTTTCCATTTTATCTTTGTAAGTAGCGAAGAAATTGGGACCGTAGATCCCCAAGGTCCATGGGAGTATCTGGACTATCCTTTTATAAGGGCATGTGGAGGTCGGTAAGTGTTTCAGCATTTTGACACACGGGGAATCAAAGGGAAAGAAACCTGGTCATCACGAGTCGTGAAATCCCGACAACCGAAACCATGAAATAGTTTAAAGTGTGGATAAGCATCGCACAACGAATGAGATTCTTTCGGAAGATCTACAGTCAGTCACGACCGTTAGATTGGAGGAAGAAACAAGGGCATTAAATACCTCAACCTCTTTATTTTGTCTTTGTGAGTAGCAGAGGAATCGGGACCGTAGATCCCAAGATCCATGGAAGTTACCTGGACCATCCATTTGTAGAGGACATGTGTCTATCGGTCGGTGTTTTGGCACCTGGGAGACCAAAGGGAAAGAACCCTTGTCTTCGCAAGCCACGAAATCTTGGTAAACGAAATCCCGAATCGGTTTAAGTGTGAATAAATTTGAGAAATCCTGGATTCGATTGTGACCGTTGATCATCCTGAAAAGATCATAACTGTTGATCATGGGTAAAGGTCTCAGTTGTCCATTGGAGGGACACGTGGCTGTAGGTCGGCATTTCGGCGTTTCGGCACCCGGGAAACCAAAGGGCAAGAACCCTTGTCTTCACAAGTTGCAAAATCCCAGTACCCGAAACCCCGATGCACTCTGTGGCAGAAAGGAGGAGTCTCGAAAGGATCTAGATCGTCCATCGGAGGAGACGCATGGTGAGTGGTCAGAGTTCAGGGAAATCTCTAAAATCTCGTGGACCGTTGGATACAAATCCTCAAGGATCGTTGATCTCCTACACGAATCCCTATATTGGGATTTGGGGATTTGAGTGACAAGAGTTTTGAATTCCTTGCATCATGAACTCTCGGTTCACGAAACTCCGAAAAGATCTGAACCGTTGGATCCAAGACATCGAGAGCCATTGGATCTCATACAAGAACTCGAGTATCAGGTTTCGGGGTTTGAAGAGTTGAAAGACTTGACTCTCTTGCATTTCAAACTCTCGATTACCGAAATCTTGATACAGCCAGGACCGTCGGATCAGGGGAGGTTTATAGCCGTTGATCTCCCATTGGAGGGTAACTTTGGAGATTATATTGTTTCGGGGATTCAAAAGGGAGAGGAAGAGACATCGCATCACGATTCCCTGAATCGCGAAAAGACGGTAAGTGCTTTTTTGATTTAGCATGTGGTTATAGAACAGGGTCACATGGACAAGACCCAAGCGGGGAGCTTGTCACTCACCAGCCCTTTTGGGGTTCGACATTTTGGCATTTTGGGGTTTGCAGAGTCGAAAGACTCGACTTTCTTATATCGTTGAGTCACGAAATGTGAAAAGGCACCTAGTTGTTTGGCCGGTGGTCATAACCGACGATCACATGGAGGTGGAAAAGGGAAGAGCTAGCCTACGCTAAGCCCCTGTAGGACTTCGGGGATTCTGTCCCTCGAGAAAAGGCGAATTTTTTTTTATGTTGTAGTGGGTGTGTGACAAATTGGTATCAGAGCATGGTTGCAACACTTGGCCTACTTGGGCTCAAATACGAGCCGCGTAAGAAGATATTATTATCTATGTTTTCTCTTTAAGGAGAAGGATTGCAGAATGAAATTGTAATCTGGGAATTTATATAACCCATATGATTAAAATGGTAACTGCTCTTATAGGAGTAGGGATGCACTGATTGTTATCACTAATAATATCTGAGTGTTAATGACAGAGGTGGAATAAATTTTTCTATGAAGATGCATGAACCAGACAAGGGACATGAATTGCATTGTCCTGTTTTAGTGTTACGATGGCTACCTACTAAAGTAGGTAGAGTCTCTTGAAATTGAGATGGTTGGTTAGATAAGGATTAAGACCCAAATGAAGAACTCCTTAATGATTGGGAAATCTAGTAGGGACTGGTAAGATCCTTAGAAAGTTATGATCACTATATTATTAAGAGACTAAACTCTAAGCATATAATTCCTCATGAGTGAGAGGACTGGTGAAAATATGTAGGGTTAGATTTACCTAACCTATAATGGTTAGAATCGACAGTGAGGATAACCTGTTTGAGGAGTCCTTTGGGACTGTTTCTAATTCCCCAAAAAGTGACCCTTGTTGGTTGTTTCCATAAGGAGAGGGTAACACCGTATGAGTCATGACTATGAGACTAGTCTGGTAAGAAACCTAAAAAGCTCAGAAGAGATAGTGGGAGAAATCCTTCAGAAAAGAATTTTGAAGATTGGATGGGATCGAGAGTCAAGATCCATTCAAAAAGAACCAAAATGATTCGAGTCGTTCGATCTCGGAGAAGTAGTGCAATGGTTAGTTGCGAGGAGGTACTAGAATTTCACAAAATCAAAAGGGCTTGGAAGAATCATTAAGAAATTCACAAAACGATCATAGTGGTTGATCAAGGAGTGAAATTGGACCGTTGATCGTCCAGAGAGAATTTCACAATTATGGGGATCGAAGGAGTTGAGTTTCTTCACAATAGAAGTCCTGAAGTCACGAAACGCGAAATCGCAACATAATCACAACCATTGGTTGGAAAGTCGGGACTTGATTAGGACCATTGATTTCTAGAGAGATCTGGACCATGGGATCCAGATTGTCAGGCCCACATGGATCAAAATTTTGGGGAAATGGTGGAGAGTTATCCACAGATTCACTGAAATATGGGATCCTAACCCGTGTCTGAGAATTGACCCCAGGTTCTGAGAAAAGGGTCATGCAGATGAAAGAGCTGAAAAAAACCTTAGTTTCAGGTTTTCGAATTTCGAGAATCTAGGAAACAAAGATTTCTTGCAACAGGAATTCTGGAATCGTGAAATGTGAAGCGCCTTTTAATTTGGATCGTGGTCACCGTTGATGGTCGTGTGAGGAGAGGGCATAAGCTAGTATGATGAATAGTGCATGATTTTAATGCACTAAGGAGATTCATATTAAGAAGCCTGATACTCATACCAGTAAGGTATGAATGATATAGAATGTGCAAGTAATGCACATGTATGATGTGAGAGTATAAGTTTACTAGAGGCCCAATATGATGGCCCTGATGAGTGAAAGGTGAGGCGAGAATTACACTTGCCAAAATTGAATGAATACCATGGATACATGGTTGAATCCATTATGAAGAGTCACGAAGGTTCCGTCTTGAATGATAGCTTAAGGGGAATGTACTCCATTCCCCCAGGAAAAGCCAGTACAATTAAATGATAGAGTAAACGAGTGAGGATACTCTGATGTCATAATAAGAGGAAATTTTTTATGCCTTTGAAGATCACATGAGAAGGACTGTGAACAATCCTGAGATGATTGATTTTAGAAAAAAAATAAAATGGAAATGTATGTAGGCTATGAAATATACCTACGATGGCTACATGCAGGCTTAGGATTATGAAAGTGGTTAAGTACACCATAGATGTAAGTTAACAAAGATGCATGTTTATAATCCTTAGGGGGAGTATTTGGTAGAACACCAAAAAGGCTAACTCAAGGTTGAGGCCATCACAAGTGGTGATGGATTTGCAACAAGGAAGTTGCATGCTGAAGAAGTTCCCGGTGGAGGAACTGTATAAGGTCTCTGTCAGAAGAATAGAGTCACAACCCTGATAATTGTTGAAGGTTGGATAATGGGATGCAAGGCCTATCCATGTATAATAATCCTGGATTACATTTTTAAAGTATCATGCAATGAATAGAAGACTAACAACTGAATATTGACCAATTCTGATAACCGAATGGTAGTGTGTAGGATGCACATGTTCATGATTCATTATGAAAAAAGATTTGCTACTTAATCATGCTAAAGTATCCTAAGAGTTAGGATGAGCCTAACCCAGGGCTGCTCAGAAAAAGAGCAGTCGTGGAAACTAGTATGGTTGGTAAGAGGCAAGTAAACCCCCTGAGTATGATTGAATGAATAAATGGGTACGTTTAACTAGTACGTCTTGGTTGAAGTTGTGATTAAGGAGAGGCAGTGATACCTTAGAGATAAATTTACTAGGCTTAAAATCCCCAGGCGATGTAGAAAGAATTGGAAGAAGGGGAGAGCCCTCAATTCTTCCCTTGATGTGCATTACATTTCTATGGGATGAGAAAGCTAGTACATTGATGAACGAAAATGCTTTGACACCATAATAATGATGGTTGTACTGTTGTGAAAATGATTGAGAATTATTGTGTTACACTCATGAAAAACATTAAGGATAATGTGATGAAGTGCATATAGATATGCTAGACATGCCTAAAAATGTTTTTATTAATTAAACGTTATGATATTTGCATTTGAATTTACATGATGATTAATGTGCCTATGGTGTATGTCATGTGTAGAAAGGAATAATATTGGAACTGTTGAGAAAGACAGTTGCCAATAATGAACAACCTCAAGCAAAGGGTGACCATGGAAAGGCTGTGGTCGAAAGGTTGTTGACGGGACTATGAAAATCCCCCTAAAACACTACTGATAAGGTAGAGAACAGAGAGAGGGTGCTAGCAGCCAAGAGCCAGTATAAAGATATTCGTGAATGTGTGGCATAGGGTATGAAGGCATTTGGTAAGAACCCCTTTCGAAATATTTTATTATTGCATAAAATTGAAAGGGCAGTTGTATGCCTTGGATACCCAAGTAGGGTATGATTCAGGAAGGAGAACCTGAATAATGGAGGTATGAACCTCTGGTAGTAAACACTGATTGTAACCCTTGGAAGAATTCATGAACTGATATGTCATGAACACATGGACCAATCAAGGAACGATTGGAAACAAAAGTGCTCATAGATAGCACGTTGCATGGAATTACTTCCAGGAAATGCATATTTGCATAAAGGACAGGTAAGGGATTTCTCATTAAGGAAGGAGGACCTTCCAACATTTCTACCCACGTAGTATAGGTGTTAGAGAAAACCAAATTTGGGTGGCCATGAGTGTTGGCACCCTGGTTATTAATGAAGGAATAATGCATGGGCGCATTCATGCAAAATTTTTAAGTTTAATATGTACTAATTTGGGGTCATGATTGGCCTATAGCGGGAAGCGTGGTCCTGTTGTAAGAATGAATGAAAACGAATAAATAATATGAGGAAAAGGTTGGTTAAATTCTAACACCCCATGGTGAAGAACCAGTCATAAAGTGTGACGAACTTGAAATCAATGCAAGAATGCATTAGGTATGAATGTGGCCATGGATAGTGGCACATGTGTTAAAACCCTTTGAAATGTTGAATTATGTTTGGAAATATATATATATATATATATATATATATATATATATATATATATATATACATGGAAAATCTAACAATTTGTTTGGTTGATTGAAGAATGAATTGCAGGAAGCAGGGGGGGGTCATGGATGTGGCATTAAGGTAAGCCCATAGGAAAGACCGATTGCCTGCTGAGCCAAACTACAAGGAATGTTATTTCCTTTTGAGAAAGTGAATTTGATTGTTAGTATGCACAATCCTGAAATTGTTGTGACAATGTTGTAAAGGTGCAATAAAATGTATGTACATGAGAACTAACAATTTGATTAGCTAAGGAATGAATGCAGGAAGAAGGAGTCTTGGATGTGGCAATGCTGTAAGCCCATAAGGAAGACCGATTTCCTACTGAGCTAAAATTATATGGGAAGGAAAGTCCCATAATTATGAATCTGGTTCCTGAGTGGGAAAAATATGAAAACAAATCATGAGACTTGATAAATCTGTGGGTGACAGGTTTGCAATAAAATTCTGAAAGTTAGAATTTATGATGACGTCTCACGAAATCTTGTGTACCTATGATACAGGTGAGAAGAAAATATTTGTCCTGAAAGGAACAGATGAAGGTTGCCAGAGATGAAGATGAAGAATGTGGCTACTGATGAGCCATGAAAAACCTGTGATAAGCCATGATCGCCTAAAAATTATTGTGTTGAGGTAACACAAGATGGACGGATGCCTTGGCAGAGCAAGTCTGAGGGATGCCTCGACTGTAAGACTCAATAGGATCTCTAAGATTCATGTGCGAGAAAACCTTGGCAGGGAAAGATGGATCGCCCGAGGGACTGTATAACAGTGAAGGGGATGCCTGAGCCTCGGCCTGGAGAGAGAGTGACCACAAGGAAGAGGATACCTTAATAATTTCCTGTAAATTATTGGGATCATGCACATAATGGGTAGTTTCCCGTGTGGGAAAACCTTGGAAAGGAAGATGAAATCATGATAGCTCTTGTGAGCTATTGAATTGGAATCATGCATCCAATGGGTACCTCAAGGAGGATGATGAGCATGGATAACAAAACTACCATGTGGATACAGATCCATAAACTTCACAGATAAGTATTGTGCTCAGATTATGAAATTTTCCTTTTGAATTATGAGCAACAATAAGATGTTTTTGGACAAAATTGTGATTAATGGGATTGTTGTCCAAAAAATTATGGAAGGTAGGTGACAAAGACTGAGATCCTAAAAAAGGACCGGATAAAGGATGAAGTTCAAGCCTTCTGAAGTGGTAGAATGAGAAAGGCATGACAGGTGTTTGAGAAAGAACACCGAGGATGGTGTTCCTTTAAGGGGGAGGGAATTGTAACACCTTGTTCCCCCCAATCTGTAAAAAATAACTATATTGGCCAAGTATTGTGGCAAACTCAGGAATGTGAATGTGCGATGTGAATGGACCTTGTGAAAAAGGTCAATGAATGTAAATAATATTATGAATATATATATATATATATATATATATATATATATATATATATATATATTGCAGGACTGCTGAGAGGGGGTGTGCTGAAAAAGAGACCACGATGGCTAAAGAAAGGTGGTTGAAGGAACCTGGAATGGTGGCAATAACTTCCACCGAAACCAATACCGTATTTGGACTTCACTGGCCCGGAGAACCAAGAGCGGCTCACTGGCCCCAAATTAAATGAATCGCTCGATTGGTAGGTAAATGGCTCCTCATGAGTAATGAGGGATGGGGGTGAAATGCCCATCTGTAGAGTCCTCAGACTTAACCACTGCGAGGAAGATCGTGCCACATGCAACCTCGTCGAAAAGAGAAAAGGCAGGAAGAGTGTGCGATGAAGGGGCAGACGCGAGGGAAAAGAGGAAAAAGCACTCTGGAAAAGACAGAGTGAGTGATAGCGGAGAAGAAGGAGAGTAACCTTTGTTATCGGTCACTGGCGAATAGAGACTCAGTCTCGCATCATCGTGGTCTCAGCTCAGGGGTGGCTAGTGGTAAATCCATTTGGAGTCGCTGAGCCTACGGTTGGGTGGAAACGAGCACCCCTCTTAGAAGTTACATCACCTCTGGTGTTTTTCTGATAAGTGTTATATCTTGTATCTTGAAATTTATATGATGACATGTATGCTCATAGTCTGTGCAGTTTATGAATGGTTTGAGTATAAGACTGCATGTGTGGTGTTTTGATAAGAAATGGTGGTTGCATGCTTTTATTGGAAGGACCACGTATGGCTTATGTTTATAGATAGTTTTATATATACATATATTGAAATAATTTGGACTTCAAGTCTACTTTCAGGAAATCTATGCCCTTATTCGTCTCCAAGACTACCTGGAATAGATCTCTCCACAGAGATAACCTCTTTGGAAAGCTAACCAAGAACCTGAAAGAGGATTTGGTGGTGCAAGTCTTAGCCATCCTGTGCGAGGAAGAATGGTCCTCGTAGATCCAAACATTTCGTCATTTCAGTACCCAGAGTACCCAAGGGAGACTCCCCTTGCACTCGCAAGTTCCAAAACCCTGACTTGCAAAATCCTAAATTATTAGCGTGGGGGTAAATTAAGAGTTTTCAGAGTTTTGGCACCGAGAGTATATAGGTGCGAGTTTTCTTGTACTCATGAGTCCCAAAACCCTGATTTACAAAATATCGAAATGGCAGCGTGTGGTTAAGTATCGATCGATGGATGAGATCCTGTCAGAAGATCTGAGGTCAGTCGCGACCATTGGATTGGAAGAAGAAACGAGGGCATTAATGCCTCAGCCCCTTTCCTTTTTATATTCATAAGTAGCGAATAAATCGGGACCGTAGATCCCCAAGGTCTGTGGGAGTATCTAGACCATCCTTTTATAAGGGCATGTGGCGTTCGATAAGCGTTTCGACATTTCAACACTCAGGTAATCAAAGGGAAAGAACCCTGGTCATCGCAAGTTGCGAAATCCCAACAACTGAAACCCCGTAATAGTTTAAAGTGTGAATAAGCATCGCACAATGAACAAGATTCTATCAGAAGATCTACGGTCAGTCACGACCATTAGATTGGAGGAAGAAATGAGGGCATTAAATACCTCAACCTTTTTCTTTTATCTTCGTGAGTAGCAGAGGAATCAGGACCGTAGATCCCAAGATCCATGGAAGTTACCTGGACCGTCCATTTGTAGGGGACACGTGGCTATCGGTCGACATTTTTGCACCCGAGAGACCAAAGGGAAAGAACCATTGTATTCGCAAGCCGTGAAATCATGATAAACGAAACCCTGAATTGGTTTAGGTGTGAATAAGTTTGAGAAAGTTGGGATTTGATCGTGACCATTGATCATCCTAAAAAGATCATAACAGCTTATCATGCGTAAAGGTCTCAGTCGTCCATCGGAGGGACACGTGGCTGTCAGTCGGCATTTCGGCATTTCAGCACTTGAGAAACCAAAGGCCAAGAACCCTTGTCTTCTCAAGTCGTGAAATCCTGGTACCCAAAACCCCGATGGGCTCTGTGGAAAAAAGGAGTCTCGAAAGGATCTAGATCATCCATCAGAGGAGACGTGTGGTGAGCGGTCGAAGTTCAGGGAAAGCTCCAAAATCCCATGGACTGTTGGATCCAAATATTCAAGGATCGTTGATATCCTACACGAATCCCCATATTAGGATTTAGGGATTGGAGTGACAAGAGATTTGAAGTCATTGCATCGTGAACCCCCGGTTCACAAAACTCCGAAAAGATCTGAACCGTTGGATCCAAGACATTGAGAGCCGTTGGATCTCATACAAGAACTCGAGTATCGAGTTTTGGGGTTTGAAGAGTCGAAAGACTTGAATCTCTTGCATTTCATACTCCTGATTACTGAAATCCCTATACGACCAGCACCATCGGATCAGGGGAGGCTTATAGCCATTGATCTCCCTTTGGAGGGGAACTTCGAAGATTACAGAGTTTCGAGGATTCGAAAGGGAGAGGAAGAGACATCGTATCATGATTCCCCAAATCATGAAAAGATGGTAAGTGATTTGTTGATTTAGCATGTGGTCATGGAACAGGGTCACATGGACAAGACCTAAGCAGGGAGCTTGTCACTCGCCAGCCCTTTCGAGGTTCAACATTTCAGCATTTCGGGGTTTGCAGAGTCGAAAGACTTGACTCGCTTATATCGCTAAATCATGAAATGTGAAAAGGAACCTAGTTGTTTGGCTAGTGGTCATAACCGACGATCACATGGAGGTGGAAAAGGGAAGAGCTAGCCTGTGCTAAGCCCCCGTAGGACTTCGAGGATTATGTCCCTCGAGAAAAGGTGAAAACATTATTATGTTGTAGTGGGTGTGTGACAATTTTCCACAATGAGGATATGGATAAAGACTTTGTATAAGGGGGTTCTCTAAAATAGTTATACTTCTTTATAAAAAAACTATCTACATATAACTATATATATATAACCACATGGAACTTGGCATATATATCAATATCTACATATTCATGAGGATTGTGAACTTTTACTAGTGTAAAGCCTACTTTTAAAAACATGTCAAAACCCTTACCTTTTCATTGTTATTTCACCAGATCCATTATCCCATACAACTTGATAAGAGTTGTCCATGAGATGCATTTTCATCACCAAGACCTGCATGAATCATAAAAGATAATTTTTTTATATGAGTAAATAATTAATAAGAAAATAAGCATTCATTTAGTTCTGTAAAATACTCTAGAAAAAAATTAAGTTGTCACATACCTTAATGAGATTCTCTTTATTTCGAGAATAGGTTATTCTCTACTAAACAGGGCCAACCACGTGAAGGTGGAAGCTCATATGGCCCCTCCCCCCCCTCACATCGCTCTCAATTCCCCATACCCAACAAATGATTTTCTTTATATAGAAAACATATAGACATTAAAGCATAACTTGGATAGTCATCAAAA